>QANY01001431.1:1387928-1686942 GCA_003255025.1 Datisca glomerata | reverse complement strand
ACATAAGTCAGTTTGATTTCTCATTATACTATTATTCTGTCCACTTTCTTTAACGCTAGTATTTACTTTATTTACCCTTCTGGGTTTTTCAGTACCTTCTATTTACCAAAAAAATAATAACCTAGAAATATTCTGACAAGTAGTAATGATTTAAAATACATGAGCGTCGTTGAACACACAAAAGATGCAAATGTGACTGAAAACCATAATGGCTAACCAAGCTTTAAAAAGAACTCCAAACCATATGTAGTATAGGACCAAGTTTAAAGGACAAATAAGTAAGCATTGGTGGATATTTGAAAATGGCTAACTTGAGCAAGGACTCACCAAGAGCCAGCTCTGGATCCTCTGTAGCTATATCTGGCAAATCTGTGTCCCGTATATCATGGCTGGGTGCAGGATCGTCCATTGACATTGAGAGGGCCTGCTGTAGCAAAGCATTCTCATCCTCCTGTGACCATGTTAAAATTAATTGACATGTTAAATCTTTGTTCTAATCCAAGTAGTAACCAACAAGAAGAGAAAGTTTAGACAGTCCACAAGAGCAATAATTAAAAACAGTGCAAAAGGGCCAAAGATTGGAATTAATAATTAGATACAGTACAAAAAAGGGCCAAAAATTGAAATTACTAAACCCCAAAAAGAAAAGTTATAGCTACCATTAAATCAGTTTTGTTGTCAGCATCAGAAGTCACAGCACTAGAACGTTCTGTCATAGTTGCATCTTGTGAGCCAGATGGTTGTTCCCCTCCTTTTTCCTGCTTAGAAGCCTCCTCTGCAGCCTTTTTTGCAGCTGCTTCCTGTCTGGCTCTTTCCTCTTCCATTGAAACTCTTAGAGCAAGGGCAAGTTCAGGATCAATGTTGGGATCCACACCAAAATCAAAACCAGAAACTCCACCGGCTGCAGCAGCTGCTGCTGCTGCTGCAAAACCACTTCCACCTTCGCCATCTCCAGTGAAAATAGGAGTACTTGAAAAAGAAAAGAAAAAGACATGTACAACTAATATTAGAAGGGGGAAAAACAATGCATAAAACAACCACTGAGCCGAGGAATTATTAGAAGCCACCTACCTAATAAGTACATCAGAAAGAGCATTTGGACCAGGTGGAACATGGACAATGTGGCTGGTGTCATTGGTGTTCACAGCAGCAAGAAGTGCTTCCAGCTTCTCTGGTTTCCCATCATCTTCTTCACCAAAATCTACAATATCAAGCGCTACACTGTTCTTTTTCAGCTTCCTTCCAATCATCTCCAATAGCTTTTTGTCATGTTTGACGGAGCTGCAAACACACCATGTGACACGAATTTATGTATAAACTGGATTACAAAGAGATTAAGACAACAAAGTATTGAAGTACGCACCTTCCAGCAAAGACAATAATTCTTTGCTGCTGTTTTTTATTCTGGCGATGCTTCAAAGCTAACTGAGCCACCTGGATGCCAGCAGCCAAATTCATCTCACCTCCGATCTCTAGCCCTATATTGTGAAGAAACGGAATTTGTTTAGCACGTAAAGGCAGATGAACAGACTTATGAAGAAAAAATTAAAGCACTCACTTTGACAACTACAAAGATAATATAGAGAAAATGAAAAGTAATCGAGTAAATCTCAGTGGCTATTAAAGTATTTTCAATTCTCATAACAATCAGCACAGAAATCTTCCTGTTCCTCACATGAGAAAATATCGATTTGTGATTGCATACTTCTACGATGTTTGTAAATCCTCTCTCACAAATATACATATATACAAAATAGAACATTCCTCTGTCTGACAATGAAGGTATATTCATGTTTAGTTTTTCTTTTAACCATTTTTTTGGTCGGTAGTTTTTCTTTTTAACAATTAAGATTCCAGACTTCAACAGTAAACGTGTGGTTGTAATTTAGCAAAAGAGTAGATAAAACTAACCATGCATGCAAGCGAGAATCTTTCCAAGATCACTTGTAGGAGTGACCAAAACACGAACCCCTTTGCCAGCCATAGTCAGAATTCCAACTGTATTCTCCGGGTTAGACTGTGCAAAGCCATGTCAGAAGTGAACCACGAAACTTAACTAAATCAAGACAACCCCCAACTCAATGACAAACAACCGCATACACAGATAAACGCAACAATATAACCCAAAAGCCAAAATAAAAAAGAACTCAAAAAAGCACCCTTTAGTAACAAATGGCATAAACGTAAAGCCCAGAATTACCTCCTCAATTCCTTTGCTTCCTAAACCTAAACATAGAAAATGGATAAAACAAGAGCAAACGATCAGATACCTGTGTTTTAGCTCCACAAATGAGATTGACAGCGTCGGCTTGAGCTTGAAATCTAGAGGGAATATAATCACCGTTCCGCATCCATTCCGAATTATCGATGCAGATCATTGTCGCCTGCCCCAGAACCAGAAAAAGAATTATGAAATCAGTGAAAACCCTAGTTCGCGACAACAGTGAGGGGAGGAAAAGAATAAGTAAATAAAAAACCACGAAGGTTGACTGAAGCCAGAAACAGGGTTTGTAAAGTGAAAAGAAATCTAAGATTACCTCGAGCACCATAGCTGAAGATTAGAAATGGCAGAGAAGAAGATCGAGGAAGACGGAGAAACAGAAAGCCTGAATAAGAACACTTGGGTTTTACTTGCAGAAGAGGATTGCTGCGCTTAAATGTGGGAGGGATTTAACCGGGTACAGTCGATGTTTCAAGGTCTCATTTTCCTACACTAATAATATAGTGCCACGTAATATTTATCTCCTGTGTTGAACAAAATCAACCAGTGTTACGTGTTGTATTGCTTGTTGTTCCTCTCAAGAAAGTATGCTTATGATCATCAGGTATGGGTTGGATAATTAAATATCAGACTCGTGTTTCGCCTTATTCCTTATTAATAATTTTTTTAGAATTGAATTAAAATATTTATTTAAAATAATCCGTAAATAAAATTATAATCTTAATTAAGGATATTTTAAGAAAATTGATTGCAGGATAATCTAGAAACAATCTTAATTTATAATGTCATTGTAATTATAATATCAAATAAAATTATTTTTCTACTCTTATTGAAATATTTTTTCTTATACAATTCTTTCTCATTTTATTAGTTTAATTAAAATTAACTTTATTAATATTTAGTTTAGCATTATTAATTTATTTAAGTATTAGTANGTCTAGCAGTATTAATTTATTAAAAAAGATTAATAAAAGTAATTAAAATCAAATATTAAAATTTTCACCTGAAAAATATTTTTTATTATATATCTTATTTTATTAATTTGATTAAAATATTTATAAATTTAGTTTAGAATTATTAATTTATTTAAATATTAATTAAAATTAATTAAAAAATTAATGTTAAAATTACACGTCAAAATATTTTTTAGATAATATATAACTAAAATGACATTCAAGTAATTTCATGTTATTTACACAAATTTACAACAAAAGTTAATGTATACTAATTATAACAATCATTAATTGTCAATCATCACATCATATATTACCATGCATAACCAAACATGACAATCTTATTTTGCAAACAATTGAATTGCACACAATTAAATCAGTAATTGAATTGTCATAGTCATCTTAGATTACGCAAACCAAACGACCGTTAAGGAAATGAAAAAGTAAAATTTTGTGTTGGCTGACAATTTATCTATAAAGTTTAATTTTCATCATTTTGTTTCTGAACATACAAATGCTAAAATTAACATCAATTTGTATCATCTAAATATCTACTTTAATGTATGATGAAGTAAAATGTATTCTAATCACGTAAACATAAGAAAGACTCTGTTATCTAAAAGTGAACAGTAGAATGCAGTAGTCCGCATTAGACCGTTTGTTTCAATTTGGATATCCCATATGAAAGTTAGCTGACAAAACAATATTTTATCCCTTTTGATTTAGACCGTCTAAATTAAAATGACGGTATAGATCAAACTCCTCATCTACCGTTGGAGGCCCCAAAGTCTCAGTGAAAAGATTCTTCTTCCATTGCCAAAAACGAAACAAGTATGATAAAACATCAATTCTCCCGCAAGTTTAAGGTTATGCTTGCAACATTAAACTACTTCTCTAATAAGGAATTTCTACGGCCAATTGAGTTACATCTATTTTTAAATAATGTAAAAAAAAAGTGAAAGAAACAAATCTTAATTATCGATGATATATCAATGCATGATTAACACATAAAAGCACTTTCATGTAATTTGTAAAGCAAAACGGTAGCAACAAGGCTTTTCTTTTCATCAACATAAGACCAATTATTTTCAAGACAGTGGAAGGAGACGTAAATCGTCTTTTATATCGTGTCCATCGTTAAAATCATCATTTTCGGTGTCGTAAAGAGGGCCGGGATGGAAATGCGACTGTGGATTCACATCACCGGCGGATGGTTCGAACCTTTGACTGTGAGACGTTGGGGCCTGTTGGTGAGAGAAAGATGCATCATGGGCATGTAAGGTGCTTCCAACCAAGCTGTTTGTGGCGAAGTCATCAATTTTCTGTATTTCATCCACCTCCGAATCTGATATAGACATTGATCTAAGAAGTGAAACGGATGAAGAAGCACTTTTCCGCGCCTTCACTCGTCTTTGCCATCCGTGAAGTGATTTTCTTACGTTTTCTGTAACTATAGATTTCTTGAACCTCGAACCCATCTACACAATGACAAAACAATCAATAAGACAGACATATATATTACATACATATAGAGCGAGAGAGAGGAGCCAAACCTGGGTAACAATAACATAGAGCGGGAATGTAATAAAGCTACACCAAATCTGAGAGACAACCCTGAACAAATAAGTTAATACATCAGAAAATGTTGATTCAACCAGTAATATTATACGTGACTTGAGTTATGACTCAATTGGTAGTCGCACATCTCCTCAAAGTAAGAACGACTAGAGTTTCGTACCCAAAGGTCAAACGAATGACGAGGTAAGTTCGATTGTCCATGAAACAGGACGGTTCCTTAATTTCCCACTGCAAATCAAGATTATTATAGTTAGCATAGAAAAATTTGCTGCGATAACATATAGATCAAAGAAGTGTAAAATATGTTTTTAAGTTTGTAACTCGGTTTCAATTTAGTTCTTCTAGTTCTAGCATTCCTATTTTAGTCCTCAGTACTTTTTTTCTATTAGTAGTCTTAATATCCATTTTCTACCTGCTTCACTAAACAAATGTAAAAAGTTGCCCAAAAGTGTAGGTCCTAACTCAACACAAAATATAAGAGATAAATTTCGGAGAACTAAATTCGGGTTCTTACCAAGGACCAAATGAATGTAGCCATTTCGAAAGCATTCTGAAAACGAAATGCAAATGTGTGAGACATGGATTCCGCTTGCTTCGAGACAACTTAAAAGAAAAAATGATGTTATTAATGTGCTAACCTGGAAGGATATGAGATGTATTAACCACAAAAGCAGCTTTGGCTTCCCAAACCAGAAGAGCTCGTCTCTTAGCTTAAACTGATGGTTTCCCCTTAATGGAGATGTATCCATAATTTCCACAGCCAACTTTACCACCACACGATGCAATTTGGTTCCCATTAGCAGGATCAACTATTATATAAGTAAACAAAAGGTTGATATTTCATGGCTGAAACAAATGAGAGAAGTAGAAATCTTCAATAGGAAGGACTTACAATGAGTGGAAGGAAGGAAAGCCAAAAGTATGCGTTGCTTCCTGGATGAGGGGCATATGGTTCAAAGTCAATATATCAATCAAGTCACTCGACACTTGAACATAGCAAGAGAAAACTATTGAAAAATCTCAATCAGTAAAGCCCAATGCATCAGGTGAATTTAGGCTATCGGGTAACTTTGAGTTATCTGTTTGTTCTATATTTAATCTCCCCAAATATCCATTATTGTGGATGGCGTCATTATAGAATTGAACAGATGACATGACGATGTACATCTCCTCAATTATAATAGTTTTACTTTTCGAAAAAGAAAAAATAAAGCCTGACATCCTGGGGTTTTTGTTGATCAGCTTCCATTTTCTTTCAACTGCCCGACAGAATGATGAATTGCTCGTGTCAAATGCAACAGAGATGTATGATTCCATGCAATGACCGGCAGGACTTAATACCAACAAAAGAAAAGCATATGTGATCCAATGACATGGAAACACCCATAAGCATCTCAAACCAAATATAGCATGCAATCAAGCTCACATGAGAAAATTCTACCAGGGAGAAGAGAAGGGTTGATAATGCAACTCAATGTGCTAATTTTTTTCCTGTTTATTTGTTGTTTTCGGGCTATAAGGTAGATCTTCAGCTTAAGAATTAAGGAGGCTGAATGTTACCATGAAAATTGAGGAAGATGCAAGAAATTGCATATATCCACAGAGGCACACTGCAAAAGAGCACGCAGAATCAGGTAGTGAAAATTATTGCGTTGTATCCCAAAAAAGAATGAATATCAGGTGAGACATCTACATCAGTACAACTCAGTGCTTCAAGGCATTTAAGAGAACTTATTAGACGGTATCACCTCTTGATTCGTCAATTACAAGAAGAGACTTCTTAAGTTATAGCTTTGAAAAAAATGTGTAGAAGGAATTTTATAGAGACCATAAGAAACTAAAAGTTGCACTTGTAACTTCCATCAAGAGGTTCTACCTTATACCAACAATGTCACGAAATTCTTCCTCCATGCTTCGGAGCATATAATTGTGGAAGTCATACAGCAAAGGAAGTTGATGAGTCTATTAAACCACACAAAAAAAGAGAGAATTAATTAATCAAAGTTAGATATGCAGAGACGGTCTAAGGAAAGCATAGTGGATATTTTGGTATGATAAAGCTTGTTTAATTACTAACTTTATGAAGTAAATTTTGAACCTCTATATGTGTTTTTCATTTACGAGACTAGTGAGATGAAGCAACAAGAATTTATGAGTAGCATAATATCACTTTTTAATTCTATGTAAGACGAACAATTTCTCCTTGATTAAGAAATATAGATGCACAGAATTGCTTCCAAACCAGGACATACAGTGATGAAGCCAAGGCGCAAAGCCATGTAGTCAGCTCGATTTATAGAACTCCAAAACTGGCGGCTGAAACAAAGCTGCAAGTTGATATAATCAAACTATAAATGTCAAACTTGTACAAGTTCTTATGCAAAAATAAAGAAAATGTTTATCCTATTATGCATGAGATGATAATGGTAGATGTGTAAACCCATCAATTTTAATAAGCCATATAAGATATGTTTTGCCATGAGACCAAAACGCCGTAAATCATACATTGAGGATTGCTTAACCTCTTCTGCACATTTTATATAATGAAATCATACGTTAAACACGATATTTTACAGACTCTGCTCTCGGAAGATAATTGGCAGGTATGCTTAAAATCATACGTTAAACACAATATTTCACAGGCACTAATGGAAACATAAGTTTTTTAAGATAACACCAAACATGGAATCAAATAATAATGTAAATCCATGAATAGATTAACATAAAAATGGCAGAAGTCAATTTTTATGTTAAAGTAAACAAGGTTCATTTCTATTGGAATTTTTTGGGCTTCGACCAAGGTTGCAAGAGAAAATACCAGCCAAACAAGAACTTTGTGCTGACTCCATGGATGTGATGCGTGGTGAAAAATGAAAGTAGATAATCGTCTCATTTTCGCACTATCTACCGTCGCTTGCCGAGTATCTACATTCAAAAACAAAATTTATTGGATCAGCATGTGAAACACTTTGATCAACATTGTCATGCTGGCACAATTTTCACCTTGTAAGTTTTGAATGGCCATAGACTTGGCTTCATTCTCCCATGTTCTCCAGCTGTAGATCTGCATAAAACAAACATGAAATTCAGCGTTTCTTTAAAAAACTAAGGTACTTCGGGAGAAGAAAAACCCGTATTACCAACTGCAACAACCTTAATCATAGCCAGGGCAATGGCCACAAAGCTATAAGACACATGGGTAATGCCGAGAACGAATACAAATCGATGAAGCTGCTCGAGACTTTCATAAGAAGCAAAAGATTCGTGGCCCTGAAAAGCAAGTAACAAACTCTTAGACGATTCTAGCAAATACAGAATCCTTCAGAAAATTTCATTAGACACTAACTATATCCCACCGTATTATACAAGTAAAAACCTTAACAACCACAAAGCGGGTCAAAGCAACAGAGGGAGCTAAAAAACAGTACCTCGGGACAAAATTTACGTATCCCAGCATCTGTAAGCTTCCTAGAAACTGAGTTATTAAAGTAATCACTCGAGACACCAATGTGCTTTGCTGATATCATTTGATTCTCCAACGCGCATGGGAAAAATCGAGTGCTTAAAACTGATGATTTAACACAAATTTTGGCCACAAAAATAATCCAGTGACCCATCAGCAATGACAGAAGTCCAAAAAGCATCAGCTCTGCTCACAGGTTAAGAACAAAGGATGAATCCAATAATCTCAACCAAAAAAAAAACCATCAACTCTGATTGGTGATCTGAAAGTGAATCTTCCAAAAAAAAGAAAAATAATGGAAAGAAATTAAGCGCATCAGTACAAATTACCCGAAAACCTGTTTCAAATTTTATTTAAAACCGTTGGAATGTGCCTTTGAAAACTATTTTGATTTCAAAACAAGAAGAAAAAAAATGAGACCTAACAAAGAGGCTTACATGTCTCACCTTCTTTAATCTTCTCCAGCGCAGCAAGAAGAGATTTCCGTTTAGTTTTATCCAACCACTACACTAAGATTTCAACCAAAAACTTGTAAAAATGGCAATAAGAGCTTCAACATTTAACTTAAGATTCAATTCAACATACAGAGAACTGAGAAATGCTGATTTTACCTCGCCGAACCGTTTTAGATAGATTTGAATGAAGAATCCAAGACCAAGCATGAAAGTGATCACTGTCGCAACAGCCCAGTTGGGAGTCTCCTCCAAGGATCGTCCTTCTTCCATTTCCAGCTCAGAACAAAAACCAAGAACTGAGTTTGAGTTTTTTTCCTTCCGGGAATTAGATTATCATTTCAAATCGCCAAAGTGGAAAACTGAAAATCCCATTTTCGCATCGGCTTAACTAGAACCACCATTAATGAGAGTAGCGAGTTGGTGGGCTACTCATGCCAAAAACTGAAATCGTACCATCAAAAAATTAAAGAAGGCGTGCATGGGGTGCTGCAGACCAAACCGGCATGATGGGTCCCAGTGAATCCCTAACATTTGGCATTACAATGTTGAATCTGTGAAAAGCATGAACGTGATTATGTCTTCTTGCTTTTGGATCTTTTCCATGAAAAGTGAGTATGATTAATAAAGTATTAGTTCAGCTAGTTATCTTTGAATGATTCTTTAGAATGCCACTTGGAGTGCCCAAATTTATTGAAGTTTTCACCAACAAAGATTCCACGGCGTGGCGAGACAAAAGCAAAGATTGTTTGTGTTTTCATTCCAAATCGTCTACATGTAAACTTAGATAATATGAATGTTAGAATGTCAAACACATCCCCGTGTTTAAAATGTAAACTATATCTTTTAATTTTTTTGTTATATTTTTATAATTTGAAAAATTATAAAATATATCCTTATATTATATAAAATTGTTAAAACTAACCTCCATTCCCTCTAATTTTGGGGTTTTTTTTACACAACTTCAGTGATTTTAAGAAAATAATTTAAGTAAGGTTGTTTCGAATTTAAGTTTAAAATTAAAATAGTTTTGACCACATTGAAATCATCTTTTGTAAAGACGATTTTCAGCTGAACGAAGTCATTTTTACAAAAGACGAGTTCTTTAGCCTAACAGCTACGAAGGTTTAACATCGTGAAAATCGTCTTTGACTTTTACCTGAAGTCATATTTGGAAAAGATAATTTTAGTTATTTTCATTTCCAATTAAAATCGTCTTTTGTAAAAACAATCTCAATGTTAATGCTTCCCCCTTCCCCTCTTTTTAGACTTCACCCAATTCAAACCTGCATAACCATAAAATCAAACTGCAGAACATCTTATAATCTTATATCCTAACAGAAATGATAAACAACTTTCATTTTTAACAAATCTTAAAAACATAAAGAGCAAAAGATGATTCAAATGATCATTTACAACTCCAATATGATAAAAAAAACATCATTACAAATTCAATATGATTATTGTAAATTTGTTTGTTACATGATACTAAGACTAAAAAGTATCAAACAAGTCTACATGTTCCACACGTTGGTCGTCTTCTTATTCTTCTAGGATGTTTTTCATATTTTTGTAATTGAGTTACTTGTATAGACCTTCCTCCATGGTAGGTGTGTTTTCCTCCATAATAGACGAGTCTTCCTCCATTCCTCCATAATAGGAGTATCTTCCATAATAGGCGAGTTTCAAGCACGTCTTCTACCTCCTCCTCCGGGAGCTACACCTCATCCTCCTCATCCTCCTCTACTGACTCACCTTCAAATGTATAAAAGACTGACGGCGTATATGGCTCTTGCTGAGACATGTATGATTCATGCAGAGATGAATATGGTTCTTGTTGACTTCTTTGAGATGAAGTGTGCATTACATGCCTTCTAGACAAATGAGTTTAATAAGCCGTATTCACTTGTCTTATTGCATGTACTGCTATCTCACACACATTACGAATCCCATGCATTATCCAAGATGATTCAGCATCATCTAGTGTCAAGTTGTTAATATTGTTCAAGTTGTCCGTCTGCATAAATAAAAAAATGTTATATAAGTTCCTTTTTAAGTAACCATAAACCTATTAATTGCATAAATCAATGAAAATTTACCATTGAATTATATAACGTTCCCTCTTGAGTTATGCATCACCGTGTGATTCTCTGATCCCAAACATGTATGAGTTGTCATATCCATCTTCATCCACGGCCCCTTCGGCAATGTGTATCCCACGCTCAACCCATCTCTGAATGTATACATGATGTTAGACGCCCTAATGTAGTTCATTTCTCCTTTCAAGTTGATGTCATGCAACCGTCTTTCGATATCACATGGCTCGGGCACACATTGAATCATACCAAATTATATTAGAACACGATCTGGTCGATGTCATTCCACCATTTGAAAGCAAATGAGGGGAGAGACAATCTTCCATATGTCTCTGTGCATGATACAGTATTCAGGAAGTGCATGGGTGATATCATTATAAGGTTGCCATATAACCTATAAAAGCATATTATAAATAATATGACAAAATCTGAGTGTTACCTATAAAAAGCATATTATAAATAAAAAGCATAGTGTTACATGATCTGAAGTTTGTCTGTCTGACGTACATCTATACACTTTAAGAACATGTGTAGAGGTCTCTGTAAGACTAAAATCATATCTCCGTCTACGAGATAAATTGCACAGTTAAATACATATAAATGATAACATACACATAATAATCAAATGAGTTGACTTACCGTATACCCAATGGAGCAGGTGGCAAAGGAAGTTCATCTTCCTTGACATTATCATGTTTCACCGGTTGTAATCTCACTGGTGTCAGATGAGGAAATCAATTCCATGCCCATAATTGTAGTAATAATAGTGGGCCACCAATATCAGAAGCTTCCTTATGGCTTGCTCTGCCTTATACGACCATGCAAGGCATGCACTACCCCAACTGTATTGACCAACCTCAATAAAGTCTTCCAGTAAAGGCAAGAAAATCAAGTGCGCCTTAATATTTACCTTATCACAAAAAAGGTGCCTCCAATAAGTTATAGAATATATGCAGGCGTATAACGTTGCGCATAAAGCTCGTCATCATCATCAGCAAAAAGGGAAAAATGTGTAGTCAAACACGATATATTTAAACGTGATCCCTGTAAATCACGTGGGCTTGGTAAAAAACCTAACAAATCAAAGAAGTGCACACACTGACTATTTATTTTCTTCATTTCATCCATGCAAAGTTCATACTTTCTTTGCCGATGTTGTGTTCCTGCTCTAAAGACTAAATTTCTTAGAGCCTTGTTATTGTATTTGTCGTTAAAGTTACTTGCAACATGCCTCAAACAATCTCGATGATGGGCTAATGGTTCTGACCACCCATGTTGTTGATTATGACATGTAACTTTTACACCAGCATGTCGGTCAGAAATTTCGTATAGTTGAATGACCCAATTGACAAGGCTTCACATAAGGTATGATAGAGCTCGTCAAAAGTAATCTTCTATGAATTACAATTCTCCTAATTGAAGGCTGATCATAAAAAACTCTATTTTCACCAACTATGATCTTACCATTCATGTAACATAAAACTACCATATGTATTTCTCCCATTTGTCAACCTACTAATCAATACACAAAAATTTCATAACCAAATCTAGGATTCAACAATAAATCTACAATTAAAAGTGGACAACTACAATTACAATTTGAAAGTTTTATCAACACATAATTGAGAAATTCATCTACAAATTAATACTTTTATTTAAAATTTCATAACCCACCACAACATATTAATAAATAAAATTAAAATCTAGGGTTTGAGAGATGTAATGAGAGAGAGCGAGACATTACAAATTTAGTGGAATATATCATACAAGATTCATAAAAAATGAACAATTTTAAGAATTGAATAACAAATTTAAGAAATAAAATGAAATAGAAATATACATATGTTTTGAGGAGTTATTACTTGTAATTTGAGAGATTGAGAAGTTTATTTGTGGATGAGAGTGAGAGGGGTTAATGTCGGCGAAATAGCGGCCAAACTCTGGCAAAATTGGGGGCAAAACGGTGGTGAGGGGAGGAATGGTTCGGGTAGTCGAAGAGGGAGGGAGAAGTAAAAAATATGGGTATTTTTACTACTGTCTTCATGTTGAATCGCGGGCTGCGATTTTAAGCGAGATCACAGTGATATCATCTTTTGCAAAGATGATTTCACTTAATGTTATCGCCTTTTGCAAAGATGATTTCCTCTTTTATGAAAAATCATCTTTGCAAAAGATGATTTTCTACGTGACGTTACTTAGGTCACGCCCACGTGAAATCATATTTTACAAATACGACTCCGCGTGAACTGTCTAAAAGTATCTTACTTTTAGAATTAGTTTCAAAACGATCGTATTTTAATCTTTTTTTTAATTAACGGTAAAAGGCTAAAAATCCCTATTTTTGGCTTCATAAAATAGCTTCCCTCTATTTTTATACATTATGTAAAATACAAATGTAAAAATAAAGGTATTGAGGCATAGTGAATGGTTTTGGGGACTGTCTTTCATGTCACTACTTTTGCTACAACATCTGGTTCTGATGTCTATGTCTATGTTTGAGATACTAGTGGTGGGGATTTATTGACCATCATGCATCATGTTCATACTGATAACACTTACTCTCTAGCAAGAAGCCTTACCGGGAATTTTATTTTTACGGGAGGCGAGGATGGTGCAATCCACATGTTTGAGATGACAAATCGCTGTGTTGATGAGACTAATGTTTTGCATGTTGCAACTTGGATTCCTCAGTCTGGTCCTGTACATTTTCTGGCATTTGAATTCACACGGCTCATTTCTTCTTCTAGCGATGGGAAATTACTCTCTAATTGATGTGAGGAAATCGCTCAAAAGACTAGGAGGCACACTTTCAGGAAGAATGTTTCAAAGGCACATCAGCATATTGTTTCAAGGACGCAGCAGCATATTGATTGTTGTAGTGTTGAGCCTCCACAGAGGTTGTTACAAGGATTTGAGGGTAATCTATTTTCCGTGGAAATTGGATCCGATCGAATTGTTTGTGGATGAGAGGAAGGTGTAAAAATGGAAGGAAGCAATTTGATGAAGCCCAAAAAATCGAGGGAATGAGGAATAATGAGTCGAAATGATGGGAAAGTGGATGGAGTTTAACTAGCCGTTAGTTCTAACACTTTTATATATTGTTAGAACTGATGAACCGAATAAACCGCCCAAACCAGCCCAAACCATAATCTATTCATCAGTTAAAATAGTAAAAATGATTTGGTTTGGTTTCATTTTTTTTATGAAGCCATTAAGTTCGGTTTGAGTTTGATTTCCTCTTAATATTATCCAATTTAAACTAAACCGACTACTTAAACATAAGGATAAGCCTCATTTCATCCCAACCTGACCTAGTCTTCATGCAGAACACGACCTCAACTTAATAAAATAAGACTCGTCTTATCATGTATTGATTGTAAAAATTATTTTACTAAGTTAACTAATGAAATATGAATCATTTTATTAAGATAAGTTCTTTTCCTATATTAACTTTGTTGATTTTAAAAATAAAGGAACGAAATATTCAACCCAATACAAACCAAACTGATTGATTATTAATGGTTTGGTTTGAATTATTTTTTTATGTTTGATAGGTTTGGTTTGATTTGCTCATTTAGCAAACCGATTATATTTGTTTGGTTATAAAATTGATCTAAAATCAAACCAAACCACCCAATGAACATCTCTAGATATAGGTTATATTTTAGATATATTACATAGATATGTTTTACATTTTAACCTAATATCAATATCAAAATTCACATGATCCAACTGACGACGAATGGTTTATAGATTTTGGGTCCGATCCAAATACCGTGCAAACAATTTCTTAAGAGTCCTATCTCTTAACGTTAAAATTAACAATTTATATAAAAAGAACTTTTGATTGCTCAGCGCACGAGTCGCTTAAGAATAATTGGATATACAAAAGCTGGTCTTAAGTTTATACATTCATATGAGCACAGTATGACATAAAATTAACGAAATAATGGACGTTTTTTAAATGACGAAATAATGGATTTGAAGACATAGAAAAATAAAAATTAGTTGAGCAACAAAAGAGAATAAAAGTAAGCCTAAAAGACCATTCAAAACCATGGAATCAAAAGAGTACGCTTTTAAAGGATTGTTAGCATAAATGGTCTCATTATAAAATTTATAGGGAAAAATGATCTATCAAATTAATAATATGTAAAAATGACCATTTTAAAGTTGAGAAGTTTTAAGTTAGTTGTGAACTTATTATTTAACTATTTCACTTTTGTAACCACCAAGCTATCACTTCTATTTATTTTTCTTATACTTTTTTTGTTATTTTTTCACTTCTCTTAAATAATTTTCTTTAAAACACATTATATAAAAAAAGCTCTAGTTTCATTTTCTTTGTTCATCGTCTACTCTCTCTCTTTATCTCTCTCACGAGATCTCCATCTATGTTTTATTTTTTTGTGAAAAAAATAAAAATGAAATGAGAGATCACCATGTCTCCTCCTCGTTCAATTACATCAATCTTATCAATAGGTAAACATCGAATTCACTTATTGTTAATAATGTTTTCACTTACTGTTCAATTGCATCATATTTTTCATCATTCTCCTATCATTGTTAGATGTTCGCCAAAAGATAAACATTATCGTTAGTTTTGCAATCAATCATCGTTGTGAATGAGTATAAAAAATAAATTGGAATAACCCCCATTAAGTAAATAATTTATTAACATTACGTAAACAATTTATTTACCTATTTCAGATTGTGAAAAATAACTTGTAAACTAAACAAAAAAATATAAAAGAATTTTCAATGAGTTCTATAAACTTAATGATGAAAATTTACTCTTAGTGGTTACAAAACAAGTGAATGGATAAAATAGTAAGTTCATAACCAATTTAAATTTCTTAAACTTAAAAATGCCCATTTTTGCATATATACATATCGTGGTTGTTAAAAGTGTTTTTCCGACCACCAATGACTCGACTGTTGGGTGTTATACCCTCAAAACATGTGTATTGACATTTTGATATGAAATTTGATAAGGATTACATTTTTCTTATGACTAGTCTTTTAAATTTTTGTTGAATAATTTATATAAATATCTGAAAATTCCATATTCATTAATAAGACTATAATCTTGTATTCGTACGAGAGGATTAATATCATAAATAATAAATAAAATTGTCAGCAACATATTAAAGTGTGAAATCTGTAATGAATGGTTGATAGTATACACTAAGTATTATGAATGCATATGATCTAGATCCAGATCATTGATGTCGATAGATATCTTAGTGAATGTAATTTATATAATGAGATTATATATGACTCAACCGATGTGAATTAATATATTATCAACATGTCATTTATCATAAAGATTTAATACACATTAATTCGATGATCATATGTAGATCAGTCTGAATCCTGAATAGTTATGATCTCCTATGCATATCTACTGAATCTTTTGATTCACTCGTTAAGGTTTGTTTGTAAAACAGGCTAGTGACTTTTGTTTTGGAGATTTAGTGATATGTATGGCTGAGAACATGATCTTACAAGATTTAGAATCCAAGTTTTCCTAACGGATCGTATATTGGTTCTTTTAAATGTTAATTCTAGAATTGAATGGTTATTGAGCTCAAATTTATAATAAGATTATAAATTAGTCATTGACTAGTGGATTAATGGTAGTTAATGATCAAGAGGTAATTAGAAGGGTAAAATAATAATTTTGACCAATTCTATTTACGAACCAATAATTGGAGGACAAAATTACGTGAAATGATTATATCAGTGAATTACATTAGAATACTCTGTAAATATAATCTGTAATCTCTAAGAGTTCAATTTCATATTTATAGTGGAGTAATAATGGAATTAGTAAATAATATCATTTAATTAAAGAGTTTAATTAATAATCTGGTTTATTGGAGCTTATGATTAAAATGTCCATGGTCCCCAAGTCACCTCTATACTATGAAGTCTAGAGTGTGAATATTTCAAGACATGAGAAAATGACTTACTTGGAAAGGAATTTTTATTCTGGGGCAAGTACATAATTATGTGTGATTAATTAATTAATAATTAATTCATTGAATTATTTATATATATTAATAAAATTTTCAGAATTAATATATATATATATATATATATATATATATATATTACAGGGCTAACCAACATGCACCCGTCAAGTGAGGGGGCTAACCACTGCAGGTACAACCAATTCAGGTAATAAAATAACTTACACTGAGCGTCCGTCAACGTTTTACAAGGGTCAACGATCCTAACGCAATCTCTGCTCAATGGACCTTATGCAGACACGACTTGGGTGACGTCCCACTCAGAATTCATTGATTGTTTCCTGGACTTACTATAGTCTACAGTGATCCTCAGCCTTAACAGTTACATATTGAGTGCTTTCGAGTTAGCAACATGATCATGACTAGTGGAGCTTATAATCATGGTTATATGCAGTTTACATTAGTACATACATAGTCTCATGAACAACTACTGTATAAATTAAAAGAAAGACTTACGGTTAGGGAGCACTGGAGCTCCTGAGAACAACAACGTTATTTACGTGCAGTTGTACGCAGTAATGAAATGGAGACAAGATGAATACAAAGAAAGAGAGTTTTAGAGAGAGTGTGTGTATAGGCAAAGGAGAACATTTATTGCATGCTCGCACATGAGCTCCTAATACAAGCTAAAGGGAAAAACACACGATAATAGACTATGGTCCTCAACAAGGGTGAGGTGCCCTTTTATAATGAAAATAAAGAACCTAAACTTAATTTGCGTACATAAAAGTAACTAGAGTACTCAGTAAAGTAACTATGATACAAGTAGCATTACTACAAGTCATTATTATACAAGAAGTGTGGTTGCATGAGAGACGTCCACCTGTTCGGTTGAGGAGTTTACTGTGACAAAAGTAGATTTGTTTGCTTCTGATGTTGCATGACAGCTGTCTGCAATAATGGTCTGGTCGTTATTGGATGAGTAGATCAGATCAGATCAATTTTCCTTTTCCTTTGTCTATTTCGATTTTTTCTGAAATGATAGAGGTCAAGGATTCGCAAAAGTCAGCAATGGTTGACTCTGGTGGGTCTGCTTCTGCTGACAGATCTGGCAGATTATCATTCAAAAAATCATCATTCGGGTCTTGACTTTCACCACCTAAGATGCCAAAGGCATTATGTTATGTGAGGTCAAGGCTGAGATCTATAGTGGGTAAATCTAGGGTTGCTTGTTGTTGTGGATTCGGGTGAGAACTAGATGTGGCCGTGGAGGAGGTGTCAGATCCAAAAACATGTAGGAACTGGCTTTTGACAAAGTCCATGGTCTTGACGGCTAGTTCTTTTTCCCTAATGTGTGAGAACTGTTGTTTCATTAGGTTTTGAGCATTTAAGAAGGGATTGCTCGTTGATGCTGTAACGTCTTAGGCACTGCTTCATAGCAGGCTTGTGCATGGGTTTTAATCATCTTAATTAATTCACTTAAGTGAGGGTTCATCCTTTTATCCCACCATTTTGTGAAGATGATTCGTTTAAGTATAGATTTACCATTCTGGTATTCGCATTTGAGATCCCATTTCCAAATCCATGGGATATTAAATCGAATAATAAAATGTACCAATGTTTTGGATACGATAATATTTTTATTGAGAATGACATATTGTGAATGCAATTCCTTAAATTCAGTTTGAAGTACTTCAGGTAGAGTATCAAACGAGATACCAAAATTATCCCACCAGAGGAGGAACCAATTTGGTAGACTTGCGTCTAATACTTTAGGACATATACAGATACACCATGTATGGTTACGTATCGGATTTTGAAAATAAAATGTATTTGTAAAGGATTATATGTAATCTCAATAACTGTATTTTACGATTTTCTGATGTATCTCCATAGTTCTGGTAGTATGGGGGTGCAGACCTCATTGATTAATGGAGATGAAGTTATAGATTACAGCCTTACTGAAAGTAATTGTGCTGGTATTTGGGTTAGAGTCATGGAATGTATGTCTTATTTACATGCTCCCAGATTGGATTACTATAGCTTCATAGATGTATCTATAGTGTTTGAATCTGGTTGGGTACTTTTGTGTGGAGAGATATCGAGTTTTTATCTCCCAAAGATCTTCCATCTATTTTTCATCATTCGATTCAATGATGAGGATTGTTTCCTCAGAGATACGGTTAGGAACATACTGTTATGGTGTCAAGAGGACCTCTTTAGTACTCTTGCGAGTAACATCTTGTACACTTAGGAATTCTGATGGCCAAAAGATCTCATCATTCGGATATTGTAGATTATTTATGCCTCGTCTGCGCCCACGAGAGTTGTGGTCCTCTTTCTCGATTACTCATTATTGGAGTTTTGTCCCTGTAAATATTCACGGGTTAGAAAATCGGGAAGAGAATTCTGTTCACCTTTAATATATTCAATATCAAAATAAAAAACGGATAAAATACTCTGCCATGATGCAAATATTTGTTTAGATGCAAGATTTTATACATCTTTCTTAAAAGATTTGTTTTGCTGCAAAGCAGTCAACACGGATAAGAAAATATTGATTTAACATATCATCTTGAAACTTTAGTACACATTTCACTATTGCTAAACATTTTTGTTTAATCGTCAGATAATTCTTTGCTGGTCCTTTCCGAGTACCAGAGGTGAATCTTAATAATTTTTCTTTCTGATTATAAGGATTTATGTTTGAGAATACCTTCATAACCTAGATTGGAGGCATCGATTTCTACAATTTTATGCCAGGTAGGATTTGGTAAAACTAAACAGTGTAACTGTTTTATTTTAGGTTTAATGTTTTTTACAACTAATATCAAATCTGGTGTCCAAGGAATAAGTTTCTTCTGAAATCTCTTATTCAGAAGAGCACTATCTTGAGCTAATTATAGATAAAAATCATGGATATAATTCAGACTCCCTAAGAATCTTTGTAATTATGTTTTATCCTTAATCTCATCTGAAAATTTAGATGCAAAATCTATACTACCGTTAATATGAATGATAGTGCCATTAGAAATGTTATGACCTAAGAATGTAACTGTTGTTTGGAATTTTTTTCATTTTACTGGCAGATAAAACTAAACCATTTCTGTTAACAACATTCTTAAAAATATGCAGATGTTTAAAATGTTGATTTATAGATGATGAGGATACTAAGACATCATCAATGTAACATATAATAAATGCAGTATAAGCATTAAAGATATCATTCATGATATGTTGAAATTCAGATGCACCATTTTTCATACCAAATGGTAAAACATTCCATTCATGATGGCCACTGTAATTGATCACTAATCTAGGTGATCCTATTTCTATCTCAGCATTTTTATTCACATAGAAACTAGTACAACTCCAAGGAGATTTACTGGGTCTAATTAATTTTTCTGTAATAATGATTCAATATCGATTTTGCAGAGTTCTAAGTATTCCTTTTTCATCTGACTAGGTCTAGATTTGGTATAAATATTCTTCTCGTTGAAGTCTGGATGGTAAGGCAAGGAGATGATATGCTTCTTTCTATCCCAATTGGCATTAGGAATATCACTACAGATTTTAGAGTGGAATGCATGAATGATTGTTTTAATTTTATTCTGTATTACAGGTTGGTGTATTCGTTGATCAATTGTCAGAAAGTGTATTTATTTCTATAACAAATTTAACTGATTTATGTTATTATCAATCAGATATCCGATGATATCTACCTCTTTGGTATATAGTTTGGTGATAAATTCAAAAGTAATATCAACTTAATCAATGACGATATGAATACCAGAGGTGTCAATTCTGCTGATAGGCATGATTGAATTAAGAAAAAAGGGTTACCTAATATAATGCTTCGTGTCATATTCTTGATGAGCACAAATGAAGCAGGTCTGCAAACTCTCTGTTTGCAGATAAGCGCTTCTAGTATCTTATACTAAATTATCAGGAAATTCCCACTGGCGCTGGTGAGGGATTGAGTAGTTTCATGAAAGTATTTCAGAGGTATTAAACCTTCATGTATAGAGTTCATATCTGCACCACTATCAACTAAGATAATGACGTTAGTAATGAAGAAATCAGGTTTGATTACTAAGGTAATCTTGGTGTATCATTTCTGGAAGGTTACTTGGTTCAGAAGGAATAAATACATATCATTTTCTTTTGTCTGATCTGGTGAGATCTGACAGGGCTGATATGGGGAGGTCAAAGTCTGACTTTGACTTTGACTAGGAGAAGGCTGATCTGGTGAAGTCAAAGGTTGACCTTGACTTTGACTTGGCTGATCTGGTGAAGGCAGATCTAGGAAGTCTACAGGGATATTTCCTTTTTCTGTAGACTGTTTAAGGAGATTGAGATCCTGAGAAAGGATTTCATTCACACTCTTTAGCTGCTGCATTTCAGATTTAATAATATTAATCTCCATTTTTAGGTCAGAAATGGTAACAGGTTTGTGAGGTATGTAATCCTGTTGAATGCGGTTTAACAGTTCTCTCATACTGTAATTTTCTACAGGTGTGATCCCAGGCGTGGAATATTCCTTATAACAAGTTTCTAAAAACTTGAGCTTCATCTCTAGATCAGTTATTTGATCGGCTGTGGCGAGAAGAGACCGTTGGGTATTGGTTAAGACATTTAGACCTTGTCCATTCAGATCTAAACCGTTCATCTCAACTATTGCCTTCCAATAGTTAGTTTTTGTTATGGCATTGCAGGTTTTAGAGCTGCAACAAGGTTGGTCAAGTTAGTCAGATGTGGTAGATGAGTCAGATTCAGATGCAGAAATATATGCAACGTCATCATCTGAACTGGCAGTAGAACTGTCTTTAGATAGGCAGTTCAAAATCTTCTGTTGAGTCTCTTCATCGAGAGATAAAACATGAAGTTTATTTTTGAATTTAGATCGGCATTTGTTGGCAAAATGTCATGTTAAGCCACACTTATAGCAGATGACTTTGACTTTGCTCGGATGAGTTTTCTGGTGTGGTTGAGATATATGTTTCGACTCTTTATATCTAAATTTCTTTTTAGAGAAGTATTTCTTATGCGGTTTAGAGGGATTTGAAGTCCTATGAGGTTTGGATGAGGAAGATGATGGATACTGAATCTTAGTATCGTAGGCAGATTGGTCATAGAATTCACCTAATTCTTTTCGGTTGTCAAGATTCTGACTTTTCATCATATGTTGTAATTTCAAATCATTGCATAATCCTAGTCCTTCTTCTATGACTAGGGCAAATAGATGTCCATATGTATATTGATCAAAGAGAATATCCATTTGATCATGCTTATCTCAGAGTTTTCTTCTTACTCTTTCAGCAAAAAGACTTGGGAGGCCATCAATGAACTTTGCCTTCTAATGTTCACTATTTGCATCTCCTCTCTGCATGACTTTCATAAGAAAGACGTCCTTGTACCACCTAAAGTGGGTCAGAGAGGGGCATCTCAGATTTTGGAGCAATTCTCTATGTCAATCAGTATTGACTATTCCTGGGCCAAGGAAGTGGTGGATAATGGATTGGGCCAGGGTATAACAAACATATTCTGTTCTGGTATGGGTACCAGTACTCGGGTCGATATTAGTTTTGAAGGAATTTAGAATTTCTTGGCAGTGACTTTCAGTGAGACTGTTGTCCCACCAGCCTTTGAGAGTTCCTGTGAATCCATTGACCAGGAACCTGCAGATCTGGTGATCTGTATTTTTATTTTGTTTACACATAGAACAATACATGATCATTTGATGAATGGTCTCAAAGACCTGATATTCTGTTTTTCCATCTATGTTCCATTCATAGATAGTTTTGCCATGGTAAGATTTTAGGGAATGAAGAAAGTCTTCCTCATATAAGATATCTTGAGGAGTAAGCCTGGGATAATAATACCTACTAGGTTCAGTTAAAGCCATACGAGTAGTACGCCT
Source organism: Datisca glomerata (assembly GCA_003255025.1). Classification (NCBI taxonomy): domain Eukaryota; kingdom Viridiplantae; phylum Streptophyta; class Magnoliopsida; order Cucurbitales; family Datiscaceae; genus Datisca; species Datisca glomerata. The sequence goes on along the minus strand of QANY01001431.1, from coordinate 1,664,284 downwards.
TTTAGAGTAGCCAAAAAGAGAGTTTATTGATTGAATCATCAAAATTCTTTTGAATATCTAGGATTTGAGATAGGAATACTCCTCGGGTTCTTCAGGAATAGGTGAATCATCCTGATTCATCATGTTAGAGTTATCCTGAAAAAGATTCATGTGTGGCGCTCTTGTCAGGTGTGGAAATCTTTGGATTTTTTGTTTTCCCATAATCGTTTCTATAAAACCATCTTCATTCTTGCTAGATTTTAATTTAAAATTCTGAACATCTAAAGGAGGTTTAAGAGTTAGAGGTTCAATTATCATTTTTGGTTTTTCTGGTGGACAAGTTTTGATTTGTATCTTCTAGATTTGAGAAACCTGATCCTCTATCCTAGTTAACTGTGTTCCTACAGTTTGAAGGAAGAGGTTGGTATAATTATTCTGTTTGGTTAAGGGTAGAATGTCTTTAACCTTAACAGGGTCCTGATGGTTGTCTTTTCTGGAACCTCAGTATAGGGGTTAATGACCAATGGTTTCTGATTTCCTTGTCTTGGAGCAAGTTCTAAGGATAAGGGTGGTGGATGTATAGCCTGGTAGGTTCTACCACTAGTGGTAATCCATGTATTCTGTATATTTTTCAAAACTTGTAACTTTGGTCATCTTAAAGTTTGACTCTTTGGGTGAGCTGGTAATACTATTCAGGAAAAAACTGAAGGCGTTGATCATGTTTTAACTGAAAATAATAAATGTTTTTCAGATCTAAGAGTTATTGAGGATTATGGTTGGAGAAATACCAATCTCTAAAATCCTTATACTTTGGTTGCATAAAATCATGGTGAAGACTTTGTCTTAATATACTATTGGGTGTAAAATCCATCTAAATATTGAATTTCATGTCACTCACGGTTGGGCTAGTTGGCCTTCTGTTAATGGTGGATTCATAAACACCATGGGAAATTTGGTTATCGCTAATGTGAATTCCTCTAATCTGATCTTCTGGGAAAAAAGAATGATCAAATTCTTCTTATCCTAGAGGTTCAGCTATGGATGCCCTAGAGGATTCATGTATTTCCACCTTATAGGGAGGAATACTACTACGGTTTCTTAGGGGCTTCTAGTCAGAGGTAGATGTGGTTTTTAAAAACAAAGATAAACATTTCCTCCTTTTGTTTGGATGACATCTTCGATGGATTGTCTGATGACAGGTCTGGTAGGGATAACCTGGGGGATTTGCCAGGTGTCAGGAAAGGTGATTTTAGACCAGGGAATCATACGGGGAACAAAAACTTGGTTGTTGAACATATTAGTATCAATAATGACTGTATGTCCTTGCTCACTTTGCTTTTAGGTGTAAGGATTTAAGGTTGTGAGAACCTTAAGGTGAATCCTAAATATGATTGCAAAGGGAGAAGATCCTGGTAGATAATCATAGCCATGTGATTGTACTCTCACTTCAAGAACTTTTGCTACTTTGCTATCAGACAATGCAATACTTAAATTCAGATAAATATTAAAATAAACGGGTCCATAAGATAAACTAGTCCCTATGGCTTCCATAAGGGAAACTTTCCAATTCAGACACTTACTATCTCTAAGAGTGCACTGTATACTGATGTTCTGTCCTAATAGAGTTAAAGATTTTAATGTAATTTGCACTAAGCCTATATGTACATACTTGTATTTTTTTCATGAATGGATATAATCATGCAGATGCACTAGATAAATGACGTCATCATGATGCTGTAATGGAATGGCATATTAAAAAAATTTAATTTTTTTGCGGCTAGTGAAATCAAATGTTCCAATTTTATAAATTATTTCAGATTTTACCTTAGGTATAGTCCATTTATCTAAGGCTTCTTTTACATCTTGATATGCAATTAACTCGGTTGCATCAGATGTGGAGGCGACTGTATTAGCTACGGATGTTATGGATGAAGAACTAAGGTCAAACATGTGTGTGTGTGTGACCATGTATGCCTAATGTAAAAGGAATATAAACAGTACTATAACCAAGACTAATCATGGCTCTGATACCAACTTACGGGGCTAACCAACACGCACCCGTCGAGTGAGGGGGCTATATATATATATAATTATCGATAAACGAAATAAAATATCTAATTTATGAAATTAGATAATTAAATTATTATTAGATAATAATTTGGATCAATTAATCCATTTAGGGATATCTGGGATATGTTAATTTTAAATTAATAAATATCTATATATTTTATTTGATTAAAATAAATATTTAATAAAAAATAATTATCATGTGTCAATCACTGATTGGATATCAAAGATTGACATAGACTATTGTAGTGCCACATGGCACTATAATAGTGGATGTGCAACACAGTAGTGCCACATGGCACTACAGTGGTGCCGCGAGGCACTGCAGTTGTGCATAATAGCAGTTGGACCTACTGCTATTTACGATTTTATAATTAAATATTATATCAATTATCCCAAAAATATGATATGCTATTATCAAGAAAAATATACATATAATATTCCGATGGCCTAAGATATTTAATTATTCATTCATTCAATCAGTTGAATCAGAGAATTACTTCATCAATCTAGAGGTGAGAGAATAACACAATTATCGAAAAAAATATTTTTTCTGCGATTAAGAGTTAATCAAAATCTCTAAAATAATCATCATCACGTTTTTTTAGAGAATCGTCTCACAAAAATTCTTCTCAGTAAAATCTTTAGATCTCATATATTGAGTACATCTAGAGACAGAAAAGTGTATTCGTTATATTCTACGTGCCCACACGTCCTATTGCGTTGAGGATTGACTTGGAAGATCTTGGTATGGATCTCTATGTTGAGTACATCTAGAGATAGAAAAGTGTATTCATTATATTCTACAGGCCCACACACGTCCTAGTGCGTTGAGGATTGACTTGAAAGATCTTGGTGTGGATCTCGAAGTCTGCTCATCGTTAGAACGATTGGTTTCGCGAAAACGCTTGATTTAGACTACAAAAGGTATATGATTCAGAACATTGTTTGTTGTAAATTTAATATATAAATATATAATGAATCTTGACTGATTGAAAAAAGTTTTCAATATAAAGTTTTTTTTGTCATCGTAGCATTGCGCTATTTTGCTTTATTAAAAGATTCAATTTTTATTAAAATTTTAATTTTTAAAAATTGTATGCGCCACCCGCTTCCGCTGCGCACGCTCCGCGCCGACCAACAGATGGTATCAGAGCGGTCTTTATAAATTTATATGTTAAATATTGCGTGAGTTTTCTTGCATTTGTCATTTAATATGAGATATGTATGAATGAATGGATGATAATGTTTTTTGAATGTATGGAAAATAATATATCGTTAATTGTATGTTGTTTAATAGGTTAGACTTTGTTCTTTTAACTTTTTTTAGATCTTGTGTAAGTTGTTTTGGGGCATATGAATTTGTAATTTTATTTTGAATATATTGTAATTATTTTGATCGCGAGAAAATGAAGAACGCATGAGATGAACGACATAGGAAAAAAAACGAAATAGGAATTTTCGGGGAATTTCAATGCCGACACCGAAAATATGATTTGTGGCACTAGCGCCACCAGTATTCCGGCGGCCAAGTCAATAGAAAATTCTATCCCGGTGACGTCTGGTAGCCGGTGGAGGTCGGCGGCCGGCGGTGGTGATAATGGTCAGTGGTAACTGTCATAGTCACAATGATGAAAATGTGTTTGTGTCGACAAATGCAACCTTCCTTGAGCATGACTATATGCAAAATTACAAACCTTGTACCAAAGTAGTTCTCGAGGAATTAGCAGCTGATGAGATAAGACCACCTTCAATTTCTACTAATAAACGATAAACCAGAGAAATCACAGTTCCTGCAAAGGAAACCCCGGTGCAACATCGTAATGGGAGGGTTGTGAGACAACCAGTTTACTAAGAATTATAAGCACATGTCCAAGTGTCAGACACTGATAAGGATGATCCATTATCTCTATGAAGAAGCAATAAATGATCCTAAAAAGGAGAAATGACAAGAAGCCATGAATCATGAGATGAAATCTATGTATTCAAATTCCTTTTGGGAACTTGTAGATCCACCTGAAGATGTCACGCCCATTGGATGTAAATGAATCTTCAAGAAAAAAAGAGGTGCATATAGGAAAGTAGAGACTTTTAATGCACAGTTAGTAGCTAAGGGCTATACATAAAGGGAGACAGTGGATTATGAAGAGACATTCTCCCTTTATGGCCATGCTAAAATCCATTCACATCCTTTTGTCCATAGCCGCTAGTTTTGACTATGAGATATGGCAAATGAACATCAAGATAACTTTTATGAATGACTGTCTTGAAGAAAACATCTATATAATGCAACCAGAAGTGTTCGTACAAAGGGGGCAAGATCAGAAAGTATGCAATTTGCTTAAATCCATTTATGGATTAAAGCAAGCATCTAGATCATGAAATCTTACTTTTGATGAGATTATAAAGTCTTATGGCTTCGAGCAAAATGTTGACGAAGCATGTGTTTATAAATATATCAAAGATAAAATAATGGTTTTCTTAGTTCTTTATATTGATGATATTCTGCTCATTGGGAATGATGTAGAAACTATATCAAAGGTAAAAAGGTGGTTAACCGAGAAATTTCAAATGAAAGATTTAAGAGAAGCAAGCTATGTTATGGGCATACAAATCATAAGTGATAGAAAGAACAAGCTCTTGGCATTTTCTCAGGTATCTTATATTGATAAGGTGCTAGAGAGATTCTCTAGGGAGAATTCCAAGAAAGGTCGACTGCTGACTAGACATGAAATTGTCCAATCTATGGAACAATGTCCTAAGACATCTCAGGAGGAAAATGATATGAGAAAGGTTCTCTATGCTTCAGCAGTTGGAATTCTCATGTATGTCATGTTGTATACGAGACTGAACATCTGTTATGCAGTGGAAATTGTCAGTCATTATCAATCGAATCCAGGTTTGGAACATTGGATTGTAGTAAAACACTTTCTTAAGTATCTTAAGAGAACGAGAAACTATATGCTTGTTTATTTAGGTGGAGACCTGAACCGAACTGGATATACTGATTCTAATTTTCAAGCAGACAAAGACAGTCGAAAGTCGACATCTAGATCAGTATTCACTCTAGGTGGAGAAGCTGTAGTTTAGACCAGCATTGCAGATTCCACTATGGAAGCCAAATATATGGTGACTTGTGAAGCTGCGAAAGAAGCCGTATTGGCTCAGAAAGTTTTATACTGATCTAGAAGTAGTTCTTGATATGGACAAGCCACTGATCGTGTATTGTGACAATAGTGAGGCGGTAATAAATTTCAAGGAACCGAGGAGTCACAAGATGGGCGAGCACATAAAGAGGAAATATCATCTTGTGAGAGAGATCGTGCATGGAGGGGATGTGACTGTTATGAAGATAGCGTCGGAATAGAACCTGGCTGATCCTTTTACAAAGATACTTCCTGTGAAGTCATTTGAGGGTCACGCGCGTAACGTGAGATTGAAAGAAATGCCACATTTATTTTAGGGAAAGTGGAAGATTGTTGGGGGTTAGGCCCTTAAAGCATGTATATTGACATTTTGATATAAAATTTAATAAAGATTACATTTTTCTTAAATTGTTATTTTAAATAATTGTTGAATAATTTATATAAATATATGAAAATTTCATATTCATTAATAAGACTATGATCTTGTATTAGTACGAGATGATTAAGATCATAGATAATGAATAAAATTGTCAACAACATATTATAGTATGAAATTGTTTAATTAATAATCATGTTTATTGGAGCTAAAGATTACAGGTCCATGGTCCCTATTAACATAATTATGAGATAAATATGTGTGATTAATTAATTGAATTATTTNTATATATATATATATATATATATATATAATTATTGATTTTTTAAATTGAGACAAAAGATTTAATTCATGAAATTAGATAATTAAATTATTATTAGATAATAATTTGGATCAACTAAATATGTTATTTATGAAATAGCAGATAATTTAGACGATAGGAATAATCAGATATGTTAATTTTGAATTAACAAAATATCTACATATTTGATTTGATTAAAATAAATATTTAATGCGCAGTATTTGTCACGTGTCAACCATGGGTATCAAAGATTGACATGAACTACTATGATACCACGTGCCACTACAATAGTGGGTGTGCTACACTACAGTGCCATGCGACACTGCAGTTGTGCACAATAGCAATGAGTCCTACTGCCATTGATAATTTTATAATTAAATATTATTTTAATTATCCCAAAAGATCTGATACGCCATTATCAAGAAAAATATACAGATATTATTTCGATGGCCTAAGATATTTCAATTATTCATTCAATCAATCAAATCAGTTGAATCAGAGAATTAGTTCATCAATCAAGAGTTGAGAGAAGAACACAATTATGGAAAAAGTGTTTTTCTACGATTAAGAGTTAATCAAATTCTCTAAAAGAATCATCATCATGTTCTTTTAGAGAATCATCCCCAAAAAAAATTTCTCAGTAAAATCTCTAGATCTCATGTATTGACTTCATCTAGAGATAGAACAATGTATTTGTTATATTCTATGTGCCCACACACATCTTTGTACGTTGAGGCTTGACTTGAAATATCTTGGTGTGGATCTAAGAGTTTGTTGATCATTAGAACGATTTCGTGGGAACATAGAATCGATTGGTTTCACGAGGACGCTTGATTTAGACTGCAAGAGGTATATGTTTCCTAATCTTGTCTGTTGTAAATTTAATATATAAATATATAATAGATCCTGACTGATTGAAAATAGTTTTCAGTAAAAAAAATTTTTGGTCGTCGTAGCATTGCACGATTTTGTTTTATTAAAAATTTTGATTTTTATTAAAAAAATATTTTTTTTAAAATGGCACACGCCACACGCTTTCGCTGCGCACGCGCCGCGATGACCAACGCCGACGACATGTGTAAAGAGGGGCTCTCAATGAAGGAAAGTTTTGGAAGAAAAGAATCGACCTCACCTGGTCAGTACCGAAGATGCTCGAGTCACACAGACGCGAGAACATGTAAACGCAGGGATATGGTGCACAAAGACAACTCTGACAACCATGAGCACAAGGTCATCATTACTCACCGAAAATATCACTCAACAGGTCCAATTGCCATGACAGGATTTCAGGATAGCCTACATCCAATAATTTTGACATTTAATGTTGAACACTTTATGTCAAGGCCGCCTCCCTTCTGTCTAATCGAAGATAAACATCGTGCCTTGTGAGGCTTCCCCATCACGCCTTTGAGAGGCTTCTTCAACACGCTTCCTCCCACCCAAAGACTCAGCTATAAATACATCTACAAAAAATATAAGAGGTATGTCTTCTCTCCCCTAATGAAATTATGCCAAAATATCGACCAAATACTGACTTAGGCATCAGAGTCTCTTTGACAAGGAAACCATCCCGAGGTCTCTTCATCTTAATGTTCTTTGTTTATCTTTTGTAGATATTGAGGCCGTGAGGAGTTCTAGACAGAGAGAAAGACACTAATAACATCATTATTGCATATTTCCCTGGTCAGGAGCATGGGAGACATTCATACAAGCATCTCTACTGTTGAGATATTCGGATAAAACAATTGGCGTCATTTGTGGTAAAGCGGTAAAGTCGATCATGTTTAAAGCGTTTGAAGCTCTTTCTCTCCCGCAAAGAGAGGATGAGTTTGGGACCCTACGCTGATGAGATTTGGGATGAGAAGGATGACTCACCCCTTCCCTTAGTGGAGGAAGGACCTTATGTCATCATAATGATTAATCGACGAAGGGAGAATTTATACGGTGCTTTTAACCTATGAGGTAACCAGGACATAGAGGAAGGCATGTCAGTCACTATTTGAGCCATAAGAACTCTTGTGCGGAAGTGATCCTCCCCCATTACTTAATGGTTTGGCGTGGATGTCGTCATGCACTCGAGGAACCCTAGAGGAAAGGCTATCCGGGGACGGGCGAGGAGACGCCTTAACCTGGAGGAATTGTCACTCCCCGAGGAAACTATGACCAAAACGAACCAAGGCTTTAGATGACTAAGCTCCCCCTTTGTAAGGTTCTGGTTGGGGTCACCCCAGAAGGACGAAGAAGGGGAACCGAGAATGATGGGCCCCGCTAAAATTGGTATACAGGCTCGCACTCCAAACCTAATTTGGCGGCCCAACTAAGAAGTGATGATGGTCAAGACTTTTTACAACGGCCTCCAAAGGGATCGGACCCTTCACATTAGAGGCACGCAAATGTAGTCCCCCTTAACACCTCCAAACAAATCGAATGAGCCAATAAGGAGGAAGGGCCCTGGTGAATTGTCAATTTCCCAGAAGACGGTCCGAAGAATAACTTAAAGGACAAGGGTGGTCAATTTTTCTCCTGCCAAAATAGCTGGAGAGGAAGGATAAGCACAAACTAATACCTCATCACAAGCAGAATGTGGAGCTCGGGAGGTCCTACTATTGATGCGAAGACGCATCTCAGGAGGAAGAATATACCAGGCTCAACAAAGGATGGAACGACAACTCAAGAAATGATGAGTCTGACCTCATTAGAATACATGCTACAACGTACGCTCGCTAGGTTACAGAGCTAATTGGGATTCTGATATGCTCCCATCACAATGGAAGCATCAATACCAGAATGTATGAATTTAATAAATGCGCATAAGTTGTATAAGATTTATTTTAGGAGCATTTTCTCCACTCACCCTCAGTCAGAGCAAAGGAAACAAGTTTCTTTTTTAAATGATCAACGCGAAGGTGTAACAGACAATGAGGCTATGTACTCAGCAACATTGATCAAATAAACGGAAGTGAGCAATTCTTCTACAAAGTACAACGGGAGATTAAAAAGTGGACTCGTGAGGTGCTCTAACCCACTAGTCGAGATTAAATAAAAAGTGATGATTGGTGAGGTGCTCTAACCCACTAGACAGGATTAAAAAAAAGTGAGAACGGGTGATGTGTTCTAGCCCACCCGTTAGGATTAAATAAAATGTGATAACTGGTGATATGCTCTTGCCCACTAGTTGAGATTAAATAAAAAGTTATGACTGATAAGGTTCTCTAGCCCACCATTCGAGATTAAACAAAAAAGTGATGTCTGCTAAGCACCTCAGCTCGTCAGACGAGATTCAAGGGTCTAACCAGAATAGGCATGCCTGACTAGACATTAAGGAAAGATGTTTGCCGAGCACTCGTGCTCGCAGACTGGATCAATGGTCTAGCCAAATGAGGCACGCCTGGTTAATCATCAAGGAAAGATGTCTGTCGAGCACTCATGCTCACATATGGGATTAAGGGTATAGCCGGAGCAGGAACGCCTAGCTAGGCATCAAAAAGTGATGTCTACTGAGCTCTCATACTTGCAGACGGGATTGAGGGTCTAGCCAAAGCAGGCACACCTGACTAGACATCAAGGTAAAAAGTGTATGTCAAGTACCTCAACTCGTCAAACATGATTCAAAGGTCTTACCAAAGCAGGCACGCCTGGCTAGACATCAAGGAAATATGTCTGTGAGCACTCATGCTCACAAACGAGATTGAGGGTCTAGCCAGAGCAAGCACACTTACCAGACATCAAGGAAAGATGTATATCGAGCACTCACGCTCACCAAACAGGAACAAGGATCTAGCCAGAACAAAAACGCTTGGCTAGTCGCAGAGCACTCTAGCTCACCAAGGAAGGAAAATCCTTTGACCAAGTACCAAATGAGAAGAATTTTGACATAAACTCACCAAATCGGGAAAACTCGCCAAAAGTAAGGACACTTTAATGATAAAGGTTACTCCCAATCTGAAACAGGTATGCTCGACCAGACCTCCCTAAAGGGAGCACACGGAAAAGTTCTCGTGAAATTATGGTAGGTCTGCATTACCCTCGTTCTGTAAAGGGGGACAACCCGTTGGACAAGATCAAGTCCACCAAAAAAGATCAAGGCCCTTTAAGGCCCACTCTAGCTCAGGTTCATAAGCTCGGGTCAGTAAAAGTTGGAAGGGATACAACGTCTGACATAATAGTCGAAACAACAACGCATCTTAGGATAAAGGTCCATCCAGACCAAGATAAAGCTCGACTGCAGAAAAAGAAACTCTATCTACGTAAGGAATGTTCGTGACAGGAAATAAGCAAAAATATAGTTAAAGAAAGGAGCCAGAGGTAAATGGAATTTATTTTCATTAATAAATAGAGGACTACAAGTATAAGTAATACAAAAATCTCCTCCTCAGTTAAGGGGGTGAACCCCTCCTAGATAAACTTAAAAGGAAAAAACCCTCCATGATAGGGCAATTGGTCGTAAGATTTCCATAGCTTTCTTGAACTCTCTTAAGGTCTCGAGGGCTTTGGTCGCTTGGCGACTGAGGATCACGATGACATAGTCTGAAGAAAACACCAAGTCAGGCTAAAAATGGATTCAAACCACGAGCAACGCCTAATTTCCAGGCTAAAGTTGAAAAAAGCCTCAACCTCTCCCATAAGGCGAGCAAGGAAGGAAGCCACCACCTTATGATTCGAGACAATCCTTAATGGGCATTAAGAATTGACTTTTTATGGGCCTTGGAAATGGAAAAGCGCTCATTTAATGGGCATTAAGAAAGTCCATGATGGCAACCGTTAAGGTCACCCCGCACCAAATGAGCGACCATTTCGTGAATTGATGAGAAGATCTTGGAGGACCAAATGACGATTCAAGTAACCACATAGCACATAAAGGAGTTAGGTTTTGTCACGTGCGCCCACGCATCATTAATGGCCTTGAACCACTAAAAGGGTGAAATGATGCATGCGTGATGAATGAATTGAAACATAACAGTCAAGTACATTAATTCCATTCGATGCAATCCCTACTGGAGAACAAACTGGAGTCATAAGTGGGACATGCCCAAAATAGGAAATGAAGTCTATTCCCACACCAAGGATAAGGAGCTCAGAAAATGAAGTCTTCGTACCTGGGCAAACGAAGCCACCCAAGTCCTCGACTAGGGGAAACTGTAATGGGTGTTCTCCTAACCACGAATGACCTAACGATATGTGTAAAGAGCGGCTCTCGATGAATGAAAGATTTTGAAGAAAAGAATCGACCTCACCTGGTCAGTACCGAAGATGCTTGGGTCACACAAACCCGAACACATGTAAGAGGAGGGATAAGGCCAAAGAGAACTCAGACAACCATGAGCACAAGGCCATCATTACTCGCCGAAAGTAGCACTCAATAGGTCCAATCGCCATGATAAGACGTCAAGATAGCCTCCGTCCGATCATTTTGACATTTAATGTTGAACGCTTTATGTCAAGGTCAACTCCTTTCTTTCCAATCGAAGACATGTTAGAATTATGTCCATAAGTAGGGTGTAATAACTATTTATGAGTATTTAGCTATTTCTCAGATATTTTGTATTACTGAATTTAATGAATGAATGAAAGTTTTTCTATTAATTAAAGTGTGTTTATAATTTACTCAAGTCCTGAAACTATTGTCAATGTAAGAAGAGTAAAGATTAAGGGGCCTTCCAAATAGTCTCTTTTAAAATAGTTTAGAATGTTATTCCCACCCTTAGGATCAACTGGGCAATCGAGTCTGATTACGACTGTTAGGTTGAACCAAATGATGTCGGTCTTGGGGCATGAGAGTGAAGACTCTAAAGGTTGACCTAGATATGTTATAGAACATGTTGAATAGACCAGTAACAAATTAATTTGGAGTAAAGCCGTTTATCTAGCTCTAAATCTAATTGTTTACACCTTAAGGGTATTTTCATGATTACTTCTATCCTGAGGTGAATACGAAACTGGATTTAGTTACTTGCGGTCTTTGATATGCCAAAGGAGTGAGTTCGAATCATCGCACAATACCTTGATGGTTAGGATCGTGATTCAACTATGTTGGAGTTACGAGATTTACAAATACGGAATTTGTGGCAAGATTGTAAAATGTAGCAATATCACATTATGCTTTTTTGGTGGGTGTGTGAACAAATAAACCTGGCCAGGTACTCGATGAAATGAATTATTGAATAAGACATGGTCAACTGTGCGAGACAATTTACTGCTATGTCTTTTTTATTCACAGTCAATAAATGAGTTAAGATAATAATAACTAACGGGGTAAAATAGTAATTTTACATCCCGCTCTTGTTACTGATATTCACGAAGGGTAACATATCAAAATATTTTGTGGACCATGAAATAAAAAGTGTTTATTTGCACCAACATAAAATGTGACGTGCATGAATTGAGAGTTGATTCGACATCGACCTATAGTAGAGTGGTACAATGTTAAGATTAAATAGGTCACGAATTTATGGAGATAAATTCATCGGGTATTTTATCCTATAGCTTTATTCATGTGGGTCCATTCGGTCTCAAAAGTAGATGATAAGGACAAAAATGAGAAATAACACCAGTTAGACCAAAAATATGTTTTGGACCAAGATATACTTCCCGAATCCATATGTGATGGGTATCGTCACTAAAGTAGTGAAGAGCAAAAATTAATGTTCAAATTAATTAATTGTTACTTTTTAGTTATCGGATAATTAGTAAATAAGGAAATTAATTAATCAATTGATGGAGATCAATTTAATTTATCAATTTAGATTCATGAATTTGGACACAGTATTGGTTCTAGGGAGATGTGAAATTTTGACAATCATAGTAAATGGAGGAGAATTTTAGCAATTTACAATATATGGGTATATGTGTACATTTTGTAATATTTATACAGGGGATGGAATTAGAGTTTCTTTCCTAGGTGTGTTGATACAACTCTGATCACAGTGTGTGATTACATAGAGCAAAAAAAATAGTTTCTCTCTCCCTCCCTGTTGCGACCGAAATCTAGAGGAAGAAGAGAAAAAATATTTTTTTTATTCTGTTATTTTGAGAGCCCACACTCAATTCCCAACGACATCCTAATAAGGTATACTTCAGAATCTTACGAGTTATTGGTGGTGCGAAGATTGATTCAAGTTTTACGAAGAACGAAGAACGCAAGATAATCAATAAGATTTCTCCAAGTTAGAACTTCTTCGATACAAGAAATGTATAATATTATTTTCATCTCTTCTAAATCCGTCAATCTAAATATACATGATCATACAAGGTTTTATATTTAAAATGATTAAATAGTTGAAATTTTGATTTTTCGCCCGCGAACCGTTTGTGGTTCATTATTTTTCCTCAAATTTTTAAACTCGATCCACAAGATGTATGTATCAATGAATGTTGTGATATTGGCATATATTTTTTGTATGGTAGATTCATAGCATGTCTGAATGTGTTTTATGAATGGATCTCGATCGATTGACTCAAATGTTTATTTTTAATTTTAGAATTGATGTACGCCAAAATTGAGGCATATGATTTGATGTAATTTAATTTTTACAAAAGTTGTATCTTTAAATTCCATGTAAATCCGTCTTCTCAAGAAAAGTCATTGTACATTGCCGCTAGTCACCGTCGTTGCCGCTTGCCACCGTGCTGTACCATCGCCTGCTGCCCCACGCAACGATTTTTCATCCCCGCTCGCCACCGTAGGTTCTCTAATTATGTTTTAGGAAACCATGGGAATTAGGAAACCTTAAGGTTTTGGAAACTTTAGGGTTTAGAAAACCTTGAGATTTTGGAAACTTTAGAGTATAGGAAACCTTGAGTTTTTGGAAACTTTAGGTTTTTTGAAACCTAAAGGTTTTGGAAACTTTAAGGTTTATGAAACTTTGAGTTTTTGAAAATTTTAGGGTTTAAGAAATCTTGAGTTTTTCGAAATTTTAGGGTTTAGGAAACCATGAGGATTTGATAACTTTAGCGTTTAGGAAACTTTTGAGATTTTGAAAACTTTTGAGTTTAGAAAACCTTAGGTTTTGCCCAATCCAATCCGTAATAATTATTTTTATTTAATTCGATAATTTTCAAAACTAGTTCATTAGAAATTATTTTATAAATTATTTTTAAAAATAAATCAATTGATTAATTTACTTGATAATATATTTATCAAAGTAAAAATTGTTGAAAAATTAAATTTTAAATTGAAATTTGAATTTGGAAAATGGGACTGGACTTTTATAAAGAGTTACAAATTGAGGAGATTTTCTAAAGGAGAAGGAGAAGATTACAGACGCTATGAAGATTAGTATTTAAATTATTGTAATTTATTTATTATTCTTTTTATATGTTGAAATTAGAATTGAGCCATAGTGATGTTAATTTTGAATGGATGAATTATTATTAATCTTGTATTATCATATAACATGCCATATAGAAATAGAGATATGTCAATATAAAAATGTCATGCAGCATGTACATGCATCATTGTAGTTAAAATTTATAATGGATTATAATTTAAATGCAATATGAATTTTATAATAGTTATAAAGTTTAAATTGGGATTTAAATTTTATCAAATTTTACAATTTTCGAAACTTGTTTTTCCCAAATTAATAAAGAGTTCTAATTTTTGAAAAAACAACGAAAAAAATCCATTTTTCCAAAAACTAAGTGGGAGGGTCGTTTATGTTGAAATGTTCCCAAGATCACCAACGCAAACTTGATCATGACATGATGAATGGTTTAAGGCCGCCATAGCAGTCCTCTCTTCAACGGGAAAAACTTGGGAATCGTTTGGCTTTGAGTCATCGAATTGCTTAAGAAGCTAAAGCTTGTAAAGGAAGTGGTGAGATATGACTGTTCCTAGACGGACTGCCAATTCATGACAACTTTTAAAGATGATGTGTTGGTTAAACACATAGACCAAAGCACATTAGAATCCCTCATAGAGGCTAGTCAATGGGGCTAAGGTGACCAAAACCATTGTTGATTGGTCAAGCTAGATGTAGTTACATTTTGAGAAGCGTTAACCAAACGAGAGGAGTCTCGATGCGATAAGAGGTAGCTTGGATGTTGTCCTTAGGTGAGATAAACTATTGTTGTTGACGTAACATCATGGAAGAATATATTTTTTATTCGATTTTTAAATATTTAAGTATTTGCATCATGCATCATTTTTTCTAAATGATTGAGTATTTATCTACACCACTTTATTTATTCTATTCAGCAATCGTGTCGATATCCCTACTCTTAACTATCTTAAACATGAATAAACTTACTGGTGAGAATTACGTGGATTGGAAACGTAATCTTGATATCGTGCTAGCAGTAGAAAATCACAAGTTCGTGCTCACCAGCCCCTGTCCCTTTGAGCTTATTGTTGAATCGACTAAAGAGAAAAATGATGGTTATGCATTTTGGTTACATTTTGATGAGATCGCCATGTGTTACATCTTGGCTTATGTTAACAATGTGTTGCAACAACAACATCAGAACATGGAAACCACCCCTGATATGATGTTGAACATGACTAAAATGTTCGGAGATCAGGGTGCCTAACAGGCAGCTGTGCGAAACTTCATGAGCTGTAGGATGAAACCTATAACTCATGTCAGATAACATATTATGTTGATCATTAGTTATCTGAATGAAATAGAGATCATGGGTGCTGAGGTAGATGGCGAGACATAAGTTGATATGTTTCTTGAGACTCCGCCTGACACTTTTGAGAACTTTAAATTTAATTATTCGATGAATAAGTTGAGGTACTCACTTCCTGAGCTGATGAAGGAACTACAAGCTACTGAAACCCTGTTTCTAAAGGGCATGAGGAAGATTGAAGAGGAAAACTTTACTAAAAGAAAGCCTTCCACCTCTGACCCTAAAAGGAAACACAAGAGAGGTATGAAGACAACTAAGAAGCTGAACTCGAAAGCATAAGGCTTGACGAGGGGGAGTTCAGCTTCCGTTGGGGGGATGGAGCACTAATATCAACTGCATCAGTTGAAACTATTAAATTGTCATTTGATAAAAAAAATTTAGTTTTACGACATGTTTATTATATCCCAGTTTTTGGGAAAATCCTTATTTCAGTAGCTAGTTTAATCGAGCAAGGATTCATTATGAATTTCATTAATAAAGATATTGATATTTTAGATATGACTAGTAGAATTGACACGTGCTTCACACATGTTTATGCAATTTATAATACATGTAAGATGCTCAATAATGTTACGAAAATGATATTTGTAAATAAACTTAAATATATTTTTTTATCATTGACTTATAGTTTACATATCATTAGGTTATTATTGAAAATATTTCATCAATCTTCTTCTTTGCAAACAATGAAAATTAAAATTTAGTTAAACATGGAAATTGAGAGTTATACATATTGATGTATAAGCATAAATTTTCACCTTTGTAAGAGAATTTCTTTGTGGACGATATTTTTTGTGCAAACTTGACCATTGGTATTATGGTTGTCTGATTTGACCAGAATTTTCGTTGTGGACATTGAAATTCCTTTTGACAATGCCACATATAATTGTCCATGAGAAAATACATGTTGTGGTAAATAAATTCTAACATGAGGCACGGTTTGCCCTTGAGCTTTATTTATCGTCATTGCAAAGCATAGTCGAATAGGAAGTTGCTTTGTTCTAAACTTGAATGGATATCCTTCATCATTAGCTGGTCTTAAGGGAATGCGTGGCAGGAAAACTTGCTTACCAGCATATTGCCCCATTGTTATATGAGTATGTATAACATGATTTCTAAATGTTTGACATACCATTCTTGTTTCATTGCACAAACCGTTGGATGGGTCTAAATTCCGTAACAACATAATGGGAAAATTTATTTTCAATGCCAACTTATGCGGAGGAACTCCATTCGGTAACAATGAATTCAAGAATTCTCCTGATAATAGTTATTCGGATCATCAATTGCATGATCGAGGCTCATGAATGTCTTACTTTCTTTTGGAAAGAGGCTTATTAATGTTTCATTTAATTGATCAACATAGTCATTGGTAGTGGCAATAATTGCACAATTTGTTATGTAATCAGGTGAATTGGCATGAAGCTTCAAATCTGGGAATATACTATCAATCCATTCCATCTCAGATTCTATGGCACGATTTCTTATCACCATTTTATTAGGCAAAAAAATGATGTCTTCCTTTACAATGGGCTCATGTCCATTTCCAACCCTTAGTAGGTAATCTGTGAAGCTTTTATCATTTTTTGCTCTCATATTTCTCGTCAACTGTACCTTTTCATTTTGTCCCAAAGGTAAGATTTGGTCAAACTGAATGAAACAATTTGTTGTCTTGTGGCATGTGGTACCACATGAAGAACTTGATGAAAATCACCTCCAAACACAAAGACTTTCCCGCCAAATGGTTCTGAAGAATCCATTATATCTCTTAAAGATCTATCAACGGATTCAATTGTTTGTCTCCTAGTCATGAGTGCTTCATCCCAGATGATAAGTTTTGCCCTTCTCATTAATTATGCCCTTGCACTTTGTTTTGATATATTACACATTGTTGTCTCATTTGCTTGTAAATGTATGTTGAATATTGAATGTGCAGTGTGACCACTAGGCATAATGTAGCAACGCCAGATGTTGCTATTGCTAAAGCTATCATTCCTTTGTCCTCAGTGTTTCTAGAAGTGCATGATATAAAAATGTTTTTCTAGTTCCTCCTGGTCCATCAATGAAAAAGGCTCCATCAATTTCTTCATATGCATTTTTTGTTCTTCATTAAAGTGTGATGATGCCTGACAATCTTCTACATTGATTTCTATGGATTCTTCTTCTATTATTTCTTTCATGCTGAATGAAATTTGCTCAGATACGACCTCATTAATTGTTGGTAAATCAAAGTTGATAATGTTTTTTTCCATGGATTCTAAGAAATTTTTTAAATCTCTAAGAACAAACTGTATCTGCATCTCAATATAGCTATTATTTTCTCTAATATAATCTTCACACATTATATCATAGTAAATACTCCATACTTCATGAACATCGGTAGCCTCATAATAAACCAACCAAGTCGCAAAAAGTCTTCAAAATTCATATGGCACTTGAAATGTCATTGCCTCATCCAAACACTCAATGATACTCTGATCAGACTCAAGTAATCCTCTTTTTTGTGCCGCTTCTTTGAATGAGGAATATTGAACTCCTTCAACAATCAATAAATATTTGAATGATGTTGGTCCAACAACATGATTCAATAATAACCTGTGGTAATATCATTCACCTTCTGCTGGATTTGCACAATTTATCTTTGATACTATCTCTCATCTTTTTCTAATTGTTCGTTTCT
The DNA here is from genome assembly GCA_003255025.1 of Datisca glomerata. Taxonomy (NCBI): domain Eukaryota; kingdom Viridiplantae; phylum Streptophyta; class Magnoliopsida; order Cucurbitales; family Datiscaceae; genus Datisca; species Datisca glomerata. The sequence continues at coordinate 1,646,105 of QANY01001431.1, read as the reverse complement.
TTGATTTTTTATCCCAAACGTAATGTTCAGGGAATTCCTTGTTAAGTAGTTTCCTTGCATCTGTGTTGATTCTGCATTTTTCAAAGTATTCAGTAAGCATTGTTTTTTATATATTCTCCAACTGAATGACACTTTCCAAACTCTGATTGTTAGAGTCTGAAACCAACTGTTGATTCTGAAGATGCAACTGGAGATTTAGAACCGCTGGAGATATTTCATTCAATCTAAAATAAAAAATTCTCCATAATGCTTCTTGTGCAGAAACCCATCTTGCGTCTTGAAAATTTTGTATCTCATCAATGACCTTGTTTTCTCCATCGTGTGGTATAAGTACAGTAGCCTTGTCACATCATTTGTAGATGTACTTGTATAAGTACTTCACATCTTTGATAGGAGAGCGAACTTCAACATTAACGTGACAATTGTATCTTGCAAGTAGATATGGATTATAAGGAGCCACCCATTGATTGTCTAATATGCTATTTCTTATAGTTACCTATAAAACATGTTTATTAAAACAGAAAGTGTAGTGTCGACTAAAGTAACAAGTAAAAAAATTAAATATGACATTATCATGAATTGACATTATATTTAAAATTTTAACTAATGGACTAAAAGTAGGATTAGAATAAACATCTACATATTTTCCATCGTTTCTTCTCCGATATATAGGATTAGAATCTTTTCCTTACATTGTTGTTGAGCAAAACAACCTTGGATTGAAATCCGCATGCTCCATTAACCATACACGCATTATTTTTTTTAGATTCTCACAAGGCTCGTGGATCATATGTCAAATCACTAAGTCATGAAGCATCAGATTTTCACATTTTCAGGGATTTCGACGCAGACGTATTTGTAGTACTGATCTGCATTGGTTATTTTGTTACCACTCTGAAAAGTTACTAGTATGTGTGCATGTGATAGTTCTATTTTTTGAAACTCTATCACATATACGTAAGCTGCTACTTTCCTAAATATCTCTTTTTTGAAAAGTTGATCTTTTAGGTGTTGCAACTTTGCGCGAAAAATTCTTAAAGTCAAATCAGACCGATCTTGTGGCCGTTGCTCGTCTTTAGTTCTTGCTGGATTTCTTGCAATCAGAATTACATGTTATTGTTATGAAGAGATCAGGTTTTCTGAATCTTTATACTAAAGCCATTCCATCCAAGTATCTTCGACGCATGTCTCTAGGTCCTCCAATAAAAAAAGCAGGAAGGACAATTCTTTTTCCCACCTTATTAGCTCTAGTTTCTCCTGCATTTACAGTGTCCACTAATCCTTTATAGTTATGATCTTATATGAGCCTATTGCATTCTGAAGAAATCTAGCCTTGTTGTTTCAAGTCTTATGTACATGTCTATTGCGTACTGTTAAAACAAACGACTGGCAAAAAGAATAATTGATTTTGTGGAGGGTCTTATTTGAATCTTGAAGCAGTAATATTCCCTACATGAGATCTTTCCCTCTTGCTATTTTGAGACATCTATTGTGAATAAATATAGCATGAATAAAATTTAAATTTAATAAATGTTACTAATGATAAAAGGTTTATGTATAACATTAAATTAAATTGAACAATTTAAAAGATGTAAATAATGTTACATTGACGTTCATTTTGTATAATTTTTTCGGCGGAGTTGAAGAACACTCCTGATGAAGTAGCATTTGTTGAACTTCTAGTACGAACGGTACTTCTTATATCTTGGTGCCATCTAGGCTCTCCTCTAGGGAATAACAAGGGATACTATAGGGAGATCATAACAATTAAAACAGTGTTTTATTTTATGTTTATTCCCTAAATGGGCATGGACTATTATGTCTCTTTCAAAAGGTATATTGACATTGTTTCCTTCAATCCATATAGCCGCAACTTGGTCTGCTTTAGATGTGTTATAAACACGCTGGTCGACTATTACATTGCTTGAGATATGTATTTGAATGTCTTGGATTGATTGAACCTCCTTAAAGCAATGAAATACTTGTGCATATGGATTATGGTCAAGGATAACAATCAATTTTTGTACAATGATCTTATTTATACCAGCATCTTCGATAATATTAATTCTATTTTACACTTCATCCTCAGTGTAATAGAAATAGAGTTTAAAGTATTTTAGATGATCTGCTAGTAACAGTGCTGGAAGTTCATTATATATTTTTCCCTGAGCTCTAAAGATGTGAACACCACTCTTTGAAGATGTAAGATTTTTTTCTAAATTTACTCCAAAAGAAGTAAATGAAAAAAATACTATTATAAGCTCTTATATTTCTTCTAAACTTGGTACCTTCTTCCGAGTGCGATGCAAACAAATCGTTTAGTTCAGATGGAGTGTCAGATTCAGTTAGATGAATTGCATCTTTATAGCAGCAAAATGTTGGAGTTTCGTATTGGAATTTGTTTGCGTAACAATATGAGGGGGGGGGGGGTACTTCTTTCAATTGATGAAGGGTATTCGATTCATGATTGCTACCATTGCTTGTATAAAAACAACTATTAAATACAGTACATCATTTTAATTTTTATTTATGTGAAATATACATGAAATTTATTAACTTCTAAAACAAACCTTTCTCACTATGTAAATCTTTTCCCACAAAGCATCTAATCTTGCATAAGAAGATTTTCCAATCTTCTTCCTTCGGTGTCAATTGATAAATCAACATATTGTTTTCGTTTCCTTTCATTTTCGTCCACCTTTTGTTTTCCTATTTGAAGAATGTAAATTAATAAGATGATACACTTGGAGCTTAATTATATATATAATGATAGTTGTTTGTGACCTTTTCTCAAAGAAATCTTATTTTTATCGTTGCTTAAGCTTGAAGATATCATTTAGGTTAACTCTGCATAATTCTTTGGTGGAGGTAAAACTTCTTGCTTGAAGACCAAAGAAAATCACTGATGAAGGAAAAAAAACACATGCAAAGCAATTATGAAGGTGAAGTTATATTGTTATTTTAACCATAATACTCTTTCATAAACTTTTTGCACCTTAGTAGCCTCCAGGTTCACCATAATACTTTAATCTTTCAAGTCTTCTGAACTAAGATACATTAAAACATCACTAAATTTTTAGAAATAGTAGTTTTTCTTATCTAGACACGTGTAATTAAAATCACATCATCCACAACACTTTAACACCGTTACTCATATTTTCTTTCTTCGTTTTCACTCACAGCTATTACATGTGGGTTCCATGACAATAAATTTCTTTTTTGTTCTTTTTGCACTGTTTAAATAGTATATTTGTTTTGTATTTATTTTTCTTTTGATTTTTAATTTTTGAGGAAAATGTTTTTTCTTCTTTATCAATATTTTTTTTTAATTTTTCATTATTTTTTCTATAAAACAAAAATATCAATTTATTTTTCTATTATCTATGTATCGTAGTTGTATCATACATGTCTAACATATTGAAATTATACAATAAATTTCGTAGTTGTATCATACAAAATTATCAATTTAGTTTTTCTTTATTTTGTATTTGTTTGGTTTAAATAACTTTTTTTAGAAATTATATAAAATAGACAAATTTTGAAATACAATTTAAGAAACATTAGTTTTTTTTCAAACTTTCAGTAAATAGATCATATAACTTTTATTTTTAAAAGTTATTTTACTTTTAATAAAATAAAATAATTGAAAACATAGAGAAACATGATATTTCATTCAAAAAAGAAAAAACTAGAGAGGGATAATAACGGGTAAAAAAAGTAATACATGTTGATGGTTGGTCAAAAAAATTTCAAAGCAGCAGATGGTGTTAAATTGTAGTTTACGGTGTGGCTTTAGTTGCCACTTGTCTATATATAATATGAGGGAGTATAAGAAATTGCCAGTTGTCTATACTCATAATTTTTTTCCCACCTCTGCTTATGCTTAGAGAAAGAAGATTGAGCTTGAGACCCTTGAGACCCGTGATAATTGAATAGAGCATCCCATTTTCATGTACAAACAAATATTAAAAAAAAAATTAAACGTTAAAATCTAAACAACAATATTAACTATGAAATTTCATTTATCCCAAGATATATAGAGGGAATGATGATGAAGAAAGCTAAACTGAATAAGTGATTATTGTGTCGGAAGGGCTCCAAGCTTAACCACCAGTCAATCACTCACACCCTTTCAGTAGATGGTGCAGTAAGTGAAAGTCTATTACCCACCATTAACTCATCCTCTGTTTTTTTAAACTTTAATTCATCCTCCATTAACTTAAAAAATAAAACTATAATTTTTTTCATTTGAAAAAGCCATTCAACGGCTTTATCCTCTTGCTCCTGTAAAAAGCTGTCCCTAATGCTCTATCATGTCATATCAACTTTATAGATATCATTAAATCTAGTAAGAGATAACCCTTTCTTCTTTAGAACCTCAGTAAAATTTCAATCATATACCTACTACCGTTCTATCAACGAAGTGACAATGTCAGTATATAAAATTAATTAAAAAATCTGGGGAATAAGTCATCTACAATATCTCTCCACCCTTTCAATATCCCTCATCAGACTTGAATCCCTGTAGATATCTCCTCTCCTCTCTTATAACATGTAGATTTTCACTTGCAATGAAAATATGTCTTTCTTTAATCTAACTCCTCTTGGTTAGTATATTGTGCCATGATTACAGTTTGCTGCTAATCGTCACTTGCTGATACAATTCAGATCTCTTTATATTTTTGTGTTTTCTCTTTAGATTTTTATTCTTTTCTTGTCTTTGAGTAAAGACGATACACATTTTTTACTTCGGATCTCATGTTTCTAATTTTCATGTCAAAAGATTATACTTTGAAAAACTATAATTTTTTTCCATAGTTGATATAATTATTTTTATTATCTTCCTCTTTACACCCTGCCTCTCTTTATTTCTGATTAAGAGTATCAAAGTATCATAGCAAGTCTACTCAAAGAAGACTTTTTTTTTGTAATTTAATTTTTTTGCACATGCAAAGTTTTTGAATTGTCTGCGTCATAATCTCAAGAATTAGAGTATTCTATTCTTAAGGTTTTGAATGTTTTATGCCCTCTATACTTTGTTTGAATCAATGATATTATGTCATTTTTAAGAATAAATAATGCCAATATCAAAATACAGATTTGAAACTACATGCAACAAAACTATATTAAATTTCGGATCTTGCATCCGAAAGTATTTTAAATTTAATCTTGAACAAAAAATATTCATGGTATAGTTCATTACTAACCGAGAGTGACCACATAATAATAAATTTAATCTTGAACAAAAAATATTCATGGTATAGTTCATTACTAACCCAGAGTGATCACATAATGAGTGTTGAAAGCTATGGAGTTAGCTTCTGAAGAGAGTGATGAGTCGTTGAAAATGAGAATGCGTAAGAAAAGGTATAAATAAAAATTATTTACTATAGCCCGAGCACATTGTGTTAAGTTTTTTCTTGACAGATAATTTTTATAATGAAAGAAGCATATGAATATTTGTTTCTACATATATGAAGTTGAAGATTCATCCTAAAATGAAAGAGTGGCACTATTAGATCTTATACTACCTTTATAATGATAGAAGCTGATGAATAATTGATTGAATAGATGTTTTTGAAGAGTCATTATATAGTCAGTGTTATGAACCTTTAGTTTTCAGTATATCTCATTGATTTAGATATAAACTTTATGTGTACATTGATTTCAAAATATATATAAAGATTCAAGAGATAATAATCCACATACAATGTATTTGAACACAGAAGCGGTGTTACCTTGTTATATTCTCTGACCGAATGAAAACAATAAACTATTTGGTTTTGATTTTCGTTTGCTTTATTATGGGAAGATTCTCAAGGTCGTTGTTATTAATTTTAGATAAATTATTTTTGCCTTTAAAAGCTGATTTTGGTCATTGAACACAATCTAATGGTCTCAAGATGATCTCTCTTGTTCATTTAAAATGGATCATCTCTATTTCTCGTAATTTGTAAATATTAGAAAATAGTCTGTATATTTTATGCATTCTGCAAATTTTATATGTACTTTAATATATAAAGTGAGAAGAATATATTGAAGTATAGTCATATATGATCAGTAAAATATGAAGTGTATAACATTTCAAATCCATATTGTATATTAAATACATAATAAAGTGACACCTTAAGAATTTTCCGTCCATTATAGCTAGAGCATTTTTTATTATATTCAAATTCCTAATAGTTTCAAATAGAGTAAGAGTTTACATATTTAAAATTAATTTAAATTTTATATGTTAGGTATCTAGCTTTTCATCTTCTAATTTATTGTTCTTGAGTATTCATATACATGAACTTAGTTATTAAATAATTAAGCCCAATTTTCAATTAAAGGATGTGAATACGTTTTCAGTTTTCACTATAATTAATATATTTTTTTAAATTCTTAGCTTTTAATTTATTGATTTTGAATATTTAATATATATGAACTTAGTTAAATGAGTAAGTTCAATTTTCAATTAAATGATGTGAACAGGTTTCCAGTTAACACCATAATTAGTATATTTTGTTCAAATTCTTACCTTCCGATTTATTGTTCTTGAATATTTAATATATATGAACTTAGTTAAATGAGTAAGTTCAATTTTCAATTAAATGATGTGAATAGGTTTCCAGTTAACACCATAATTAGTATATTTTGTTCAAATTCTTACCTTCTGATTTATTGTTCTTGAATATTTAATATATATGAACTTAGTTAAATGATTATGATCAATTTTCAATTAAATGATGTGAATAGGTTTCCAGCTATCACTATAATTAGTATATTTTTTCAATTTCTTAGCCTTAATTGCATTTCATGTTGTAGAATATAATGACATTCTTAGTTCTTATCTCATTGTGTTACTCAAATTATGTTTGGTAGTCCACTAAATAATTCATGTCTATTCTATTATGACTTGTTTGGACTTTGAAATTTATAAAGGACAAAAAATAAGAGGGAAATTAAGAAAAATTAAAGAAAAGTGAACTTAATTAATATAGTTGTATAAGTATTTCATTATCATCAATTTCAATGTAAACATTTGCATGTCGAATTGCAAAACTCACTTTATTGTCAACTACATATTCTCATATAGATATTCTCACACACAGTATTTTTTATTAATTATTTTTTTGTTATTTTAAATATTAAAAAAATTGAAGTAAATGAATAAAACTAAAATCTTATATGAATGGTTCCAAGTAAGATTTCAATGAAATAATCATGGAACATGAGAATCAAGGATTTTTAAGACATCTGCCTAATTTTTATTGTTTTTCACAATTGTTTTGTTAATTTTGTTAACTGTCATGTATTTTCTATAGCTTACATAATAGGTGGGGGAGTTCACTGTTTTTTCTATGTAGTATAAAACAACATTTCATAACAATTTAATATATATATTAAATTTTTTGTAACATAACATTTCATGAATTATAAATCAAAGATAAACATTTGTATTTCTTTTCATTTGCATAAGACCATATTAACTAACAAACCAACTACGATTAATGTAATATAAAAATTACATGTCATAGATTGTGTGGACAATTAAAAGAATCATTAAATCAATAAAAAAAGAAGTTACTACTTTTCAGTCTTTAATTTCTTCCAAATATTTTGGTCTCTTCCATTTTCAAATGAACTTGATGAAGTGACTACACTCATTACTTCTTGAAAAATAAGATATTTTCTTGCTCTGTCTCTTTCATTCCCTTCATCAATATTGACCATGAATATATATTCTTTATCATTTAATAGAATTAGATTCCTGTAGAACTGAGATTTTTCATTCTTCTCAGTCTGCATAATTGAGAGGTAAACAACATCTTAGTACTGTATCAACAAGTTTTATAAAACAATTTGTTGTATTTTAAATCTACCAAAAATATTTTTTCGGCATATTAATTGATGGCACATCTAATTAAAACCTCGGTTGCATTAAACATTATTGCATATGCTTCCGTTTGATCATCTGAAACAATGATCTTCAACATATATATATTCTCACAAAGGGCACATTGCTCTTACAATTTTTGCAATTCGTTTCTGTCTCATTCATGTTTAGATAAACCTTTTTATGGCATAATTTACATTTTTCCAGTCATGGATTATCTGCATTGATAATTTTTGTGATTGTTGCTTTGAAAGAACAATGTACATGTTTTGTTGTTCCTTTTAGTACTTCCTCTAAATTAATTACGGGAGCTTCTAAAAATTTCTTTGGTGGACCCAAGAAAGTGACAATATTTTCCTTCAACATAATTTTCTTCATTCTCCAAGAAATGAATCTGCTTAGATTTAAAATAATAAAATATGCATAGAACTATCTTAGAAAATTAAACATGTATGTAATAAACGTAAAATAATCCAGATTATAAAAACATGTTGTCAACTTCTTCAATTTCTGTCATTGCTGACAAAATCAATTCATCTTGTCATGCACACTCTTGAATCTCTGATCAATGGACTTAACATTACCATTTTTCATAAGATAAGTCTTAGCCTTTTTAAGAACATCTTAATTTTTTCTATGGCGTCATTATACATGATGGCCTGGACCTTAGTTCACTGAAAAAAGTAAGAAAAAATTCACAAGACTATATTCAGCACTGTAATATTAACTAAAATTTTAAATATAAACTTATAATAGAATTTTCACCTCTTCATTGATGCAAATGAGCTTCATTATTTCCAAATCTCCATTGTTCTTCTTGTATGTCTCCGCCATGCCTCTCCTGATAATCCTCACTTTTATGCTCCATTCTCTTTGAAATACTTCTAGATCTTGAATCTGACAATAGGTATTGTTGACAGCCAACATGTTGAAGAGGCTATGTATTTGATCTGTAATATTTTTTTGGCAGATTGTAGTAGGATGAGAATTGGCATATTTTGATGACTATATATACTCTCAGAATTCATAGAATCTCAAGTGAAGATATTCAATGATTTCATGAACGTTTACAACATGAATCTATGTTACAGATAATGTGTAGAATGAATCCATTGGAAGTAATGTCTTTGATGAATGAATCTGTATTGGAGAAAATGTGTAAAATGAATCTGCATTGGATATAATTACCCGTTGGAATTTCTGGATCAAGTTTTATTTTTGTTGACTTGTCTGGGAATGAATATGATTGTTAGATTTCTGGATCAAATTTTATTTTTGTTGACTTGTTTTGGAATTAATATATTAGGGATGTTAAGGGCATTCGAAAGTTTCTCCTGCCCAAGGCTCTTGTAAAGATATTATAGATTTCTTAATTACTACTACTACACGGTTGATAAATAACTTATTCTACGTAAAACCAAAAAGTTCCAATGATATGTGACACTGAAGTAATTTACTGATTTACCTACTATTGACACTTACGTCTTGGTCACATTAGCCTAGACAAGATTAAAAGACTTGCAAATGATGGTCCATCGCAAACTTTAAAATGGGATCACTGCCCACATGTGAATCCTGTATAGAAGGCAAAATGATAAAGAGACCCTTTTTAGCAAAGGGTGAAAGAGCCACTCAATGCCTTAAACTCGTACATAGTGATATATGTGAACCGTTGAATATCCAAACAAGAGGAGGTTATGAATACTTTGTGACCTTCATTGATGACTACTCATGTTTTGAACATGTTTATCTAATGCACCAAAAGTCTGAAACCTTTGATAAGTTCAAAAAGTACAAGGCTATGGTCAAAAAGCAATTAGAGAAACAAATCAAAATGTTACGATCTGATCATGGTGGAGAGTACTTGCTAGGAGAGTTAAAGACTTTCTTAAGGAAGAATGTATTATTTCTCAGTTTACAAAACCTGGCACTCCAGAACATAATGGTGTGTCAGAGAGAAGGAATTGAATTCTGTTGGATATGATTAGATCCATGATAAGTTACTCATCCCTCCAGGTTCATTCTAGGGATATGCCTTGGAAACAACAGTATACATTCTGAACCAAGTTCCATTAAAGACGGTGTCTAGCACGCCATATGAAATATGGAATGGATGAAAGTGATCCGTAAACCACCTTAAAATATGGGGATGTCCAACACATGTTTTGAAACTGAAGACATGCAAGTTGGCCAGTCAATCAGAATTATGTCTGTTTGTAGGATATCCTAAGGGAACGAAGGGATATATATTTTATAGTTCAACTGACAAGAAAACATTCATGAGCACGAATGCGCATTTTCTTGAAGAGGACTACATAAGAAGTGTGAAGCCGAGAAACACTCTTGTGCTAGAGGAATTCTTGAGTAGGAGGACACCGACTCCCAAATCAGAAACTGTTTCTGATTTAATAATAGAAGAACCACAGCAGGAGCCAGAGCCTATGGAGCCTCGACGTAGTGGGAGGATTGTTAAACAGCCTAACAGGTACATGTCTTATGGAGATGCCTTAACAACAGTCTCAGATAAGAATCATGATGAACCTGTCTCCTACTCACAGGCCATGGCTGGTCCTGAAGTAAATCTATGACAAGAAGCCATTAACATTGAGATATAATCGATGTACTCGAACAGAGTCTGAAAACTTGTAGATCCTCCTAAAGGGGTAAAACCCGTAGGGTGTAAATAGATTTATAAGGAAAAAGGAGGTCCAAATGTAAATGTGAGGACATTTAAAGCTAGGCTAGTAGCCAATAGCTATACCAAAATGGAAGGTATTGATCATGAGGATATATTCTCGCCGGTGGCAATGTTTAAATCCATCCGAATCCTCCTGTCCATAGTTGCCGTCCTCGATTATAAAATCTTGCAGATGGATGGTAAAAGTGCTTTTCTGAATGACAATCTTGAATAGTGCATTTATATGGCTCAACCCAGATGGGTTGATAGAGAAAGACCAAGAGGACAAGATTTACGAACTGTTAAAGTCCATTTATGGACTTAAGCAAGCGTCCTAATCGTGAAATATCAGATTCGATAAAACTATCAAGAACTTCAATTTTGAGCAGTTAATGGATGAACCATGTGTGTATAAGCTGATACACGAAGGGGAGATGGATTTTTTGGTTGTATTCGTGGACGATATTCTGCTAACTGAGAATGATGTAGAAAAATTGTCTGATGTCAAGATTTGACTTACAAAACAATTTGATATGAAAGATTTTGGAGAAGCTGCCTTTGTCATAGGTATTCAAATCTTTTGGGATCGGAAGAACATACAACTAGCATTGTCTCAAGCATCTTATATTGATAAGGTGATGGATCGCTTCAGTATGCAAGACTCCAAGAAGGGATATCTTCCTTTCTGGCATGGAGTCAGCCTCTCCAAGGAACAGTCTCCCTAGACTCCTCAAGAAGAGTAAGACATGAGAAAAATTCTCTATGCCTCAGCCGTAGGAAATCTCATTTATGCGATTCTTTACACTAGGCCAGACATTTGCTACGCTGTGGGCGTGATGAGTCATTTCCAATCGAACTCAAGCATTGGAATGACATCAAGCATATCCTTAAGTATCTTAGGAGAACAAGAAACTACATGCTTGTGTATCCAGGTACTGACTTGAATATGATGAGGTATACTGATTTTGATTTTCAAGTAGACAAGAATTCTAGGAGATCCACTTCAGGATTGACGTTCATCCTGAATGGTGGAGCAGTTGTATGGAGAAGTAACAAGCAATCTTGCATTGCTGATTCTATCATGTAGGTTGAGTGTGTGGTAGATTGTGCAGCTACAAAGGTGGCTGTATGACTTAGAAAGTTCTTGAAGACTCTGAAAGTTGTTCCAGAAGCTGACAATCTCATGACACTTTATTGCGATAATAGTGGGGTTGTACCGAATTTGAAGGAACCAAGGGGCCACAAAAGATCCAAACTCATAGAGCATAATATCACCCGATTAGAGAGATTGTTCAACGGTCAACAACCTAGTAGATCCATTCACGAAGACTTTAAGCAGTAAAGTCTTTGATGGTCATTTAAAGGGCATGGGGATATGAGATTGTACACGCCTACTTTATTCCAAGTGGGAGATTGTTGGAATTATATCCATAAAATAGGGTGTAATAACTATTTATGAGTATATAGTTATTTTTCAAACATTTTGTATTACTGATTTAATGAATGAGTGAAAGTTTTTTTTATTAATTAAAGTGTGTTTTTAATTAACTGATCCTGGAACTATTGCAAACATAAGAAAAGTAAAGACTGAAGGGTCTTCCAGACAAACTCTTAGAAGATAGTTCAGAATACTATTCGTAGTCTTAGGATCGACTAGGCAATCGAGTCTGATTACGGCTGTTAGATTGAACTAAAGGATGTCGGTCTAATGGCATATGAGTGAAGACTCTAACTGTTGACCTAGACATGTTATGGAACATGTTGAATAGACCAGTAACAAATTAATTTGGAGCGAAACTGTTTATCTAACTCTATATCTATTGTTTACACCTTAAGGTTATTTTTCATAATTACCTTAATCTTGAGGTGAATACTAAACTTGACTTAGTTACTTGCGGTCTTTGATACGCCAAAGAAGTGAGTTTGAATTACCAGATAATACCTCAATAGTTGGGATCGTGGTCAACTATGTTTTAGTTACGTAATTCACATATATGAAATTCGTGGCGAGATTGCAAAATGAAACAATGTAACCTTATGCTTCATTGATGGGTGTGTGAATAAATAAACTTGGCCAGGTACTCAATGGAATGAATCATTGAATAAGACATGGTGAACTATGTGAGACAATTCACTGTTATGTCTGTCATATTCACAATCAATAAAAGAGTTAAGAAAATAATAACTAGAAGAGTAAAATGATAATTTTACATCTCGTTCTTCTTACTGATATTCATGAAGGGTAACATATCAAAATATTTTGTGGACTGTGAAATAAAAAGTATTTATTTCACCAATCGAAAATGTAGCGCGCCTGAATCGAGAGTTGATTCGGCATTAGACCTATAGTAGAGTCGTACGATGTCATGATTAAATAGGTCAGAAATTTATGGAGATAAATTCATTGAGGATTCGAATCCTACAACTTTATTCATGTGAGTCTATTCGGTCTTAGAAGTAGCTCATAAGAACATGAATGAGAAACAACATCAGTTAGACCAAAAACATATTTTGGACCAAAATATACTTCTTGAACCCATATGTGATGGGTATCGTCACTAAAGTAGTGAAGAGTAAAAATTAATTAATTATTATTTTCTAATTATTGGATATATAGTAAATAAAAAAAATTAATTAATTGATGGATATCAATTTAATTTATTAATTTAGATCGATAATTTTGGACACAGTATTGACTCTAGGGAGATGTAAAATTTCGACAATTACAGTAAATGGAGGACTTTAAGCAATTTACAGGATATGAGTATATGTGTAAATTTCATAATCTTTATATAAGGGATGACATTAGGGTTGCCTCCCTAAGTGTGTTGACACAATCCTAATCACAGTGCATGATTACACAGAGTAAAGAAATCAGTTTCTCTCTCCCCTCCTTGTTGCCGTCGAAATCTAGAGGAAGAAGAGAAAAAATTGTTTTTTTTTTCTGTTGTTTTAAGAGCTCATACTCAATTTCTGACGACATCCTATTAAGATATACTTCTGAATACTACGAGTGGTTATTGGTGCGAAGATTGATTCAAGTTCTACGAAGAACAAAGAACACAAGACAATCAATAGGATTCCACCAAGTCATAACTTCTCTGATACAAGAAAGGTATAATATTATTTCCACCTCTTCTAAATACGTAAATTTAAATATTCATGATCATAAAATATTTTATATTTAATATGATTAAATAGTTGATGTGAAAAAATTTTAATTTTCTACCTACGAACCGTTTGTGGTTCATTATTTTTTCCTCAAATTTTTAAAACTTGATCCAACAAGACATGTATCGTGTCTTGTGAGGGTTCCCTAACACGCCTTCAACTATTTTGAGGCGTGTTCAACACAACCTTGAGTCTATTATACTCAATTCTATACTAATACTTAGGCATTAAAGTCGCTTTGATAATGTCTCATCCTCATTGGAGCAAAACTAATTCATTTTCTTTGTGTGCATGTAAATCAACTCACCATCATGGAGCATATGAGTCTTTTCTTTGAACTACAAAAACACTTCTAGATAATAGTCATTCTCAACATACCCGAGATTGGTCATGATAATAGGAAATTGTAGTATATACCATTTTAATGTTTTACATGCAAGAATGATCCATGTATTTTATATGTAACAATAACTCTTATAATGTTTTAAATGAAGTTGGTTTCTTTTAGAAATAACAATGATATTTTTTGAATTTAATTTATCATCTATTACACATTATTAATAAGTGGATTATATCATTTGCAACTATTATTTTGTAAGGATAATTTTTACTTATCACTTACGTAATAGAGTCATTCTTATAAAAAAACCTTCTAATAATTTGGTTCATTTGGATTCTATGTACTAGGAAAAACTTGAAAGTGTAGATGGTGTGAGGGTATTTGCGGCAGTTAAATCCATCGGAAAATTAGCTCACTTGGTTTTAGAATAAGAATCTATAAGCACCCCTGATTAGCTTTTTGTCCGTTGCTGTGCATTTAGACATCTTATATTATTATTTATTATTTTTACAACAATTTGTATAACCCAATCCCTGACAAAACAATGAAAAAATATGATTGCGAAATTATGCTCACGAACAATGACCTACCAAATTATGATACCAGCTCTGTTCTTTTTTTTTTACTAATTAAGAGAGTATGTTTAAGAGAGTTTTTCAAAATCGTTTTATACATTTGAAAGTGTATAATCAAACACATTGTTATCCATAACATGTATATCATACATGTAAATTAAAAAGCAATTACATAGTATGAATATGAAATTTGAAAAAATAATCTAGAAAATGACAGTGATTAAATATTGTTCTCGAACGAAATGACGGAGAATTTCGGAAATATCAAAATCAGTGAAGGCATATATATCACACAATCTCTGTACAATATCTTTGCTTCCTCACGATGGATGCTCGAAGAAGTCAACATCTATCTCATAGGATGTAACGGCAGACTGAGCTGTAATCATGCACCACGAAAAACTATCCCGATGGATTGAACACGTAGCTGAAATCTACCACATTGAACCAAATTTCTGAGATGATTTTGTTGCGTCGAAAATAGGAAAAGAGATGCCAACTTATAGGTGTGGAGGAGGTCATTTATCAAAACAAAAAATTAATATGGGAGTTTTAGTTCTGATAAACCAATAGTCTCCAAAAAATTTAGAGTTGGAACTAGTAAAATTTTGCATACACAAGCTTGGTCCTATCATCCAACATTCATGTCCGTAGGTTACGCTCGCACACAAGTTCAAGCCTGGAGTCCCCGAACCAAGCTTGGCGGACCGCTAGATTTAGACCCGCTACACAAGCTTGTGAGAGAGCATCTTAGCTATACATGGTTACTCACTTGATGAGGGCAATGGTATATATATATATATATGAGAATGAGTGTTCTGGAAGTATAAGTAAGCAACATATCAAATAACCAAATTAACCAGCACAAGTAGATCGAGTAAGCGACACAAAGAAAGACACAACTAAACTCTGATACCAAATTAAAAAGTCAAGATCGATCGCTCCTTAAAATCTAAATGTTAAAAAGAGGCATGTTGGAGCCTTATAACCAGCATAGAGTTGACATATCTAGGTGATGTGGGATAAAATTTTGACATAGTTGATTCTTTAATATCCATATTTTATGAAACACTTGAGTATATAGCTAGCTGAGCATATTTATTAGAAATTGAAAGTATTTTAAAAAACACTTGAATGAGTGTTTTTTGTAGAAGTGTTTCAAAATACTAACATATGCTTCAATTACAATATTTGTAAAATAGATATAATTACAAATAATATTTTTAATGCATTTTAAATGTTTTTAAATAAAACACTCACAAAGTCAGGCAAAGTCTTACTTGATTAGTAACTAAAAAGTCTTACTTGATTAGTAACTATAATAATAAGTCCCCTTTCAATGCTGGAAATTTTTTTTCCAGCATTGATATTGGGATTAATCCTAGCCGTAGGATATGGCTATATTAATCCCAGCCATTAGATGGTTTTTAATTTTACTTTCTTTTGAAACCGGTAGAATAGGTTTCCATCTCCTTCATCTCTCCACTTTTTCATTCTTCAACGCAAAAAACAGGGCACCCAATATCGAACGATTTCTCTTCCAACCTTCAACACGAAGCACGATTTCTTCTTCTTCACCAAACTTAGGCTCTTATCTTTGTCGTGGTGCTCTCTCTTTGTCATCTCGGGCATGTGATTTTCAACCCAAAAGGACATGTCATTATCTCTGTTATACACCTGAGGCGACCACTTTTCCCTTCCCCTTCGCTTCAACCAACCTAGGGCACGCAAAGATCAATCTATCCTCCAACGTTAATGACCAATTTCTTCCTCGTCTAGGATAAATCTGAGAAGCTTTGTCGCTGGTGCTCTCTCTCCCCTCTCTCATACTCTATTTGTTATGATTGTTCGTCCCTTTTTCCCAACAGTGTTTCACCCTTCTGTTGTGCTTTCATCGGCTTCAGTAGGCCTGTGTTTTACCGTTAGGTGGTGGTGGTGGTCCAGGTGAAGCAATTTGTGGCTTAGTCTCAGATATGGTCCTTACATAAGGTGCTGAGCTTATTGATTCCATGCTTGATATAGTTCGAAAATAGGCGGAAATTTGTGATTGCCTACAAGGTATTTTTTAAAATTCCACTGCCAAAGTTTATATTGCCTTATGTGATTGTGTAATCTTTATGATGTGGTTTTTATTTGCAGGCTTTCAGATTTCTCATTCGCTCTGAGGAGCATCCAGATCTAGGATAGGTACGCTTTTGATTTTTTGTTTGTGTCTTTTTTGTTTTGTTTTTTATGTTTTGCTTTGAATTTTGCGCTCTGCTTTATTTTTGTATGTTTTGCTTAGTTTTTGTAGGTTTTGCTTTGATTTTTGTTTATTTAAATCTTTGTAAATCTATTTTTAATTTTATATTACTAGGAAAATGAGGTTGGATGAGATATGTCTCGAAAGGTTCCAGCAACACTGTCGAACCTTTATACAGTCATGGTCATTACAAGGTAAAGTTGTGTAGAACTATACATGAATGAGTGGTCTCATTTTTATGTAAATCTTTTTGTTTTTGGTCGTTGATGTTATTGGTGATATCATTTTTATGTGTTATGCATTGCAATTTCTCAGGGATCGATATTTACGAGAATTAAAAGTAATCACTATCTACAGCGAAATCGTAAAACTCAGACTATTGATGAGGTACGTACTGCCTTATGTGATGTTATGTGCTTTTTATGTTTGGTTTGCATGAATTTATATTGTTCGACCGAATTTGATAATTTTATATCCCTTAGAAAAATAGTGGCGGCCTACCTTTTATTTCAAGTTGCATGGAATAAAAAAGTAAATGATTTAGCATGTTGAATGCATTTCAATTGGTTTGAGCCTGGATGTCTTTGATGTTAGATGCCTCCGTAAGTTGAAAGAAAGGGTTTCAAGTCCATATACATTGTTAAAACGAAGATAATGAAGACTGGAAGATATAGTTTCCTACCTGATACTAGTGTTTCATATTATGTTTCCGTTGAGGCACTCATTATCGTTTAACTAATGAGGCCACCCTTATATGATTTCAAGCTTGGGAACCAACTTTCTACACATAATCTTGCCATTTAGTATTGTCCCCTTTATTACAGTTCTTTTTTATGAACCTTGAATCTTGGATTTATCCTCCTCGCAGCTAAATTTTTCCCTCATGTAGTGTTTACTCTATATTGTGGGTGATTAAATGTGTTCAAGGTACCTACCCTTGTGGTGATATTTGTTCTAATCAATAGGTAATTAGCTACCATCTAGAAGCTTTAGAGGTTTATAATCTGACAGAGATGTTACCAACGTTGCAGAACAACCGAAGCTCATGAGTGCTTCTTTGGTAAAGCCTTGTAAAACTAGCTAAGTGCTTCTTTGTTCATTGCTTTACCTATCAATTTTGATGTACCATATGTGTTTATGAGAATAAAATTACTATCAAATAACTTACTTCTTTTGAAACACTGTAAATGATTTTACCACTGCTGTGTTAAGTAGTTTGCTTGTGTAAGTATATATTTTAGAATATATCATTAACTTGATATACCTTTTAGGGTTACTTGATTAATTAGGGAAAGAAATCAAGAAACTAAAGAGAACTGGGATACTTGATTAATTAGCAGAGTTGCATGGTATTTTGCTTTGAATGTTTTTGAGAAATTTTGTAAAAATGATTAAATTTGGATAAAGTTCTAAGTGTTTGATTAGGTGAGGAATGAATATGTGCAACTAGATGAAAGAGAAGTATGTAGTTTTTCTTTCTTATATGATATAATTTGTGCTAAATATTCTGGACCCCTTAAGACTGGAAATAATACTTAATTATCCTCTTGATTGGGTCTTGGTTTAGATTGCGAGCTGATAAAAGAGAGCTTGTAGAATTGGAAGGAATTCTACTAAGAGTACATATCAGAGATGAGAAACCATTGCAACTTGATCTCGAGGGTAAAAATGATGCAGTTGAAGCAGTCATTTAAAAATCATCTTCTTCATAATTTCTCAACAAAATAGTCTATAAACATTGTGAAAGGAATTTCATGTATACATGAAGTGTGTTTTTAGAGTGTTTAGAAGAGATTTATAACAATAAAAATATTTTTAATTTAATATATAACATTCAATCGCAGTCCCCAAATTGGCCTTTGTCTATGCCCAAATTCCTTTTAAACAGACAGGACGGAATACTAATGAATGAGATGCTTTTTAAAAGAAGAATTCGAATTAATTTTTCTTATATGCTGACAAGTTTTTTATTTCATAAATATTTACATATGAGGTTTGTATTAGAAATGACTAAGTACGTTAAATTTGCTAAGTACATAAAAAATATATATTGTGTAAAATGACTATTTTTATGAAAATGACAAAGCGTATGAAAATTGATAAGCGTGTGAAAATGACTAAGCATGAAAATGATTAAGCGTGTCAAAATGACTAATTATATGAAAATGACCAAATGTGTGAAATTGGCAAGCGTGTGTATGAAAATTGACAAGTGTGTGAAAATGACTAAGTTTGTGAAAATGGTTAAGTGTATAAAAAATAGTTAAGTGTATCAAAACACTTCTGTGAAAATGGCTACCTTGTGAGAATGATTAAGTAAATGAAAATATTTGAGTTCCATCAAAACACGTACATGAAAATGACAGAGTAGAGAAAATTTTTAAGTGTATGAAAATATGGCTAAGTGACAAAACAAGTACATAAAAATAACAGATGGTGAGAAAATTACTGAGTGAATGAAAATTATGAAGTGTAGGTAAGAAATTGTAAAAATAGCTAAGTGTATGTGAAAAATTTCTTAGTGCATGAAAATATGGTTAAGTGTGTAAAAATGACCAAGTGTAGCAAAACAACAATGTGAAAATGACAAGTACATGAAAATGTGTGAAAATAACCAAGTGTATGAATATATAATTTATCAATTATGATAAAGTATGCAATAATGTCTAAGTGTATGAAATGAGCAAATGTGTGAAAATGGCTAAGTGTATGAAAATGTTTAAGTGTGTGAAATTGGTTAAGATGTAAAAATTGCTAAGTGTGTGAAAAATAACAATTGGAGCCATTAAACTAGCGTTTTGCAATAAAGAAAATGTCCAAGTGTAAATATAGCGAAGTGTGTATGAAAATTGTTAAGAGTCAAACGTCACAATAGAGAACTAAACACCATTAGTACATGGCAATTCACCTACCATAACTGGTTTTTGGGGCCTACTGGACACGTTTGAGCCCCAAACGGCATGGTAACAGGCGTTTGGCTCTTGTCCCAGTGGCATGGGCCAAACGCCTGTGTGTCTGACGTTTAGGGCCCAAAGGCCACAGCAGGTTCCAAGCGCCAGTCATGACTAGCGATTCGCTTACCATGACTAACGTTTGGGGCCTGCTGATGGCGTTTGGGACCTAAACGCCAGACACACATGCGTTTGATCCCAATACTCCCTATTGGATCGTCGCACGCACATGTCAATTTCTGGAGGTGTAACTTTTGATTCGGGTTGAACCACATGGTTTGTAAGATATCAAATCGAAGTTTATTCAGAGATTTACATGCTTGACTAGTTTTGGGTCTAAAAAACCTGTTTTAAGTACTTCGGAGTCCCGAAAGCTATATAGGTCTTAATTTTGGGCTTGTCCGTAATTCTCATCTCTTTTAATTTTTAGGGTTTTTTATATGCTTATAAATTAAAATGTAATATGTTATTTATCAAATTTTATGGTGTTATAATTTATAAAATTAAAGGTTAAAATTTCAAATTTTAATATTCAATTTCAAACTTTTAGCGGATATGTTCAATTTATAGATAGAATCTGATCTTGAGGGTTATACGTGTTTGTCAAATCGATAAATACCGACCATCATAACGTCACAACCTATAATTATATATGGTGAAAACTCCTCTCGCTCGATACTTATCACAAAAGCACAACAACATTATCAAAGATAATTTTTAACAAGTTTATGAATAAGTGTTCAATTGTATCGAGAATCCTTAATTAATCCAATCTAATTTCACATAATAAGTGAGTCTCATGAATGTTTGCATTGAAATAAAGAGTTTTTTCTATCTTTACCAATGATTTTCCCGGTGTACGGTAAATAATTACAAAAATATCAAATATAAGGAAAATTGTAAAGATTTGCGATTAGAGCCATATAAACGATGATTAGGAGCAAAAAAGTGACGATTGGGAGGGAGACTGGTGATTGCCTATTTCAACAAGACGTTTGGAGACTGAAACAGGCCATGAGAGGTAATAAACTGGTGATTCACTTCGACAATGTCGATTGGCACCTTCAGGATGGCATTTATGGGGTAAAAATAGGCGATTCGCCTATTAGGTATGGTGATTAGGTTTTAGGGGTACACCACATACGTACAAAATCAACCATTCTTCGAGAAGTTCACCAAAAAATTTCACGTACAAAATCAATAATTCTTAAAGGGGTTCACCAAAAAATTTAACACACAAAATCAATAATTCTTCGAGGGGTTCACCAAAATATTTCACATACAAAATCCATCATTTTTCGAGGGGTTCACCAAAATATTTCACGTACAAAATCAATTATTCTTCAAAGAGTTCATTAAAATATTTCACATACAAAATTAATCATTCGGGTGCAACCATTGGGCTGTAAGATATCAAATCGAAACTTATTCAGAGATCTACATGCGCGGCGGGTTTACCCATCACAACTCAATTTTGGGTCCAAAAACCACTGTTTTAAATACTTTTAGAGGCCCGGAAGCTGTTTCGGTCTTAATTTTGGGCTTTTTCATAATTCCTCTCTCTTTTAATTTTTAGGATTTTTATGTGCTTATTAATTAAAATGTAAATAGGTTGTTTTCAAAATTTTATGGCATTATAATTTATAAAATAAAAATTTCAAATTTCAATATTCAATTTCAAACTTTTAGCGCATATTTTTGATTTATAGATAGAATCTGATATTGAGGGTTATACATGTTCGTCAAACCGATAAATAGGATTTACCGACCATCATAACATCACAACCTACAATGATATATGGTGAAAAACCGTCTCGCTCGATACTTGTCACAAAAGCACAACAACATTATCAATGATAACTTCTAACGAGTTTATGAATAAGTGTTCAATTGTATCGAGAATCCTTAATTAATCCAATCTAATTTCATATAATAAGTGAGTATCACGAATGTTTGCTTTGAAATAACGAGATTTTTCTATTTTTATCGATAATTTCCCGGTGTACGGTAAATAATTATAAAAATATCAATTTTTAGGAAATTTGTGAAGAATGGCGATTAGAGCCATATAAATGGCGATTAGGAGCAAAAAAGTGGCGATTGGGAGGGAGACTGGCGATCACCTATTTCAACATGAAGTTTGGAGGCTGAAACAGGCGATTGGAGGCAATAAACTGGCGATTCGCTTCGACAATGGCAATTGACACCTTCAGGATGGCGTTTAGGGGCTAAAAATAGGCGATCCGCCTATTAGGTATGGTGATTAGGTTTTAGGGGTTCTCCAAATACGTACAAAATCAATCATTCTTCAAGGAGTTCACCAAAAAATTTTACGTACAAAATCAATAATTATTCGAGGGGTTCACTAAAAACTTCACCTACAAAATCAATAATTTTTCGAGGGGTTCACCAAAATATTTCACGTACAAAATCAATTGTTCTTCGAGGGGTGCACTAAAATATTTAACGTACAAAATTAATCATTTGGGTGAAACCACATGGGCGGTAAGATATCAAATCGAAGCTTATTCAGAGATCTATATGCATGCCGAGTTTCCTCATCTCAACTCAGTTTCAGTTCCAAAAAATACTGTTTTAAGTACTTTTAGAAGCCGAGAAGTTGTTTCGGTCATAATTTTGGGTTTTTTCGTAATTCCTATCTCTTTTAATTTTTAGGATTTTTATATGCTTATAAATTAAAATGTAAATAGGTTGTTTTCAAAATTTTATGGCATTATAATTTATAAAATAAAAGGTTAAAATTTTAAATTTTAATATTCAATTTCAAACCTTTAGTGCTTTTATGAGATCGAATCTGACCTTGAGAGTTATACGTGTTTGTCAAACCGATAAATAAGATTTACCGACCATCATAACCTCACAACCTATATAATGATATATGGTGAAAACCCGTGTCACTCGATACTTGTCACAAAAACACAACAACATTATCAATGATAACTTTTAACGAGTTTGTGAATACTTGTTCAATTGTATCGAGAATACTTAATTAATCCAATCTAATTTCACATAATAAGTGAGTATCATGAATGTTTGCATTGAAATAACGAGTTTTTTCTATTTTTATCGATGATTTTCCCGGTGTATGGTAAATAATTATAAAAATATCAATTTTAAGGAAAATTGTGAAGAATGACGATTAGAGCCATATAAATGGCGATTAGGAGCAAAAAAGTGGCGATTGGGAGGGAGACTGGCTATCACCTATTTCAACATGAAGTTTGGAGGCTGAAACAGGCGATTGGAGGTAATAAACTGGCGATTCGCTTCGACAATGGCAATTGACACTTTCAGGATGACGTTTATGGGCTAAAAATAGACGATTTGCCTATTAGGTATTGCGATTAGGTTTTAGGGGTTGACCAAATACATACAAAATCAATCATTCTTCGAGGGGTTCACCAAAATATTTCACGTACAAAATCAATCATTCTTCGAGGAGTTCACCAAAATATTTCACGTACAAAATTAATTATTTGGGTGCAATCACGTGGGCTGTAAGATATAAAATCAAAGCTTATTCAGAGATCTACATGCATGATGGGTTTACCAGTCACAACTCTGTTTCGGGTCCAAAAAAATACTGTTTTAAGTACTTTTGGAGGTCTGAAAGCTGTTTTGGTCTTAATTTTGGGCTTTTTCGTAATTCCCATATTTTTTTTTAATTTTTAGGGTTTTTATATGCTTATAAATTAAAATGTAAATAGGTTGTTTTCAAAAATTTATGGCATTATAATTGATAAAATAAAAGGTTAAAATTTCAAATTTCAAACTTTTAGTGCAAATGTTCGATTTATAGATAAAATCTGAACTTGAGAGTTATACGTGTTCGTCAAAATGATAAATATGATTTACTGACCATCATAACATCACAACCTATAATTATATATGGTGAAAACCCGTCTCGCTCGATATTTTTCACAAAAGCACAACAACATGATCAATGACAACTTTTTACGAGTTTATGAATAAATGTTCAATTGTATCGAGAATCCTTAATTAATCCAATCTAATTTCACATAATAAGTGAGTATCAGAATGTTTGCATTGAAATAATGAGTTTTTTTTCTATTTTATCGATGATTTTCCTAGTGTACGGTAAATAATTATAAAAATATTAGTTTGAAGGAAAATTGTAAAGAATGACAATTAGAGCCATATAAATGATGATCAGGGGCAAAAAAGTGGCGATTGAGAGGGAAACTGGCGATCGCCTATTTCAACATGGCGTTTGAAGACTGAAACAGGCGATTGGAGGCAATAAACTAGCGATTCGCTTCGACAGTGGTGATTAGCACCTTCAGGATGGCGTTTAGGGGCTTAAAATAGGCATTTAAGAGTAAAAACAGGTTAGTAGGTTTTACGTATTTGGTGACCCCTCCAAAGACTTATTATTTTGTACGTAATTAGTGAACCCAGTACGTAATTGGTGAACCCCTCTAAGAATTATTATTTTTATACGTATTTAGTGAACTCCACTATGTAATTGGTGAACCCCTTAAAAAATTATTATTTTGTACGTATTTGATGAACTCCACTACGTAATTGGTGAACCCCTCCAATAATTATTCTTCTGTACGTATTTGATGAACCCCACTACATAATTGATGAACTCCTCCAAGAATTCTTCTTTTGTACGTATTTGGTGAACCCTAGTATGTAATTAGTGAACTCCTCCAAGTATTATTATTTTGTACGTATTTGGTGAATCCCACTACTTAATTAGTGAACCCCTCCAAGAATTATTATGTTGTACGAATTTGGTGAATCTTAATATGTATTTTGTGAACCCTATTACATAATTGGTGAACCCCATTACGTATTTGGTGAATCTAAAAAAAATTAAAAAAAATCTTGCTACCTGCTGGACTTTGTGTGGCCAGATTACTCCAAATACAATTTAAGAGTCACGATAACCCAACATCCATGCCGTGAATTTTTTCACGGCATGATGAAGTTTTCCTAATAATAATAACTAAATAAATGCATATCATACTAGTCACGTACTTGTGAATAAAGTAACAATTTTCTTGAGACCCAATTGTCCAGCCAGGCAGCCATAGTTGCGGTATTGTAAGTAAAACCATTGTCTGACCAAAATATACTGTTTAAACTTAAAATAAATCAAATACATTATCAATATCATTCATGTAGAACTAAACAAACCATATAAATAAACATCTCTCTCTCAACAGAAAACAATATATCATCATATTCTTTTTTTCATTGCAAAATATCTGTCATGGGTGATTCAAGGTTTGCAGAATCCTCAGCTGGAAAATGGCTAGGATTTGTGACAGCAATCGGGTTCAAGCAATCTGTGGGAACAACTACACATTTTCGAACTACTCTGATGCATTAAAATCTCTAATGGCTCTTACCCAATTGCAGCTTAACAATCTTTCACCCATGACAGATATCTTCAGCTTGGCAAGGCCTTTGGTCTTCTCTCTGGCTTTGCTTCTGATCGTTGGCCTACTTCTGCTTTGCTTGTCATTGGCTCCGTTGAAGGGCTGGTTGGATATGGTGTTCAATGGCTTGTTGTTAGCCAGCGCATTCGTCCTCTTCCATATTGGCAGGTATTTATGCTTACTGATATCCATTTTCAACAGTAAACAGCATCACGTCGTATCTTTTTCTCTTTGTACTTGTGCTTGCAAGTATTACAAGTTTCACTGTGTAACCCAAATCCCACGGTGATCTCTATTCTAGAGTCTCCCAAATAAATGACCAAAATTGTAAAGCGAATTTGGAAAAATAACCCAAATTTTCAAACTCGGAATACCAACAAATTTGTTGCGTAAAAACACAATTGTATCCTGACTATTTGAAGGGTTAAAGTGGAATTTTATGTTTTGTATTAAACATTACTTGAAACCTTCAAGCTACTTGAAATACAATTAAACTCTTCAAGCAACTGAGGATGAGGTCCTCTTCCACATTCAACAAACTGATACTTCATACATTTTTCTCACATCTGTATAATAATTATCAACGATACATTTACTCGATAAACGGAGCAAAAATATGCTTAATGTTTCATAGATTATTCACTTTAATTAGAAAACTAATCCGACATTATTATACTTAGATTATAGATGTGCATATTTCTATGTATGGGAGGCAACAGCACAACATGGATGAACACAGCAATTCTAGTTACCTGCATAAGGAACTTCCCCCAAAACCGCGGCCCTGTCTCAGGCATTCTCAAAGGCTATGTAGGACTTAGTTCAGCCAATTTCACAGACATCTGGTGTGCACTTTTCTCCTCCAACCCCTCCACCTTCCTCCTCATTCTCGCCATTGTCCCTGCCGTTGTTTGCCTCTTTACTGCTCTTTTCCTTCACCAAACCCCTCCAAAAGAGCAAATTTCAGATAAAGAACAAACCAAATTCCTCAACTCCATCGCAACAGCAGTAGCTTTGTATTTATTAGTATTCGACATCTCTGGAAGCCATGGGCGTGTTCCGTCCGTAGCATTTGCAGCAGGGCTTCTTATCCTCCTCGCTTTGCCACTGGGAGTTCCTTTGTACTCTGCTCTGGTATGGAAAAGACCCGGATCTGATTTGGAGCAGAGGAGAGTTGCAGAGCCGTTGATTGATCAAAATGCAGAGGGAGAAAAGGCGGAGCGAGAGATAGAGCCCCGAAGAAGTACGGTGGAGGGTGTTGAAGGAAAGAGGAAACCAGTGATTGGGGAAGATCATAGTGTGATTGAAATGATGGAGACATTGGAATTCTGAGTTTTGTTTGGATCATTTCTTTGTGGGGTGGGGACTGGGATGTGTGTGATTAACAACATGGGGCAGATGGGCTTGGCATTGGGCTACTCTGATGTATCTATTTTTGTGTCGCTCACTGGTCTCGGAGTACTACATCTGGTACGTTTGCTTCCCTCTCTTTTCCTACTTGCTAAGGAGCGGTGATATATATCATAGTATGAAAAATAAAGTACGAGGTCAGAAAAGTTAAAAGATTACATTAGATACATAAAATATATTTTAATAAAATATCTTTAACATATTGAATATTTTTCAACTACTTACTATTGTCGGAAATAATAAAATAACATCAAATATTTTAAGAATAAAAAATGGAGAAGATATCGAGAATTTAAAACCTTCACCATCAAATTTTAGGATTTTCAAATATCATCTGAAGTAAATGAAGTGAATATGCTATTAAACATGGGTTTCCATGCATTAGAAAAAACATGGTTTTCACATTTTTCTAAGAATCTTGCTAAATTTTTCGTAGCGCGTCCAAAGAGGTTCACCCGCTTCATTTCAATTAAATTGTGGTTTGAATTATAATCTCATGTCTTAAGTCAACATAAACTTGTTTTAACCTGATCCTCTCATGTTGTCATATGTGCGATTTTGGCAAAGTAGCATCCATGCACACCTGCTGTATGAAATTTAGTGTGAAATCAAACATGGTATTAAATATCATAAATTACTTGTGACACTACCACCGAACAAGTCATTCACGATGGTTGAGGAAAATGCCATTGTGAAAACTCAACATATCTATTTGTAGTAATCTACCATTCACGACGGTAATTTACTGTCGTGGAAGGTAAAGTTTGTAGTAGTGTGAGTTTCTTTTGTCGAAAATGTTAAATTTATGAAAATTGAACTTCAGATCACAAAAGTAATACTCACTATGATTAGTTGGCTAACAATCAATGATCAAACTGGCGATGTGGTTAAGAATTGTCACATTTAGCGAGATGTGGTTGTACAATATTTAAGTTCCTACACTCACGTAGGTTGTGGGTGATTAGACTCATAGTATTTGTAAATAGTGAGAAACCTTAGCACGAATGATGTGTCAAGCAAGTACATGTGGCACTCGGAGGAAAGTCCAGATGGCGCCCACGTGGTATGACAAAGTTGACGTAGGATAACAATGAATGTGTTTGTAAGGGACGTCGCTTAAATGTATAAAGGCGGTGTACTCAATATTTATACTAGTAAGGGACGCCCCTGGACTTATAAAGACGGGGAGCCCAATGTTGTGTTATGAGTATTGTAACCCGGCTTCTAGCTTAGTGACAAAGGTATAAAGGAATTTCTTCCTCTACTGTATTATGGGATCAAGATGTAAAGAGAAATTTGAGAATTGAAAGAATAAGAGAAAAAGAGAGTGTTTGTATTGAATCGAATTATCCTTTCTTTGATACATCTAGAGGTATTTATAGGTCTTTTACACCATGCCTGTTTACAACCATTTAATGAGATAAAATGAATATTTAATATGATTATGGCCGTTGATCAAATCGCGGAGATGAAGATAACTGTCGCTATTGGGTTTGGTTCTCTTTTGACTGCCACATCATATTTCTATGACTTCATCTTCTTTAGCATGAATCCACATCATCTTTTTTGTCTTCTTTCCGCCACGTTGGCGATCCACTATCGTATTGACAAACCAACCCTACACATTTTACCGTTGTTTGTATCTCAGTTTTAAGTCGTTGATGCAAAACACAAATACTTTGATATGCCGTTCACGGGTGGCCAGTTACATCATGATTCTCATCATTACTCTCTGCTCTACGCCATTTCACATTTTAGCATGCCATCATTGGTTTTCTTGGATGAAAAGAGACGTCTTCACCCGTTCGACTTCCGCTTACACTGCTTCTAATGTCGTTGCGCCATGTGTTTATTCACGTCCTTCACGCGTCATTTCCATTCATGACAGTTATTACTTTTACCTTTCGAGTCCGTCGTTTGGCATCCATTGGGACGTTATCTAAAGGTTTTTATCTTATTTTCTTCTTGCATGAACTTTCATCTAGTAAGTTCCTTCTTCTTCTTCTTCTTTGCACTTCAATTTTTTCAATGGCTTCTTCTTTCTCCCTTACTGTCCCTAGGATTGGAATAGAGATGAGTTTAATCAATTTGTCTCTCATTACCGTAGTGTCTTTCCTGATGAGGTTGACTTTTGTTACTTCAATGGTGACCTTGTCACTCCTTCTTCTTACCCTGAAGTCCTGAACTTTAGGACAATGTATATAGCTTTAGGTTTTCAGTTTCCTATTTCTCTTCGTTTCCAGCAATTTTTTCATACCATGACCTTTCCCCTACATAATTTACCCCAAATACGTATAGGATTTTGCTCGGTTTTGAGTCTCTAAACCGTTTATTTGGTTTGGATTTAGGTTTAAATGAGTTTTGTCTCTAGTATTCCCTTAGGAAGAAGAATGGCCACCACTACGCTGCCCCCACGCAGTGGCTTAACTTGTGGTCCGCTGATACTAGACCTACTAAGGGTGACAAATGGTGGAACACCGAGGCGTTCCAAGTTTTTTGTGACTAGAGGTGGAAGTCACTCCCACATCCCTACCGAATGGAGGTCATTTGGTGAGTGACCATGCTCCTCTCCATTTTTTATGCTACTATCTTTTATTCTTCTAACGGTTTCATTTTTTCTTCTCTTTTACTGTCCGTTCGAGACTCCCGACTATAGTGTTCACACCCATGACTGACAATGGTTGCTTGACTCTGAGGGCGAACGGACTTTCCTTGCTCATCCTCCTCCTATACGCTTGGCCTTACCTATTGCCATTCAAAGGAAACCTTCTTTACCTCCTATTCTAGCTTCTCATCTTCCATTTCTCCCTCTATTAGAGAAGCTTTCGACAATGTGAGACCCATCCAGCTTTTGTTAAATTGTCCTTCTTCACGTAATTTTATCCCAAGCCTGACTTCTAACTGCCTATAGTTTCTTTTAAGGGGACTTCCCATGTTTGTCCTCATCTTTAAGCTTTTTCTCCTTTATTTCTTACGACTACCAAGCCCCCTGCTCAGCCTGAGCCTTCTACCCCTCTGCCATTCATTCTGATTGGACCTTCATCATCAGATTTTGGGTTGGGTGCTTCTGAATGACAAACTTTGGACCCTCTTTCCTTCGAGCTCTGGCCCAATGCTTCCTTTTGAAGTGAACATTTTTGGAATTATGTCCATAAAATAGGGTATAATAACTATTTATGAGTATTTAGTTATTTATCAGACATTTTGTATTAATGAACTTAATGATAAATGAAAGTTTTTTCTATTAATTAAGGTGTGTTTATAATTTACTCAAGTCCTAGATTGTCAACATAAGAAGAGTAAAGACTGAGGGGTCTTCCAGACAAACTCTTCTGAAATAGTTCAAAATATTATTCGCAGTCTTAGGATCGACTGACTGGGCAACTAAGTCTGATTACGACTGTTAGGTTGAATCAAATGATTTCAGTCTTAAAGCATAGGAGTGGAGACTCTAACGGTTGACCTAGTCATGTTATGAAACATGTTGAATAGACCGGTAACAAATTAGTTTGGAGCAAAGCCGTTTATCTAGCTCTAAATCTAATTGTTTACACCTTAAATGTATTTTTGTGATTACCTTAATCCTGAGGTGAATATAAAACTTGACTCAGCTACTTACATTCTTCGATACGCCAAAGGAGTTAGTTCAAATTGTCGGACAATACTTCGACTGTTGAGATCGTGATTCAACTATGTTGGAATTACGTGATTCACATATATGGAATTCGTGGCGAGATTATAAAATGCAACAATATCACCTTATGCTTTATTGATGGGTGTGTGAATAAATAAACCTGACCAAGTACTCGATAAAATGAATCATTCGATAAGACATGATGAACTGTGTGAGACACTTCACTGTTATGTCTTTCTTATTCAGAGTTAATAAAGGAGTTAGGGAAATAATAACTAGAAAGGTAAAATGGTAATTTTACATCCCTCCCTTGTTCCTGATATTCACGAAGGGTAACATAGCAAAATATTCTATGGACCGTGAAATAAAAAATATTTATTTGCACCAACAGAAAATATAGCGCGCATGAATCGAGAGTATATTTGGCATCAGACCTATAGTGGAGTCGTACAATGTCAGAATTAAAGAAGTAAAAAAATTTTGGAGATAAATTCATCGATTATTTTAATCCTATAGCTTTATTCATGTGGATCCATTCGATCTCAGGAATAGCTCATAAGAACAAGAATGCACTAGAGGGACCAAAAACATGTTTTGGACCAATGTATTATTTCTGAACAAATATATGATGGGTATTGTCACTAAGTAGTGAAGAGCAAAAATTAATGTTCAAATTAATTAATTTTTATTTTCTAAGTATTGAATAATTAATAAATAAATAAAAATAATTAATTAATTGATGAAGATCAATTTAATTTATTAATTTGGATTGATAAATTTGGACACAGTATTGAGTCTAGGAAGATGTAAAATTTCAAAAATTACAGTAAAGGTAGGAGAATTTCGGCAATGGGGTATATGTGCAAATTTTGTAATCTTTATATAAGTGATGACATTAGTGTTGCCTCTCTAAGTGTGTTAATACAACCCTGATCACAATGTGTAAATACACAAAGCAAAAAAAGTAGTTTCTCTCTCCCCTCCTTATTGTCACCGAAATCTAGAGGAAGAAAAGAAAATTTTATTTATTTTTTCTGTTATTTTGAGAGCCCACACTCAATTCCTGTAGACATCCCATTGATATATACTTTTGAATCATACGAGTGGTTGTTGATACGAAGATTGATCCAAGTTCTCAAAAAATGAAGAACGCAAGATAATCAATAGGATTTCACTAAGTCAAAACTTCTCTGATACAAAAAAGGTATAATATTATTTTCACATCTTCTAAATTCCTCAATCTAAATATGCATGATCATAAAATGTTTTATACTTATTATGATTAAATAGTTGATGTGAAAAAAATTTGATTTTCCACCCACGAACTGTTCGTGGTTCATTATTTTTCCTCAATTTTTTTAAAACTTGATCTAGCAATTGGTATCAGAGTCTTGGGTTCTTGATTGTGCGTATTTAGTATTTAGATGTATATATAAATGGACGTCATGATATTGGCATATATTTTGTGTATGGTAGAATCAAAGTATGTTTGAATGTGTTTTATGAATGGATCCTGATTGATTGGATCTAGGTGTCTATTTTTAATTTTAGAATTGATGTACACTGAAATTGAGGCATTGGATTCCATGTAAATCCGTCGTCGCAAGAAAAGTCATTGTTCATCACCGCCGTCATAACCTTTCGCCGCCGCCACCGCCGCTCGCCACAGCGTTGCACCGTCGCTTGCTTCCCCACGTCGCAGCTCGCCCCAGTAGGTTTCCTAATTATGGTTTAGGAACCCGTAGGGATTAGAAAGCTTTACGGTTTTGGAAACTTTAGGGTTTAGAAACCTTGAGTTTTTGAAAACTTTAAGGTTTGAGAAACCTGGAGTTTTTTTTTTAAAAATTTTAGGGTTTAGGAAATCTTGAGGTTTTAAAAACTTTAAGTTTTAATAAACCTTGAGGTTTTGGTAACTTTAGGGTTTAAGAAATCTTGAGATTTTGGAAATTTGTGGGTTTAGGAAACCTTAGGGTTTTGCCCAATCCAGTCCCTAAAAATTATTTATATTTAATTCGGTAATTTTTCAACAATAATTAAACAAATTTTATTTTATAAATTATTTCTAAAAATAAATCATTAGATTAATTTACTTGGTAATTTATGTATGAAAGTAAAAATTATTAGAAAATTAAATTTTAAATTGAAATTTGAATTTTAAAAATGCGACTAGACTTTTCTGAAGCAGAATGAGAAAATTACAAACGCTATGAAGATTAGTATTTAAATTATTGCAATTTAATTATTATTCTTTTTATGAGTTATAATTAGAAATGAGTCATAGAGATGTTAATTTTAGATGGATGGTTTATTATTAATCTTCTATCATCATATAACACGCCATATAGAAATATGAATATGTCAATATCAAATACCATGTAACATATACATGCATCATTAAAGTTTAAATTTATAATGAGTTATAATTTAGATACAATGCAAATTTTAGAAAAGTTATAAAATTTAAATTGTGATTTAAATTTTATAAAAGTTTATAATTTTCAAAACTTGTTTTTAGTACTCCATTTCCCCAACGGAAGCTGAACTCACCCTCGTCAAACCTTCTAATTTTCTTGCACCCCTGCAGGGAACAACATATATGGTTAGTGGCTGCAGAGTCTACAATCCACGAAAAAGTATATTCAACCACATAATAGGCCTCGAAGACTTTCTTAAGGAAGAAGGTATTCGTTCTCAGCTTACAACATTTAACACTCCAGAATAGAATGGTGTGTGAGAAAGAAGGAATCAAACTATATGCTAGTTCTTAACATTAATTAACTGAACGATATGAATTCTAAAAGAAATACAAAACAATAATTAAGAAAGATATAACTTGAACTCATTCATTTCATGAATAAATGACGAGTTTATACAACTAGAGTAACCTCACTTGTTAATACTTATGTCATAATCAGTGGTCTAACTCTAATATGAGTGAGAAAAAAATAACTAATATCAGTGGTCTCTTCTTCATTCCCTTTGAAGAGCCAAGACTCGCACTATCACGTTTACACAGTACTGTAGACTGTAGTATTTTGAACTATAAGATGTATTCAATAGTCATGATTGAACAGCCATGGTGATTTAACGGTTGACAACAGAACGGTAATTAATGTCCCCTTATGAATACCAAAGGCCAATAAATGATACACCTAGAAAAATGACAAAAATGAATGAGAAGTGAAAGGATAAAGAGGGGTGGTGGGTTGTGGGAGAGGGGCCGCCTGTGGCCAAATTAGCTAGCCATGAAGTGGCGGATATAGAATCAGAGTCCGACCCGGATTCTTCATCTGTTGTTGTTGTGGTCCCTCTCACTCCCAACTTTGGCGATGGATCTTTTGAAGATTTTAGGCTGCACAAGTATATATTCCAAAAAAAGTTGAAAGAGTTAAGTGTAATATTTTACTTACAAAAAATATTAAAATGATGAAATGGGTTTATACCTTGGTAAAGAAGGACAAAATGTGATGCTGTAATCAGCTTCAGAACAAGTAAACGTACTCGTGGCATCATCATACGCATAGCTATATGATTTCGGCACGCCGACTTGAACATCTCTGAGTACATCGACAGCTTACAAGCCGCCGGTATATTGTATGCCCCGCTACAACAATGCTCTGGCGTCCGAAATGCCCCACACGCAGCCCTGCCACTCCCTGCCCTCAACTCTGTCGGGCACTGCTTGTTTAGATCCGACACACAACCCGTCGTCTCTCATCTGCCCGACCCACCAGTCCCTTCCACGATCATGGGTAGGTTATACCCGTCCACGAGGCTTACATCATAGAAGTCTTGAAACCCCAACCCGAGTACATTCAGCCAGTGTGGGCGGGGGTGTGGCACCGGCTCTGTTGCACTCGAGCTCGCCGGAGCTGCAGTCTCTAGTGGAACATATGTTGTGTCCGGAGCCGTCGAAGCTGCAACAAATTCGACCCCAGAACCGGCCGACTAGCCGGTTCTTGGGACACACTTTGTTGAGATCCATAAAATCTACGCAGACTCTCCACTTTCCGTTTTTCTTCTTCACCAAAACGACATTGGATGGCCATTCTGGAAACATCACTTCCCTGATGAAACCTGCCTTTGTGAGTCGGTCAACTTCTTCTTTGACGGCGTCGTTGTGATTCTTAGTGACTTGCAAGTCCTCCTTGTTGTTAAATGTAATGGGAGCTTCTTCTGAAGTTTTCTCCTCTTCTTCTACAATTACAGCTGCCCTTTTACAGTATTGCTTCCTTTCTTTCCGATTCTCCAACTCTGTGATTCTAGCTAAAATGGTTTTGAGGATAGCCGGTATGTCATGGTTCCTCTATTTAAGATGATTTAGTGGATCATTTTTTCTCTCGGTGTTACGAGCAAGGCTTGATCTCGTCCTCGACACCCTCGATGTTTCTTCTTGGAAAGTTTTTTCTCATTGAGTTTTCTGTCAACTCTTAATGAAAGCACCAATTTGTAAATGAACTTTTCCTCTACTATATTTTGGGATCAAAATGTACAGAGAAGTTCTAGAATTGAAAGAATAAGAGAAACGGAGAGTGAGTTTTTTGTATTGAATCAAATTGTCCTTTCTTTGATACATCTGGAGGTATTTATAGGTATTTTCCTCCATGATCGTTTACAATCGTTTAGTTAGATATAATGAATATTTAATGTGATTATGATCATTGATCAAATCACGGAGACGAAGATAACCGACGCTATCATCTTCTTTAGCATGCCTCCACGTCGTCCTTTGATGTCTTCTTTCCGCCACATTGGCGGTCCACTACCATATTGACTACCCAACTATGTACAAAAGGTTCATAGGCTATTCCTTATTTGGGAATAATTAGGATAGATTTATGTTGTACCACAAAAGAAAAATCTCCTTGAAGGGTATGACCACCTTAGGCACCTCAAATGTGCCGCCTTTTGATAGAAAATGAGCTAAAGCCATGTATTGACGCCTTTGGGGTAGTTCCCCAATATGTCACCTTTGTAATGAAGTCCAACCATTTATTGTCACCGAGTTTTATCTCTACCAGTTCCTCATCAACTTCGTATCATGGTCCCTCACCTTCAGTCGAGTTGTTCAACGGCTTAAGTTGTTATTGATGTTGGTCGATTGGCCGCTTCCCTACTGTGCAACATCAGGCTACGGCTTGGTCTCCTCTAATTGTTGGCATTCCATCTGGACTTGGATATTTTAATGTTTGGTGGTATGTTGATGGATCTACTTCATTTTATGGATCCACGCTCTACCCAGTATTGAATTGTAAGGGACAGTGTATTGATACCCGCAAATTTTTTTAAGTGGTTAATTGACTATGCTAGCATTGGAAGGGAAAGTGTCCCTTCTGATTAAGTCACTTCTCCTTTAAATCCCACCAACAGATGCCTTGAGTAGCTTCGATGCTACTACTCCTAGATTGTCCATGGTCGATCGACATAAGACATTTGGTACATTACCGTTATCCACCAATACCCTTCTCAGTAAACAGTTTCTCACCTGGATGGAGATCACTAACGCGTCGTTGTGATTCTTAGTGACTTGCAAGTCCTCCTTGTTAAATGTAATGGGAGCTTCTTATGAAGTTTTCTCTTCTTCTTCTGTAATTACAGTTTCCCTTCGCAGTATTTCTTCCTTTCTTTCCGATTCTCCAACTCTGTGATTCTAGCTAAAATGGTTTCGAGGATAGCCGGTATGTCATGGTTCCTCTATTTAAGATGATTTAGTGGATCAATTTTGTTCTCGCTGTTACGAGCAATGCTTGATCTCGTCCTCGACACCCTCGATGTTTCTTCTTGGAAAGTTTTTTCTCATTGAGTTTTCTTTCAACTCTTAATGAAAGCACCAATTTGTAAATGAACTTCTTCCTCTACTGTATTTTGGGATCAAAATGTAAAGAGAAATTCGAGAATTGAAAGAATAAGAGAAAAGGAGAGTGAGTTTTTTGTATTGAATCGAATTTTCCTTTCTTTGATATATCTGGAGGTATTTATAGATCTTTTCCTCCATGGTCGTTTACAATAAGTTAATGAGATATAATGAATATTTAATGTGATTATGATCGTTGATCAAATCGCGGAGATGAAGATAACCTACGCTGCAGATTTGATTCTCTTTTGACTGTCACATAATATTTCTTTGACTTTATCATCTTTAGCATGCCTCCACGTTGTCCTTTTATGTCTTCTTTCCGCCACATTGGCGGTCCACTACCATATTGACTAACCGACTATGTACAAAAGGCTCGTATGCTATTCCTTATTTGGGAACAATGAGGTTAAATTTATGTTGTACCACAAAAGAAAAATCTCCTTGAAGGGTATGACCACCTTAAGCGCCTCAAATGTGCCACATTCTTATAGAAAATGAGCTAAAGGCATGTATTGACGCCTTTGGGGTAGTTCCCCAATACGTCGCCTTTGTAATGAAGTCTAGCCATTCATCCCTGGCCTTTACAGAGTTGGTTGGGATCGTTATATAGCTGCTTGATGCCATGAAGGCACGACTAGTTGAGGGCATTAAGTGTGATCATGTTTTATGAATATGACCACGTTTTCTGAGTGAGGCCAAGTTTTAGGCGTTGCCACATTTGATAAGTGGTTTTTATCGTTGAAAATGATAGAACAATGATCCATACTTGACCTCATCTATATAAGGGGGTACTTGGCACATTATATGGATAATCACTCTCACACTCTCCTAAGTCAAAAGCAGAGAATATTCTATACTTTGAAATTTACCACCAAGAAAACATACTTCCTTATTATTAGCTATAAAATAATGACAATATAGGTTGACGTAGTGATTAAACTTATATACTCATATTTTGAAATCGTGGATTTAAATTATTTGCTAGTTCTTAACATTAATTAATTGAACGACATGAATTCTAAAAGAAATACAAAACAATAATTAAGAAAGGGATAACTTGAACTCATTCATTTCATGAATAAATGACGAGTTTATACAACTAGAGTAACTCCCTTGTTAATACTTATGTCATAATCAGTGGTCTAACTCTAATATGACAGAGAAAAAAATAACTAATATCAGTGGTCTCTTCTTCATTCCCTTTGAAGAGCCAAGACTCGCACTATCACGTTTACACAGTACTGTAGACTGTAGTATTTTGAACTATAAGATGTATTCAATAGTCATGATTGAACAGCCATGGTGATTTAACGGTTGACAACAGAACGGTAATTAATGTCCCCTTATGAATACCAAAGGCCAATAAATGATACACCTAGAAAAATGACAAAAATGAATGAGAAGTGAAAGGATAAAGAGGGGTGGTGGGTTGTGGGAGAGGGGCCGCCTGTGGCCAAATTAGCTAGCCATGAAGTGGCGGATATAGAATCAGAGTCCGACCCGGATTCTTCATCTGTTGTTGCTGTGGTCCCTCTCACTCCCATCTTTGGCGATGGATCTTTTGAAGATTTTAGGCTCCACAAGTATATATTCCAAAAAAAGTTGAAAGAGTTAAGTGTAATATTTTTCTTACAAAAAATATTAAAATGATGAAATGGGTTTATACCTTGGTAAAGGAGGACAAAATGTGATGGTGTAATCAGCTCCAGAACAAGTAAACGTACTCGTGGCATCATCATACGCATAGCTATATGATTTCGGACACGCCGACTTGAACATCTCCGAGTACATCGACGGCTTACAAGCCGCCGTTATATTGTATGCCCCGCTACAACAATAATCTGGCGTCCCAAATGCCCCCAACGCACTTTGACATGCCCCGCCACCCTCCGCCCTCAACACTGTCGGGCACTGCCTGTTTAGATCCGATACACAACCCGTCGTCTCACATCTACCCGACCCACCAGTCCCTTCCACGATCATGGGCAGGTTATACCCGTCCACGAGGCTTACATCATAGAAGTCTTGAGACCCCGACCCGAGTACATTCAGCCAGTGCGGCCGGGGGTGTGGCGCCGGCTCCGTTGCACTCGAGCTCGCCGGAGCCGCAGTTTTCAGTGGAACATATGTTGTGTCCGGAGCCGTCGAAGCTGCAACCAGTTCGACCCCAGAACCGGCCGGACCAGCCGGTTGGGGCCTGAAAAGAGCGAGAACCGCCCTTCTTAAGCTCGAAGCCGGTGCTATCTAATTTAGGGCTGCCTAGAATCCCAGGCCACACAGTGAAATCGCACTTATTTACAAACGTGAATGTCGCACCCGAAGCCCCTGAAAAGAAAAATTTACAGAGCTTCATTAATTGAAGAAAAAAATGTATTTGACCCAAGATAATAATGTTTGGACAGCGGGAAAATGTGAGAAAGAAAGAGAAAATTGGTAATATACCTTGGGAAATAGTAGAATAAGAAAAACAAAGCTAACCAACATGGAACAAGAAGGGTACAAATCGGAGAAGATGTCCATTAGAAATCTCCTGCTCTGTTTTTGATAAAAAGGGGAGAAATTTCAACACAAGGGGATAATATGAGGGAAGTCGGTGTTCATTAACTGCTATGAATCTTGTAAAATTAGTGAAGAAAACAAGCTAAGAATGGTGAGATACAAAGAAGAAAGAAGAAAGAACGAGAACGAGAAACGGCAAAAAGAGAAGAATGCTGAAGAGTTTGGCGATTACAACTTATAAAAATGTCAACTTTGGCTCCAAATTTAATGTATTTGGATTTTTCTTCTTCTTTCTTCTTATTTTCAGAGAAAGAGAAAGAGTGGATGAAATGAAGATGAGTTAGTGAGGGGTGTGGGGTGTGGAGAGCCCATAAAAATCAAACAAGATTCTATCATCTCCTACACTATTCTTTACATAACTTATGTTTTGTTGACGTTGATCGTTAATTTTGTTTTTAATCAACTATTAAAAGTTGTTGGCACTTGGATTAATTATTGTCACATTTCATCTCATTATTTCAATATGTTATTGAATTTCTAGGCTCTTGGACAGATTCACCTTAAGCTCAGATCGTTCGATTTTGATTCCTTTTATAATTATTTTTATATGATATTTAATATTATTTTGTAATGTCCTTGAAGAATATGACATAGTCTATTGATGGATTACCTTACTCTTTTGAAGAAAGGTTTTGAGTTAAATTTCATTATCTTCAATTCGATACCTCGATAACGTCTATATTTTTTTAGTTACTTTTTTATTAATGTTTCATACTAACTTTTTTGACAATGAATTTTCTTAACTTATTTTTGCGCCCAATTACTTGATTTTATTTTTTATTTGACTTATTTTACTAAATTTTTTTTATAGTACATTCATTTTGCTTCAATTTAAAGTTAATTATTTTTTGTTGATTACTTTTGTTTCAATGTACAATTGTTCTTTTAAATTTATATCTTACTCTTAAGTACTTAATTTCTATTGTTTCATTAATATGTATTAATCAAAGTTATATAGTCATATATTATTTGTATAATAAAATCAAACATAGTTTGAATAAGAAAACTAAGAACTTTAATATTAATTTAAATGTCTAACTTATTTTGACATTTTAATTTATCAACATAATGTATTCTAAAAACTATTAACAATAAAGTAATTACATGTCGTAGCTACGATACAAAAAATAAATAATATAACCAATAATTATTGGCATTATCAACTATCTTGATATAATATCAATAAGAATTAGCTAAATAAGTATCTTAAAATAAATTATGGTAAATAAATAAGTGAAATTTTTAGAAAAAAATAACAAATTTAATATTTATGTTCTCATGATTAACGGTGCGGCTTAAACTAAAATTTTGAATCCACCACTACTAGGCTCGTTCCATAAATCATTTGTCTCAGATTTTCTTACTACTTTATATAAAAACAAGAAAAGATTCAAACAGAAGTAATGTTAGATGTACAATTCTTACATTAACTACGTCACAAACGACTCTTAAGACATCAAACAAAGACACCCTTAAACTTTGTGATATGGAACGCATTTTAGAGAACAAAGGATTTGCATAAACAAAAATAGAAGCTCCAAAGTGTCATTCCAAAAAGTCCACATGGCTGACGTTTAAGAGTATAAATATATCATGTCCTTTCAATTGCCTCAACTTCATTCATCACACAAACCTTTAAACTCCAAACTCAACATGGTGTGTATAATACTAGGCTAGCTAGCTTTCTCGTCCATGCATGAAACTTCAATACAAGTTTCCCGTACGTGTTGGTTGTTTTGACTCCAATTTTATAGCTAATTAGCCTTTTCTTTCCATCACAACTTTGTCTATACCTTTCTAAATTAAATGACAATGCCATGTTACATGTCGTAGAACATTGTTTCCAACTTTAAGATAACCCTAGTGTATTAGCTATACGTAACTACATAAGATTATTTCGGATGAATATTGATAACGATTATTATCGAGAAAAATATATTAGTATACAATTTAACCATATAACTTTTTCGCTGCGTGCTAAATGCCATTTTGATGATATTGTTAAAGAGGAAGAAGGTCAAAACTCAAAAGAGGAGTGATTAATTAGTCTGTCCATATCTTATATCACCTTATGTATCAAGACGTATCATATGGAGAATGAGGGGGGAATTAATTAATTAATAGCTAAATCTTCCTTCTTTTTGCTCAACTCTCTCCCCTAGCTCTTTCTTTTGCTCTCTCTCAGTCCTTGTATAATTAAGATTGGTACCGCACCTAGCACAATAGACGACCTTCGATCATAAGAAATCTTTGGCTAGAAAATAAAAAATAAGTTTTCTCTTAAGAAAAAGATAATAAATTAAGGAAGCTTATGGAGAACACTAAACAATTTTTTTACGTAAAACACTAACACCTTTTTTTTCTTTGGTTATTCTGCAAAAGCACAACTTTAGTATATGTGTTCTTCGATTTTGTGATACAAATCCGTTAGTTTTCTGTAAAAATAAGCATAATTACAAAAGATTATACATATATAAACTAACAACAAAAAATATATAAAATTATGTGACTTCAAATCAACAAAAAAAGAGGGATCTTTAATTGTGGATAGTTTTTTTTTTCATTGTCATTTTGAAACAAATTTCTGGGCTTGTAAGGCCTCCATATATGTGTAATATGCGTGTAAAGTACCCACACGGATAAGATTTTCCAACCTTTTCTCATCAAACAAACATAATCTACTTTTACATTTTTTTCTTTTAACATTCTATCACTCTTTTTTCAAAAGATTTGCATCACTTCCACTATTTTGTGAGTTTGATAGTAAACAAAACATTCTTTAGAAAAAAGGTGTGTGAAATCCTTTTGTTTTTAAGCTTTTCAATCTTACCATCTTGTTTTATATGGCTAATTAAGGGCTTATAATTACGTGATTAACCGAGAAGCGGCTCCTAAGCTAAAATATTACATAACTAGAGACCGACATTGTCTGAGAAGTTCGAATGGTTGTTTTATTAAAAACAAAAATTAAATTTCACGATACAAGCATGTATAATTTGAAAAGAGGGTCAATATGTAATGTGCAACCCAACATGGAAGAGGAGACAAAAATAGCAGTAACTTGGCTTTAGTTTTGCCTTATGAAGATACCTTTTCAATCTTGAAAAAGTGCCTTTAGTCGTACTAAAGGTGTTTATATATAAGCATCAATAATATATAAAAGCTCAGGGAAATAGTCTATTTTAAAAAAAAAGAAGTAAGAGAATGAGAAAAAAAAGTTATATTTGCAGGAAAGAGACCGGTTTTTTTAACTGTAAATTTTTTTATAAATCTGAAAAACATTTATGTACAAGTGTATTATAGTATATAAAAATATATTATGATATATATTTATATACCATAGTATATTTTAATATGTCATCAATGCATAGTAATATATAGTATCTGTGATATTCTATGGTATAAATATATCATAAGTATATCATGTATATATTTAGTTTATTTTTATATATCATTTGTGATAATCATACATCATACAAGTATTATACCCCTTACCACACTCAAACTCGCCTCCTCCTCATTCGTCACCTCTCTCTCAATGAATTTCTTAATTCTCCACTTTGGAGCTTCAATCTTTCTGAAATCAAACAAGAAAATCAAGCCAAAAATCATATGAGGGCGAAAAAACTAGAATACGAG
Source organism: Datisca glomerata (assembly GCA_003255025.1). Taxonomy (NCBI): domain Eukaryota; kingdom Viridiplantae; phylum Streptophyta; class Magnoliopsida; order Cucurbitales; family Datiscaceae; genus Datisca; species Datisca glomerata. The sequence goes on along the minus strand of QANY01001431.1, from coordinate 1,603,736 downwards.
GTCAAGAAACCCAAACCGGAGCACCCAAAAAATGTTGACAACGAGTGCACAATGGCGAGAAGATCAAGCGACAACCGACGAACAACAAGCCAAACAAAGAACTCAATGAAAAATAAGAAACCAGTGAGGACCGCGAGGGATAAAAAAGGATATCGCGAGAGAGATAGGGTCTTATAAAATTTTCAGCCATATTTGCAAAATAGGAAAATAAAAGGCTATTTAAAAAAAGTAAATAATAAATTAGAATAATTATCTAATTTTCCCATATATAAATTAGGCTTAAGGAAAGAATTCTTTTTTGGATAAATCTGTCCCAAATACTCTATGAAATTTATTAATTGTCCTTGATAAATTTTAAGATTAAATATTTATAATTTTAAATCTGATGATTAATAATCAATTGTACACGTACGTAAATTCAAATACAATCATATGTATGAAATGAGAACAAAACGCATGAAAAAAAATGTAAAAATGTGAACTAATTATGATTTCTATATAATTCTTTTTACATCTATGTTTGGTATTTTGATCATGAGATATTACATTATTAGAATTTTTATTATTTAACCTATCGTGTAACATATCTTCTAAGAATTATTAGAATTATTGTATTAAAATATGTTGTTTCTATAATAATATACAATAATTTAACATATTATTCAAAAAAATTAAATTATCTGAGATTTTGGCAATAGCATTCTAGTAATTAATGTCATAATTATGCCAAATCTTACTATATTTTTTTTTTAAATTTAGTCATATATTAGAATAGTATTTTACCATAGTTTCCTTCATGAGTATTACGGCAAACGTAGTTTTTAATTCTATGGACTTCTTTAAAAACTGGCTACACTCCTAATAATTATTATTTTTGGTTATGTTAAAATTTAGTTTTCAAATATCATATTTATCTAAAAACCCATTTATTTAGCATGTTCTTCTATACCATTAATGGTGTTGTACTGGGCCTATAACCCAGCGTACATGTAAATGATTTTTTTCGCACACTCAAAAAATAAATTAAAATGAGAGAGGGAGAGAAAGTTAAAAAAAAGTGATTTGATCGTAGATTGTATTACTTGCCTTTGATTTATAATCAATATTTATTTATAGGCTACTCATATGATCTTGCTGTAAAGGATTTTTTGGGTATAGAAAACTCTCTACGAATGAACAATAAAGATAATAATTTAGAGAAAGAGTGAGAGAATAAAGACATCATGATTTACGTGAAAAATCCTTAAAGAGAAGAAAAATCACGGGAAGACTTTTGATAGTCTCTTGTATTTTGGATTTTACATCGTTGTATCGGCTCCGTTTCACTTTATGTTATTGCATATGCTTCTATTTATAGGCTTTTACAGAATCTGATAACATATCTTTAAATAACGGAATTATCACTAAATATATGGATAATATCCTTGTATCTATGGAATTATCGCTAGATATTGGGAAGATATTTCCGTATATGGGGAGATACATCTTCATTCATGGGATAGCCGAATATCTCCTAAATTCATGTATATTAGCCGTAATTATCAGATTAAATATGTCTATTGGATTGTGTCTACGGTCTTGATTAGTTTCTCTTTGGATTGCTACGTTGACAAGCTATGTATTTTCGTCTGATTGGTCTCATCTTCATAAACACCTAGTAGATCTTACGCTTCTCATTCTATCTTTTCTTCGACGAAGTCTTTGGTCTAGATCTTGCCACATATCATATGAGATTTTGACTATTCTTTGGCTCCCATTACACTCAACAGAACTTTATTCGTTAAAGTGTAATGATTACTATTACGTCTGCCCATTCCTGTTCTCATGTGCTTCTTGAAAATATGCGACAATTTTTCAAGACAACTTTTTGATCGTTCGCTATCAGTGGTGGTTTCTCCTTTTCTTTCTGCAGTTACATTCTTCTATTCCCGTTTACAAATGTTTCACGGTTGTCGAGCAACTTTTTGGTCAGTTTGTTGTCAATGATGATTACTTCTCCTTCATTTGTTGTTATGTCTTTCCGTTCCTTTCACTACAGGCTCATTGATAAAGTTTTTCTCATTTTCTTCACTACGGGCTCATTGATAGAGTTTCTCTCATTTATTCATTTTTATTTTCTTTCTCTTGTATATTATGATCTGTGGCAAGAATGTTGTACAAGAATAATTATTGAAACGAGTAAGGAATTAGTGTACCATTTCATCACATGGGTTTGACTTTGATGCCTCGTATTCATTGGTAGAGTTTCACATGTTTCATTTGCTATGGGCTCACTAATAGAGTTTTTCCCGTTTCCTTTGTTACAGGTTCATTGAGAGAGTTTCTCATGTTTCCTTGTTTTTCTTTTCCCTTCTCTCATTTTGTATTTTTCCTCCCTTTCTATCAATGATAATCTCTTTGTTTGTGCAAAATTTCTTCTATAGAACTTCATTTTTATTGTACTTCATTCAAGGACTTGATAAAATTTGAGGATTAAAATCTGGTATTGTACTGACTTCAAGCTTTTAACGAAACTCATTCTCAAACACTTTGGAAACCTTTGCTTCTTAGTTATCTTGAAAATAATTGTTTCCGTAGTATAATTAGTTTCAAACATTTCGAGTTTAAATATCTTTTGTCCCATAATCCATTCTCGTGATCTCGATCTTTGTTGGAGAATAAATACTTTTGTGAAATTCGTTCCGAGGAAAAAACTTTAATTTCCTTTTAGAGAGAAGGATTTATAGTTTGTTTGCTCCTGAAGACTTAGGTTCAAATAAAGAACCATGGTCTCATTTTCATTTTGAGAGAATGACTTTAGTTCAAAGAAAGAATCATGGCCCCGTTTTCTCTTTGAGAGAGACTTACGAACTGCTCGTTTTCTTTTGAGATGAAGACTTAGGTTCAAATAAAGAATCATAGCTCCATTTTCATTCTCAGTCGAATTAGGTTCAAATAAAAAATCATGACCCCATTTTCGCTTTGAGAGGGATTTACGAATTACCCGTTTACTTTTGAGATGAGGACTTAGGTTCAAATAAAGAACCATAGCCTTGTTTTCTCTTTAAGAGAATGATTTAAATTTAATAAAGAACCACGATCTCATTTTTATTCTGAGAGAGGGACTTACAAACTACTCGCTCTCAACGAATTAGGTTCAAATAAAGTACCATGGCCCCGTTTTACTTTTAGAAAACATGTTCCGACGTTTCCTTCTGAGAACAGGGCTTATGAGTTGTCTGCTTTCAAAGTCTTTGACATTTGGTTTCTTCTTTGGAACATATGTGATTTCTTGCTTTACTTCTGTTTCCTTTGAGCTTGCTTAATTTGCCATCTTTACATGTTGGCTTTGTTTCCTCGTACTTTATCACTTTGTTTCCTTCATTGTTTGCTTCCTCGTATCCCTTTATTTATTTTCCACATTTTAGGAATAAGATTTTTTCTGCTCTCACGGGCTTTGGCTACTAGGCCGCCGACCTTTTTATTTTTTTTCTTTTTAGAGAGCCCCGCTCTCAAGGCTTTAGAAGTTAAGACCATCAACCTTAAATTTCACATATTTAAGAGAGTTTTTCTCGCTCTCGAAGACTTAGGCTATTAGTCCGTTGTCATTTTCTCCTACCTTTTCTTCATTTTAGAGAGAAGTTTTTCCCACTCTCAAGGGGGCTTTGGCTACTAAGACGCCGACCTTTAATTTCCACATTTTAGGGAGAATGTTTCCCCACTCCCAAGGGCTTAGGCCACAAGACCACCGACTTTTAGTTTCCACATTTTAGAGAAAAGGTTTCTCCGCTCCCTATGACTTAGGCCACGAGACCGCTGACCTTGTTTTGTTTGCTTTGTTGTAGAAGATAAAGAGTTAACACCAAGAATTTGTCTTGTAATTTCGGATCAACACTGCTTTTAAGCAGTCTAAACTTTGCTTTTGAAGAGGCTGACTTATGTATCTTGGTTAATATATATGAATCACCATGTAATTGGCTTCCAATTGACGCAGTATAGTTTTTGAAGTTTATTGTTACATAATCTACATTCTCAAACATCTTCCATAAAAATTATTGTAACTTTTGATCGGGAACTCCAAATTGAGTTTTTTGATCAAGAGCTCCAAATCGAGTTCTGCAAAATTTTCAAGAAGTAGACGTTCATATCTTTCTAATGATATATTATTTGCTATATAATACCATCTAAATTGATACACTTGTAAAATTGAATTTGAAAAGCATCCATATGTTTACTTTTCTGAACAGAGCCAACGAAGACTACCATAACTTTTGATCGGGAGCTTCAAATTGATTTCTGTAAAATTCTTTATGAAGTAGATTTTTGTCTCTTTTCGTTGATATAAGATTTGTCATGTAGTTGGCCCCCACTCAATATAGTTTAGTTTATGGTTATGCATAATCTATTTTCTAAACAGCCTTCTTGAAAATTACCATAACTTTTTCTCAGGAGCTCCGAATTGAGTTTTGTACGAAAACCACCATAGCTTTTGATCAGGAGCTCCAAATTGAATTCCGTAAAAATTCACCATAAAGCATACTTTCATATATTTTTAATTATGTGATTTACCATGTACATTTGCTTCCAACTTTTTTTTTTTTTAGTTTCCATTACATTCCTGTCGGCAAGATAATTTTGTTCCCATCATCAAGATAATTCAGTTCCCATTGTCAAGACAATTCTGTTCCAATCATCAAGACAATTATGTTCCCGTTGTCAACACAATTTCATTTCTATCATCGAGAAAATTTTGTTCCCATCGCCAAAGCAATTATGTTCCCGTTGTCAAGATAATTCCATTTTGTCGTCAAGAAAATCCTGTTCCTGTCATCAAGAAAATTTCATTCCCATCGTCAAGACAATTCTGTTCCCGTCACCAAGTCAATTTCATTCCCGTCGTCAAGACAATTTTATTTTTGTCACCAAGACAATTCTGCTCCCGTCATCACAATGTCTTTGTTCCCGTAGTAACGACCAATCCGTATATGTTGTCAAAACAATTTCATTTCAATCGTCAAGATATTTTCATTCCCGTCGTCAAGATAATTCTGTTACTGTCATTGAGATTTTTCCATTCCCATCGTCAAGACAATTCTGTTCTCGTTGTTTGTTCATCCCTCATTTTTCTTCACTTTTGCACACAGAAAAAGGAAAGAGAAAAATTCTCAAAAATACACCGATCATTAGTTTTATTTAGTTTGAGATAAGCTTAAGTTCAAAGTTTGAATCAAGTTCCAAAATTTGAATTAATTTTAAATTTAAAATAATCTCATCATAATAAGTTTCAGATAAGATATTTCAAAATTCAAAATATGATTTAGTATTTAAATCAAATTAGAATTTAAAATCAAGACTTTGTTTAGCACAAATCAAATAAATTCTTTGTATAGCTTTGTTGGATATATTCCTCTTTTTTAGAAACTAATAATGATGTAAAAGAAATAAGTCAATTGAAAATGCAAGGAACCAGTTTACCGTTTCTAAAAAAAGAAACATCCGTCCAAGGGGGGAAAGAAAGAAACATCCGTCCAAGGGGTGGAGGGCTGAGCTCCTCTCGAGCAACTTCGAGTCCTCATCCTACTTATACAGATGTTATCCCTACCCCCAACAGATCCTTCTCCCATCATTCCTCCTGCTCTTATGCCCCTAAGGAGGGTTCTCAGTAGTGTTCAACCTCTCTCCCCCCTCCTCCACAACCTTCCCACTCTTCCGGCTCCCAATGAGGGGGTGAAGATCCTTTAGTGTGAAGGTGGAGATGTTTCCACGGAGTCCCCTCCATTCCTTCTTATGTTAGCTTCCTGAATGACCTCCGTTCAGCAAACATCGTGCTTCATGGGGTCCAATCTAATGTGGACATGGCCACTACCCGCAACATGATGGTTGGGAACCAGCTTTCTCAGCCACGGTTTAATGAAGGTATTTTACTCAATTATTTCCTTTTACTTCCTTTACTTTATTCGTCTTTATCAACATCTTATCTTTCCTTTTTATGTGTTTTGCAGGCCATCATTTTCCACAACAGCCTTCAAGAATGTTTCCTTGCCAATGAGTAGAGTATGGCTCAATAGAAAAATGAAGTTCAAGGGGTCCATGTTGTTCTCAAGCATCACGAGGCAGAGATTGAGTGGCTGACGAAGAGGGAGGAAAAACTTCAAGGCACAATGGAGGAGTTTGCCTAGGGAGCGGTGGCAGCTGCGGCAGAAGTTGCCAAGTTGGATGATTCTATGAAGGCCGCAATGAAGCTCTTGAAGAATCTGAGAGGTACCAGACTACTTCCTACAAAAAGCTAAAGATTGTTGGGGAGAAGTTGGCTGCTGCAGAGCTAGTTGGGATGAAGCTGAGCGGAGAGAGAGAGAGAGACTAAAAACGTCTTCCAAGCCTTGTTTGACAAGGCTGAGAAGAAAGTTTATATTGTTGGGTACAAGGATAGGAAGGAGAACAACCCTCCCCGAGTCTCTCTCAAAGATGTTGTGGAGGCCGAAACAGATGCTTCTTTCAAGGGTGTTCCTGCTACTGAGGATGCCGCTGCAGAATCCTATGTGTCTGCCATTGAAGTCATCCCTGTTGATGAAGTCTAAACTTTTGAAATTACCCTGTAATTTTTATTTTATGTAATTGTATTTTCTTTTCCTTATACTTTGAATCATTTCGTGCTTTCCCAGATCTTCAATGAGATGATTTCTTTCCCCTAACATCCTTCGTCGTTCTTTTGTTAACTTCTCTAGCACTTGTCAAAGAAAATCAAAAAGTAGTTTAATACTTTAATACTTTTCCTTAACAAGCAATTTAGGATTTAAGGCTTTCCTCCTTTAATTACTTCTATTGTTTGCCTTTCAAACACTTAAGCAATAATTTAGTAAAAACTCAAAAACTCTTAAAAGGTTTCCCGCTTACAGTGCTTTTATTTATCAACTTTTCTCTTTATCTGCTTCCAGAGGCATTGACTTTTGGGTTTCCTTTTTAGGACGGATATGACTTCTTGTCTCGCTTCCGTTTCTTTTGGACTTGCCACTTTACCATTTTTCTTTCTTTCTTTCCTTGCACTTTGTCTCATTTATTGTATTTTTTCTCATTCACTTCCTTTATTTACTTTTCACATTTTAAAGAGAATGTTTATTCCACTCTCAAGAGCTTTGACTTCTAGGCCGCCGATCTTTTTTATTTTTTCTTTTTAGAGAGAAGGCGTTCTCGCTCTCAAGGCTTTAGGCATTCAAACCGTCGACCTTTAGGTTTCACATTTTAGAAAGAGGGTTTTTCTCACTCTCAAAGACTTAGGCTTTTGGGTCGTTGTCATTTTCTCATACTCCTTTATCAACATTTTAGAGATAATATTTTTTCCTGCTCTCAAGGGCTTTGACTTTTAGGCCGCCGACCTTTTTTCCACATTTTAGAGAGAAAATTTTCCCGCTCTCAAGGGCTTAGGCTTCTAGGCCATCGACCATTTTACTTCTAAACTTAATTTTAAGAGATAAGGGAGAGAGTTTACACAAGTTTTTTATGTGGAAAACCTTTGTGGGTAAAAAAACATCGGGAAAAATTATTCATAGCAACAACATTGGTAAGTTTAAACAAAATATCTCTTAAGATAATTGGTGTTCCACGGCTTCATCAATTCTGTTCCGTCTTTAGTTGTGAGACAATAGTATCTGATGTCACCTACCTCTTATACAATGTATGGACCTTCCCAGGATGGATCAAATTTCCCTTCCGTCTGATAGACCTTTTTTCATATGTAGATCTCCTTTATGGAATTTTCGTTTTCTAATTCTTCTTTAGAAATAAGCTTTTCTCTTCTGATTGTAATTTCCCATTCGCACGAGTGTTGCCTCTCTCATTTCTTCTAATAATACGAGGTTTTCTTTCATGAGTTCCTCGTTTTACTGCTATGTTAGTTCTGACCTTAGAGTGGGATTCCAAATTTCTATAGGAATCATTGCTTCCGTCCCGTAGGTTAGAGCGAATGGTGTCTCGCCCATTGCCTCTCTGGGAGTTGTCATATATGCCTACAATATTGTTGGCTTCTTCAACCTATTTCCCTTTTGTCGATTCAAGGCGCTTCTTCATATTATCAAGTATGATTCGGTTTGACCTCTCAGCTTGTCTGTTTCCTTATGGGTAATAGGGTGTAGAGAACTGTTTGGTAATTTTTAGGTCATCGCAAATGGTCTTCACCATTCTTCTAGTGAACTGCAGCCCGTATCAGAAACTAAAACTCGAGGAATCCATAGGAATCCTTTTACTTCTTCGTCGCGAATCCTAGAAAAGGCCTCTGCTTCGATCCATTTAGTGAAGTAGTTTGTGGTAACTAGTAGGAAATGTTTCTGAGTGGGTGTCATGGGGAATGGTCCAACGATGTTCAAAGCCAACTGCATGAATGGCCATGGACTTGCTATAGTGTTGAGTTCTCTTGGGGCCAATTTTACCATGGGCGCAAATCATTGACACTTGTCGCATTTACTTGTGTAATGTTTGGCGTCTTGATGCGTTTCGGCTAGTAATATCCTTCATTTAGTACCTTCTGCGCCAAAGATATTCCCCCGGTGTGGTTCTTGTACACTCCTTCATGAATTTCTGCCAGCGTGTACTGGGCTTCCCTTTCCCTTAGGCATTTTAGATATGGAACTGGAAAAGTTCACTTGTATAATGAACCATTAATCATGTAGTACTTGGTACTTTACTGCTGGACTTTCTTTGCACAAAGTTTGTCACGTGGAAAGATCTCTTCATTTAGGTAGCAGATTACATCGTCTTGCCAGCTGAGCTTTTCCTTAATTTCTACTTCCTCCACCTCTTTTATTGTGACATTTGGTTTTTTAAGGAATTCAACCAGCACATTCCGTTTTTGTGAGAGCTATAGCGAAGATCCCAGATTAGCCAATACATATGCGTGCTAGTTTTCTGCTCTCGGGACATGGTGGATCTTGTAATTCTTCGGTTGATTCAGTAATTCTTTTGCTCGTGGTAAATAACTGATCAACCTTTCATCATTTGTCGTGTACTCTCCCATGACCTGTTTTACAAGTAGCATTGAATCATAGAATATTTTTACTTCAGTTACCTCCAGTTCTCGTAATAAATAGATTGCCGCTATTAAAACTTCATATTCAACTCCGTTATTCGAGGCGTTGAACCCAAACGAAATGGAATGCCCCAGTGTTTCATCAAGCGGGGTCTTCTATACCACTCCCTCTTCGGCTCCCTTGTTGTTTGAGGCTCCATCAATGTACAATTCCCATGTCTCGTTTGCAACTATTGGTGATCCGTTTTCAGTTTCTTTCCTGTTGTCGACTGTGAAATCCACCACGAAGTCAGCCAGGACTTGCCCTTTAATTGATGTCCTCGGCTCATAATGGATTTCATATTGGCTTAACTCAATTGCCCACTTTTTCATTCTTCTGTTGACCTCTAGTGAGTGCAGAAAGCTTCTAATTGGTGATTGTGCCAACACCCTTATGTTGTGCGCTTGAAAATAGGGCCTCAGCTTCCTCGAAAGGAATCTGTTTAATTCCACAACTCTTCCTATGAAACCTTGTATTTCTTTCTGGTTTTGTGGGGAACTCATTTCTATTATGGAGTTTACTTGATCCGAGTTGACTTTAATTCCCCGTTGTGTGATCAAGTAACCTAAGAATTTCCCTCCCGCTACTCCAAAGGTGCATTTCTCTAGATTTAGTTTCATGGAACTCTTCCTCATTTCATTGAGGTCGTTGATGTGATCTTCCCTCTTACGGCTCTTTACTAGCATATCATCCACAAAGACCTCCATAGTTTTCCCGATCTGCTCTCAGAAGATTTTGTTCACCAACCTCTGGCAGGTAGCACCTGTATTTTTCAAACCGAAAGGCATTACTTTGTAACAGAAAGTACCATGTTCAGTTATGAAAGATGTCTTTTCTTGATCAGGTTGAAACATTTTCACCTAGTTATATTCTGAGAACACATCCACGAAGCTAATATGCTCGTGTCCCAAGATGGTATCTACCATCTAATCTATTCTTTGTAGCGGATATTCATCCTTGGGGTAGGCTTTATTTAGGTGTGTGAAGTCTACGTAGATTCTCCATTTTCCATTCTTCTTTTTTAACATGACAATGTTTGCAAGTCATTTTGGATAATCTACCTCTCTGATGAAGCCGCTTTTAACAATTTTTCTACTTCTTTCTTGATGGACATATTCCTTTTTGGCGTGAAACTCTTCTTTCGCTGCTTCATTGGCCTGACAGTAGGGTCATTATTCAACTTATGACATATTATATTTTCTGGTATACCTGTAATTTCTTGGGTTGTAGTTGCAAAAATGTCTTACTCGAGGTGGGCCTCAAAGTTAGTTGTCTTATGTGTTTCTTCATCTAAGCATATGGTTTCAGTTTCTTCTCTCGCTTCGTACCTTGGGCCACCCTGCGCGTCCTCCTATGATTGCTATTGTTCATTAGTAATTGCCAGCTCCTCTTCCTTCTTTTCCATTTTCTTTTTTTATTATTGAATTCGGTACTGTTATGGCGCAGATCCGTGCAGCAGCTGGATCTCCTTTTATGGTCTTGATCTCGTCAAGAGATGCGTACTTTAGTACTTGGTAATAGGTGGATGGTACGACTTTCATCTTGTGCAGCTTGTCCTTCCTAGAATGGCATTATAGGGCAATTATCCCTTCTGAGTAGTTCACGGTTCAGTTGAGGTAGTTGAATGGTTCAACACTAACTGAGAGGGCAATTATCCCTTCTGAGTAGCTGACGGTTTAATTGAATCCTATCAGGGGTTGCGACGGACCTTGCAACTGACGTTCTCCCAGAGACATTTTCTCGAGTTTCAACTGATAGAGAATGTTGATAGCACTCCTGTCATCGATCCACACCTTTCTTAGTAAAACATTTTCCACTTGTATTAAGATGACAAGGATGTCGTTATGGCATCTGCCATACTCTAAATCCATATCATCAAATATGAGTGGGGGATTTTCATTATCACTCGAGGAACTCCCCCGTTCATAATTCCCTTTCAACAATGGTTTCTTGCGGCACACCTTTCTTTCATTTCTAGTGGTTTCCACATGTTCAATCAATGTAATGATGGTGTCGACTATCCGGAGTTGTTGCTTCCCATTGTCTAGTCTTTCTTCGTCTCGGAATTCCTTTTCATTTTCCTGTTTCGGCTCCTATTTTTTCACAAACTGATTGAGGTGTCCTTTTTTAACTAGATTTCTTACGTAGTTTTTAGCTGATAACAATCTTTTGTATAATGTCCATTGCTCATGTGGTATGAGCAATACTTGTCCTTATCCTTGTAGTATGGCTCTTTAGTGAGCAGGACCGACCTCTTCACCCAATGCTTGTCCTTTATCATATCTAGGACTTAATTTATCGATACAGCCAATGGTGTGTAGACTTTATCTCTGGGGTGGATGTCATCACCATGTCTCCTCCGGTTGTCAGTTCTATCCCATTTATTACTTCCCCACTCACTTTCTTTTTATGTCCTCTGATTCCGCTTTCTGTCAGCCCTTGAACTCCATTATTCTTTCTAGGGTTCATCATTATGTCATCCTATCTATTTTAACAGACTCTTCTTTTCTTCTCCCAACATGATGTAAGCTTGCACCCGCTGAAAGGTTTCCACCATGGTTAAAGGTTTAACTTTTAATAAATCCTCAAAGTGGGTGGATTCTGAGTCCAGCCCCCATCTAAAGGTCATCCTAGCCACTTTGTCGTCATAGCTTTCTTGCTTAGCCATATCCTCTTTGAACCTATATGTGTACTCGCGTAGCGTTTTTCCTTTTTGGGTAGATTTTGTAAGGAGGTACTCTGAATCTTCCATCACTACACAATACATAGAGTACTGCTCCAAAGATACAATAGACGTGATAGTAAAATTAGCAATTGATTGAGATGGTAAGGGATGATACCATTTAAGTGCAGTCTTATCCAAGATTGTAGGAAATATCCCGCACATCAATGTGTCCTCATGTTGGTACAACGCCATGACTTGCTTAAACCGTCAAAGATTGTCCACAGGGTCAGATTTTCCTTCATATCACTTGAACTTCGGTGCCACAAATTTTTTCAGTATTGGGGCGACTAGAACCTCTAAGCTTGACGGGGTTCTGGTGAGTGACTCAAGGTCTGCCTTTCCCGCACTCCCCACATTCTTCAGCTCCATCATTTTTCTCTCCATTGCTGCTTCTATTACAACATTTGGCGGACAAACTTCTCTAGCTACCACTTTTTCATAGTTTTGGGACTGTACCTCCACATCCTCATTTTGCACATTCCTGCTATTTTCATTATCTTCTCGTCTAGCTTCACGTCCGCCTCCTTCTTGACAATTTTCCCATTCCTCACGGTTAGTGTGTTGACTGACTTCTGCGGGTGTCTGTGCGAGATCCTGCTGCAGAGCAGTAATCTATTCATGCACCGTTTGCAACGCATTGTGCAACATTTCAACATTTCGTTGTTCCATCTCCTGCATTCGACTTAGAATGGCCTAAAGCATCTCAGCCAGGGGAGCGGGTTGATTGGTTTGCTCATCCATGTTCCTATTTCCTTCATTGAGGGTACTGTTTGATCTGGTTCAAGGCATTGTTTGGTTTTTATTCTAGAGGAACTCTTTGAGGTTTCTACTCGCTCTCAATTAAAACACCAAAATATAAAAGTTTTTTTCCACACACTCAAAAAGAAAATTGAAATGAGAAAGGGAGAGAAAGCTCAAAGAAAAGTGATTTGACCATAGGTTGTATTGCTTGCCTTTGATTTACAATTAGCCTTTATTTATAGGTTACTCATATGATAGTGGTACATCTCTTAAATTAGGAATCTTCTCCTAAGAATAGAATATTCACTATATTCTAGGGGAATTCAACCATAATTAAGATATCACAATTTGATTTGGGGGATTTACAATCATAATTAAGAGATTGGCAGAATATTCTCCCCAGTGGAGGACTTAGGAGGCCTTATTCACCCAAGTCTAAAGACTTCTCCATTCTAAGTTCCTTGTCTGAACTAACTTTATGTGGTGTGAAGGTAAGGGCTCCATTTATTTTATGTAACCCACACTTGTACTTTCTTGTTCAGTTGGGAGGCTCGTGGTGAAAGAGATTAATTGTCTGACCATTTTTTGTCGCGACTTATCTGTGTGCGTGCATCCCCTTAATATTTTCACAATTCAAGATCATTCATTCCTAGGGAGTAGGGTGATAATGGCATGTAGACGCGTTCAAAGGAGGGAGAGCTTCGCCAACCGTGAGGCCTGACTTATTGATGCATCACTTCACTCTTGCAAACGCATGACTGAGTTTGTCTTTCTGAAATTTTCTCATTGGTTCGTGAAACAACAGTTCATTAGACATGGGATCACTTCAAATTTTTCCATCGTGTCTTATTTTAATGCCCATTGAATGAGTGGTTTCCTTGTTCAAGGCCTATAAATAGGCGGTTTCTTTTCTCACTTTCTTTATCAATGCCTTCACGAGAAAGTTGAAATCCTTGCCAATTCTCATCCTTGCCCCCAATTCTTCTTTCCTTCTTGCGAGAGCAATAGTCCTTCCCCTTCCGGGGCCTCTTTCGTTTTGGAGGCTTCCTCTTAAGATTTTTTTGATTTTTCTTTCCATGGTCGTTGCCTCCCTCTCTAATACATTTTAAATGCCGTGCCTTAAAATCACTGGTGTTCAGTCCGTAACAGCTTTCTTGTCGTCGATGATCCTATGTGGTGAACCCTTTGCTTCTGTTGGCTACTAGCTCATAGTTGTAAAGCCCATTTGTTGTGAATCATTATCCTTAGAAAATAATTTGCAACCTAGCAGGTAGTCTTAACCTTTGATCCATAATGAAACACTTTTTCTGGCCGCAATCCTTCTCCTTCCTTCCCCATCACCATTCCATTCTTTTACCACCTTTTCCCTTTTGATCTTTCATCAATTTACTCTAACATGCATGCGGGAGTGGGTAAAGCAGCCCTTCCACTCGCATCCTTCGGGATCGTCTCGAACCCAAGCACGGTTGCTCCCTTCCCTTTCTCTTCCCATGGGAGAGAGTGAAGCCCTTTTCATCCTCAACTCAGAAGGGATTATTGCTCGCAGGTTGAGTTCCCTTTTGGCTTGATTTGGTGTGGGCATCAGACCAAGTCATCGTGATCCTGAATCCTTGGCCGAAAAGCGACCAGAGCCCTCAAGACCTTAAAAGCGTTTTAGAAAGCTGTGGAAATCTTACGATCATTGGCTCAGATGTGAAGGGCTTTTTTACTTTTAGGTTAGCTTGAGGAGGGGGTTCACCCTCTACCTGAGGTAAGCTTGGCCATCGGTCCCGAACTTGCGTGAACTTTAAGCAAAGAATTTGATCCCTTAATTAATTGATCCTTAAGTGAAATGAAGCTTTACTTTTACTTCTGCCAAGCTTTAATTTAATTCGGATGAGACCTTAGTATGTTCGAAGTATTAACGTCTTATGACCTGAGCTTTGAAGTTGTCCTTCGAATTAAGTGGGCCTTAAGTAATGGACTTGATCCTCATTACATCCTAGGGGGTTGCCCCCTCTGGGGGAGGTCAAACCATACAGTCCTACCATAATCTTGAATGTTTTTGGGTGTTGCCCCTTGGAGGATCTGTTCGGGCAGACCTGCCTCACACTTGAGAGGTCTTTGCTATTCATCATGTGAGCTAATGTGCAAGCCAGACCACTATTCCTTTTGTCATCCAGTCGGGTTTTCCTGCTTTGGCTTGAACATTTTCCCGTTTGGTGAGTTAGAATGCAAGCGATATTTTTTCTTCTTTGGCATCTAGTCAAGCGTTTCTGCTCTAGCTAGAGCCTTTTTCTCGTCTGATGAGTTAGAGTGCTCGTTAGACATCACTTTTTCTTTTGGTGTCTAGACAGGTATTCCTGCTCTGGCTAGAGCCTTTTTATCATTTGGCAAGCAAGAGTGCTCGCCAGACATCACATTTTCCTTTGGCGCCTAGCCAGGCATTCATGTTCTGACTAGAGTATTTTTCTCGTTCGACAAGCTAAAGTGCTCGCCAGATTTTTTCCTTTGGCGTCTAACCAGACATTCCTGCTCCTACTAGAGTGTTTTTATCATCTACAAGCTAGAGTGCTCGCTAGACATCACTTTTTCATTTTCGTCTAGATAGGCATTCCTTCTCTAAATAAAACCGTTTTCTTCTCTGACGAGTTAGAGTGCTCAACAGACATCACTTTTTCTTTGGCATCTAGCCAAGCATACCTGCTCTAGCTAGAGCCTTTTTATCATTTGACAAGATAGAGTGCTCGCCAGACATCACCTTTTTCTTTGGTGTCCAGTCAAGTATTGCTACTCTAGCTAGATACTTTTTCTCGTTTGACGAGCTAGAGTGCTTCGCCAGACATCACTTTTTAATCCTGTTTGGCGAGCTAGGGTGTTTTACCAGTCATCACTTTTTGATCCTGTTTGGGGAGATAGAGTGTTTCACTAGACATCACTTTTTAATCATTTGCCACACTTGGTGGAGTAGTGGTTTTTTACTTGACAGTCGTCACTCAGTGTTCATGGCCTATCAGTGTCCACCACACCTCGATCCTGGCCATTAAAGGGGAGATTAACTCATTTGCTCTGAATGGGGGGCTAAGATGAGGCGTCGAGGGCCACTGGGTCTCCTGTCTTTAAAGTTGTCGTCTTCCAAGTTCTATTGGGGCTTGACATGCTGGGTTTCCTGAGGATCATTTTTGTTTTTTCGGTGGAAACCCATAGGTTCTTCATTCTGGTTGGGAGTAAACATCATTTCACTCTAAACTATCTTCTCCAATTCTTCATTCCTCTCCAGGCTTCCCTCTAGGCAGTTCATAAATCATGGCCTAGGAAGAGCATGCTCGCATGTTCTGCCATTAGATGCATGATCCTTTTCGATGAAAATGGTGTAATGGGTCTTGTGATTATCCCAATATTCTAATATGAGCATTAGATCAGACTTGATCTGTGAGCTAGAATATCAATTTTAACTCGGTCTTCCTTTTCTAGTTTTACCTGAGGAGGGACTCGAGGGCTGGAAACTACGTTAGCTCAAAATCACGATACGTGGCACATATATGTTACGTGTTGGGAAATACCTAGTACAGAGAACCGAGGCAAGGCTTTGTATTTCAACTAAGGATGATATCAGACCCATTTATCTGCCTACCTCGACTTTTCTTTTGCGCGACAGCACTGCAAAACTTTTGGTGGTCAAAAAGACACTAAGAGATCGAACGAGGGCCAAACAATCACCTTTCCAAGGGTGGCTCGTCGATGTTTCCCTCCGTCATCCACGGCCGCCCATATATTTTCTCCCAAAGATTCTTCAAAAGTATTTTCCTTCATTTGTTCTTCGGTAATCATGTTATCTTCTTTCGTCTAGTGGTATTGTGGGTGATCAGGAGTACATTAAGGGGTTATCTAATGTGGTGTCCTCCTTCAAAACCCTTCTCATTACACAATTCCTTCTTTTTCATTCTTTGATTCCAACCAATGACTCCACCACTAAAATAAGGTTTGACCATCCAAAGTTGTGCTTCAGTTTGGTCCCGATTTCCTCAAAAGGTTACAGTTTCTCTGAGTTAGGGTGTCGTTTCACCCCTTCTCGGATGGTTTTCCCCTACAGTTCTCCGAGAGCGTGATGACTCCGCCAACGAGCCTTTTGGTTGTGGGGGAGGGTTATGTCCATGTAAGAGGTCGTTACGCTTTGGGTGAAGGCTAGCATGTCCATCCTCCTCCTCTTGGTCATCTTAGGGGAGGCGACCACCATATCATTCTTCTCTCGTTGTGTGATCGCCATGCAACAGGGAGTTCTTCTCTTGGCGAGGAGGAGGGTGGATACCTTCTCTCATCTTGGACCTCTTCGAAGTGGGATGAGGACAACACACTTTTTTTCTTTTTATGGAGGAATAAAGGACTCAAGTGTTTTGAATGGGGACGGTTTTGATGTCTTCCCTACAAACGACGCCAACTGTTGATGCCGAAAATCTCAACAGCACAAACATATGCTCTCCCTTTTATGAATAAAGGTCCTATTGGCGTGAATATCTGTAAAACACAAACCAAGAACCCAAAGAACGAGGAGAACATGTGGGTGGTTTCTTCGCCTAAAGGTCTTCGATGCCTAAGTCGGTATCCTGGTAGAATTTTGGCTGAGTTTTCCTTAAGGGAGATTTTCTTACCTTGTCCCAAAGTTGGTGGGGACCTTTTATACCTCAAGCCTTGCAAGAAAAAGTGTGCCGAAGAAGCCTCAGGGAGCGTGCATGGGAAGCCTTCCGAGACACGATGGTTGCTCTTGATTGGACGGATGAGAGGTGATCTTGACATAAAGTTATGGTCATTAATTGTTGATGAGTTCTTTGAAATGACCTATCGGTGGTTGATTTGACACACTATCGTAACGATTGGATTTATTGAGCGTTTGGGCCTGATAGGAGGTCGCCACGTGGAATGTTATTTTCGTTGGGTAATGATGACATTGACACCGGGAGCCACCCGCTGTTTGCAATATTATTGTTTGAAGTAATAATACAATTACAAGTTGATCATCATTTGTAAAGATATTAACACTATATAGTATTTATGTACATTTTTTAGTAAATTAGTTTATGAAGATAAATTTACTATTCATTTTTTCTTCACATTAGTGACTCTAATATTGGTATCAGATTTAATGATAATTTTAGAAGTCCATTTGTAAAAAAATAAATTTTCAATAACCTAACAAAGCATGAGAAGATGAGAAATACTCTAACAAAAGATAAATATGCGTGTTCATTCATGCAAGATAAACTTATATAGCCACCTAATAACTTCCCTCATCTACTTTCCAATGCCACTTGAAATCAATATACTACAGTAACTAACATACAAGAAAATAAAAACTTATTTGATCTCCTCTCTCCCTCCATCTCTGATAACATAATATTTTAATGAACACCATTACCATAGAAAATCGGCTCACTTTGCTCTAAAAGAAAATTTCCTACTGGTTTTAGAGCATATTTTTTTTATTAAATGATGTATCAAATAGTTATGCGTTAAACCGTTATCAAAATAATAATAACCTATAAGATGATTAACATGTAGATAACTGGCACAATCAAATTAATCTAAATCTTTGCAAGCTCAAATTACTGGCGAGGATCGAGGAAACAAATGTATGAATCCTAACTTGGCCACAGCTGGAGGCCAATATATCTTGATGAACTACCCCCGGATGGGCTATCTATATAGCTTGGCGGTGTCAAATAGCTGCCACAGGCCCACAACCGCCAATATGGCGGCTACAATGCGAACGGTCTTCGATCCCGAGTAGTTCGAACCATGTCAGGTGCCTGTGGATATTTGGAGGACTTGAAGCTGCAAGAACAGTCACAATTCACATTTACCCATTAACGTAACCTTTAAATTAGCCAAAGAAGTAGCAGCTCATACTAATGTTCATCTTATAGTTGTTCTTCGAGTAATCTCCCGTACTCTTGTAAATTGTGATGTTTTGAATGAAAGTTGATTTTCATGTCAAAAAAAATTAGACATTTAATTATAATCCATGGAAGATGATTATAATAACTCGAACTCGATGTATTATAAGATATGTGATGAGACTTAAACTAGTAGGTCAACCTTAATTAGTTTGTCACAGTATTCAAAACAAATAAAAACTACTTTAACATTTCAATCTTATCATTCCGTCAAATAGTTAGAAGATAAAATTGTCACTGAAAATTTGAATTCTCTCAAAATAACTTTTCATTGGGCATAAACACAATTATACCCAATTCAACATATCATCCTAACAAAAAAATTTTTGATACTTCTAGAATATTTGAAACTCAATATTTTTTCAAGTCAGACGTGGTCACTTGTCCTAAAATATAATATTTTATTCATGTTATAAAATAGAGAGAATGACCATACTTCGTAAAATTAAAAAAATACATATCATATATCGAATTATGCAAATGAGAGAGAGAACCAGAAACATGAGGCAAGCAGAGAACCAGAAACACGACAAATATTGTTCACACTCAATAATAGAGAAGACAACCTGTTTGGCTTGAAATCTCAGCCAAATGTGTTGGGCCGAAAATCACAGGACCGCGGATGACGGTCTGAGCCAAAACTTATGTCCCTATTGAATTAGTATGCGAGCGGGCCAAAATTCGGTCAAGAAACTGAATTTAAAAAATATTATGAATTATTGATATCTGACTTCTAATCGAGAAAGCGATACTGGGGAGAAGGGAACGAATCTCCTTTAGGGTTCTAGACTACTACTAAGACTAAGAATTTGTATATGATTAAATAGTGGTAATGAAGCAAATGAGAAAAGAAAATCGATAACTTTTATTGCCATATTCGACAAATAAAATGAAAATGCTAGAGATTAAATCTAAATTTATTGATTGATAATAAAAACTAAAGAGACTTGAAGCTAAAAAGTAAATTAAGAAAAATGATGAAAATTTATTGAAAAAATAACTAGAGAGTAAAAACTAAGATATGCATGTTTGAAAAATTGATTGATTGAGCTCTTATTCTCTGTCCACTTCATCTATTTTTATAAGTGTAGAGTCTTCATCCAGGTAAACTATTCCTGACTCGATGATAAGATCTGATAACATTATCTATATCTTAATTTGAAATTTGAAATCCTCTTTTGAATGAGATCTTATCCTTCTATATCTTAATTTGAAATTTGAAATCCTCTTTTGAATGAGACTTTATCCTTCAAGATTTTTAGGAAATTTCAAATCTTCAAGTTATTGGAGAAGATTTAAATTTTAAATTGTGGCTAAAACCTTGCCTCATATATTCTGTTAATCGGCTTTGTAGCCGATCTTTATAGAATATGTTATAACATAACAAATATATATTATTTGAAAAAAATATGGATTTAACAAAAAATAGCATTTACCGAATAAATATTTGAATTCGACAAAAATTGAACATTTTTAGATTGATCGATTTTCACCAAAATTTCATATTGATTTTTTTAAAATTTATAAGAAAATGGTTGTGAGGCCATCTCAATTCATTTGGTCTCACATCCATTCTTAATTTTCAAAGTGGCATTGCCACTTATTCTACACATTTGAAGATTTTTTTAGTTGTAAAATATTTAGCCAACATAGTTAAAACTCACATCTTAATTGAACAATTAACATGGAGAAGACCATAGATGTTTCACTTTGAATTCATCTTGTTTTCTATTTGTATCTAAGTATAACCAATTTTCCTTGAATATGTCAAAATTCTTTTCTTCAACCTCTAGTTTGGCTGAACTTTTGTATTTTTCATCTCCCATCAATTAGTCTAATATATATTTGAATCGTGATTTTGATATATTTATGTCATCCACTAAAACTATATTCATCTTTTCACTTTCGAGATGAACCATATATTGGCTCATTTGATCATTTATAACAATATCTTCTTCTTCAGTGAAATTTAACTCAAGACTTAAATCCTTGAATTTATCTACCTCTATCTCTTTTGTTATATCAATCTTATCATCAGATAATATTTCAATTTTTTAAGCTGATGATTCTTATCTGCCATCGTTTGTTCTAGTTTCACCTCATTAATTGGTTCTACCAACGATTGATCTTTAGAAATTGATATGATATTTTGCTAGTCACTCGATTGATCAAGTTGCCCATAGGGCGAACCATTCCATCTTAGGGGATGAATTGATTGAAACCAAAAATCTCTGCATGAGGTGAAATTGGCAGCCTGACATTGTTCACCTTGTACCTTAGGTGACGTATCCTAATGATTTTGGATCTTTAGGTCGTGTCCCCCAGCCTGACAATTTAATTTAATCGGTTATTGATTTACACACGGAAAACTCTCATGGTCCTTAAACTTACCATTATTTGCTTGACTAGCTTTTGGAAAAAACAAAACGTTGTCTTGAAAACTATCATGGTTGTTTTTCCGGTCATTGTTTTAGATATTTTTCCCCTAGGCTAAAAGCTCCACTTGTTGGCGGCAGCTGATAGACCGACTGCTCAACATTTTTTGTTGTATTGGCCGAAGTCGTATTTGTCGAATCACTTCGGCCTACTCTCGAGAGTGTTGTTGAAGGGTTTGTTGAATACTAGCATACTTTGATTGAAAGATTGTAAGCCTTCTTGCCAGCTTTCGTGCATCTTGCAAGTACCGTCATGAATGGTCTCGGATTGCTCATTTATTGTAGTCGCATGCTTTGCGGTCCTTTCGGCTTGACTATCTCAATTTCAACATATTGTGATCTAGATTGTTCTTGAAATTTGTCATTTCAAACTATGAGCCTTAGATGTTGTAGTGGACATAATATTCCTAAAACTTGTCCCACTAGGTGTGTCAAAAAATATGTTTGGCTTGAAAATTTCGGTCAAATATTTTGGGCCGAAAATTACAGGACTGTGGATGATGGTCTGTGCCAAAACTTGTGTCCCTATTGAATTAATCTGTGGGCATGCTTCGGTCAAGAAACCGAATTTAAAAAAAAATATTATGAATTACTGAGATCTAACTTTTAATCGAGAAAACGATGTTGAAGAGTAGGGAACGAATCTCCCTTGGGATTCTAGACTACTACTAAGACTAAAAATTTAGATGATTAAATAGTGGTAATGAAGCCAATGAGAAAACAAAATCGATAACTTTTATTGAAATATTCCACAAATAAAATGACAAAGTTAGGGATTAAATCTAAATTTATTGAATGATAACGAAAAATAAAGAGACTTGAAACTAAAAAATAAATAGGAAAAATAATGAAAATTTATTAAAAAAGAAACTAGAGAATAAAAACTAAGGTATGTATGTTGGAAAAATTGATTGATAGGTTGATTGATTAAGTTGCTCTTCTCTATCGACTTCATCTCCTTTTATAGACGTAGAGCTTCATCCAGGTAAACTCTTCTTGACTTGATGATAAAATCTGATAACATTATCTCTATTTTGATTTGAAATTTAAAATCTTCTTTTGAAATGAGATCTTATCCTTCAAGATTCTTAAAAAAATTCAAATCTTCAGATTGTTAGAGAAACTTCAAATTTTTTAATTGTGGCTTGAACACAGGCTTAGCATATTCACATGGCAAAATTACTCACCCTTGTGCATTTTTTTCCTTGACCAGGCTCCGTAATCAACCTAAAGACTACCCCATTAACCTTATATTGAAAAACCTGCAAAACTAGCCAAATGTATTAAACTTCTACAACAAAAAGATGACACAATTGAAGTAAAATCATTGTTACTCACCTTATTCAAAGCAATAGGGACCACTTTGGAGTTGTTCTTCATTGTAGGGTCCATAGAACTAGAAACACAGTGACGAGAGAGAACTAGAAACATGAGACAAGCAAAGAACCTGAGAACAAAACAGACCAAAAATTCCATATCAAGAGAGAAAAATTTCATATCAAGAAATCAGAAACATATATCAAGAGACCAAACAGAGAACCAGGGAAAGAGAGAACCAAAAACAGTGGCGACGAACCTGACCCTCTATTCTTTGGCGTGGCTGAGGTGTGAGTCTCGGGGCTCTCTTCTTCTTCGGGTGGTTGTGGCAACGTTCTCTTCTTCGATGAACCTAGCCCTAGTTCATTCTCTATTTTTGAAAGAGAGAGAGATAGAAAAGCTAATCGAGAGAGACATGTAATTGAGAGAGGGAGAGAGAGGCCAATCGACGAGGCTTGGGGGTCTCTCTTCTTTGAAGAATAGCTAGCCCCAGGTTCTTTGTTTTGTATTTTCAGAGAGAGAGAGAAGCTAATCGCGAGAAAAAGGTAATGGAGAGAGAGGGGATAAACAATGCCCTTATTCGAAGTCCGGCTTTTTTTATTCTAAAGTCTCGTTTTTTTAACAAAGTTTTCTTTATAGGGTTCAAATGAAATCTCGTGGTTTTATTTATTTTACAGGAGAAGGCATTGTTTAAAAGTTGTAGAATCCCACATATTTATTGTAGTGTGGGTCTAAATTCAATTGTTTTCTAGCTTTAAATTCAATAGGGAGTACGCATTTATAGAATGAATTTGTGTAGTTTTCCATGAAAGATGAGTAAATATACGATCGTATAGAATATAGCAGAGTTGATTA
The DNA here is from genome assembly GCA_003255025.1 of Datisca glomerata. Taxonomy (NCBI): domain Eukaryota; kingdom Viridiplantae; phylum Streptophyta; class Magnoliopsida; order Cucurbitales; family Datiscaceae; genus Datisca; species Datisca glomerata. The sequence goes on along the minus strand of QANY01001431.1, from coordinate 1,580,695 downwards.
AATTACATTTACCAACCGTTCAGGAAACCGCTAACTAAACCAATTGCCTCACGAAACTCATTAACAACATTTAAATTCCTTTTCTCATCATCTTTTATAGGTAGATGTGTTTTTGAGTTTCACATGCATGCATAAAATCTCCACGCTCCACAGCTCAAAAAGAGAGGTAATTCATTTGAGTTTAATTATCCAATAGGTTTTTGTTTGTTTTCTATATAGGACTTTACTCTTCCATACACAATACACAATATGAATTGATACTTCACATCTCCTTTGAATTTTTTGACATCCGTTGCTCTCATATATTTTCTTCTAATTATTAGATTGCTAATATGTTTAGATGTCAAAAGACCTCATAATTAGATAAGTTGGTAGTTAAATTAGAAAATTGATATACATTGTTTAATTTTCGCTTCTATAACTTGCTACCATGCATTTCAAGCACTTTATAAAACTACTCAATACTATGAATAGGCTTAATTTCAATTAGTTAGGTTTTATAAGTCATCTATACAAAGGAAACACAGGAGATGAAGTGAATGAAATCTCAAAGTATTATAAAATAATGGTCTTATATTTTAAAAAAGAAGATAAGATGCATAAAAATAATATAATATTTTTCAGTCACTGTAAAGATGATCATGCATATAACTAAGCCCGATTATTTGAGACAAATTCAAGAGATTATGTACGAGTATTTATCACTCCATTAACTATTTTTCTTTTGATGTGATATGTTTCAGTCCCCTAATGAAAAGATTAAAAGAATTATTCTGATTGAGCCACGCACATCGTGCTTAAGTAGTGATGATAAATTTTAGAAGTTAATTGTATGGAAGATCAAATTTTCAATAGCCTAACAGAGAATGAGAAGATGAGAAATACTCTTAAGAAAAGATAAATATGTGAGTGTTCATTCATGCAAAGACAAACTTATATATCCACCTAATAATTAGAGCATAATCTTTTACTAAATAATACAATGAGTCATTAATTCACCATTATCAAAATGATTATTAATTATAAATTAATCCACATGTGAATGATGAGACAATCTTTAATCAAAGTAAATATTACTCTAAATCTTTGTTACTATAAAATTACTCATAGAGGAAACAAAACAACTGTGACAACTGTATGAATCCTAACTGAGTCATTGCTAGAGGCCTAATATATCATGATGAAGTACCCCCGGATGATCTATCTAGATAGCTTGTCCGTGTCAAATAGCTGCCACAACCGCCATACTGCCGCCAATTGAACCGCCTGATATGTCAGTAGGCTGTGGATATTTGGAGGACTTGAGGCTGGAAGGACAGTCACAATTCACATTTACCAATTTACTTAACCTTTAAATTAGACAAATATAGTATAACCTATAATTTAATTATAAATTATAGAATATGATCATAATAACTTAAACTCGTTGTGTTAGAAAATATGTTGTAAGACTTAAACCAGTAGCTCAACCTTAATTAGTTTGTCACGGTATTCAAGATAAATAAAAACTACTTTAACATTTTAATCATATCTTTCTCTCAGTATTTTTTTTTTACATTTTTAAAACATTTAAAATTTAATATTTTTTCTATGATCACCTATCTTAAAATATAATATTTTATTTATATTTTTAAAGAATGTTCGTAAAATTAAAATAATGTATATATGATATCCAATGATGTAAAACATATTTAGTTTTTTAGTATTTCTGATGAAAAAGTCTTGTAACGACGAGTGAAGAAAGAAAAGACTTACCTAGTAGAAGGGGAAGGACAAAAGGTAATAACATAGTTAGCAGAAAGTAAAGGCGCTAGTTCCATCATCATAAGCATAGCTATAAGCAAACCGACACGCCTTCTTAAAAAACAACGAATAAGAGCTTGGTCCACACGTATTTGGATTCCCATACTCCCCGCTACAACAATATTTCGCCTCCCCAAATGCCCCACATGCACTCTTACACACCACCCCCACACTCTCCTCCTCACCGTCGCCGCCGCCGACCCCCATGACTTTCAGCTCCGATGGGCACCACTATTCAAGTCAGACATACACCCAGTAGTTGTACAATTACCTGATATACCCCCCTCTGGTGCAACCAACATGGCTACGTTATAGCCATCCACGAGGCTCACGTCATAGAAATCTAGCTCATTTGCACCGTTGAGCGTGAACTCGGGTAGAGTCGCCGGGGGGCTGCACCGGTACCGTTGCATTCGACTGTGCCAGAGCCGCAGTCTGCTGTGAGGCAAGAGAATTTGCCTGTTGTGTCTTGGGAGCAGTGGGTTCGGCCCCACATGCGGCCGGACCAGGCGGTGGGGACAGTTAGGATGGTGGAGCTTCCGGGTTGGAGGGTGAAGCCGGTGGTGGAGAGGGGTGGTGTCCCAGCGCTTGAGAGAATTCCAGGCCATATAGTGTAACTGCACTTGTTTGTGATTGTGAATGTTGCCGCTGCATCCACAGCTGTATGCCATACAAATACAGATTTACAATAAATTGTTAGGAATTGTTGGATAGTTACAACCATGCGTATGATTACGGATTTCGGTCATGGTTATTAATCTTACACTGTATGTCCTATGTCGAATCGATAATAAGAAAAAAAATTTAATTGACTGTAACTGTAGTTATTTGTGTACACAATTATATATCAAGTGCGACAGTTAATTATAAGATATTTAAACTTACTTTCAGGTATAACAAATATAGTCATTTCAATATTTTAAGAGCTAGCATCGTTTTTCAACCGGTGTTAAGAAATATTATATTCAGATATTTTTAAAGTAAGAATAACAATTTTAATACAATATCATAGTTATAATATAATAAGTGAACTTGTGGAAGTGAAATGTCATGTTAAGTAAAATTAAAAAATATTGAGGAGAGTGTTAAGAAATAATACAAATTGAACTATAAAGTTATAAAAGATGCCTAAAACTAGCTAATTAATGAACAATACAATAGACGTATATACCTGAAAGGAAATGAAGTAAAAGAGAGAATACAATGAAGGGAAGATGAAAGGAAGCCAGAAAGAAGAACTGAGAAGAATGAGTGAAAATTCAGGTCGGCCATAGTGGTGGGGACAGACTTGTGCAGACCTGAGACTCTGATAATGTACAGAGTACCAAGGCTTAGGGACGAGAGATTATTTTTTGTGCAACTTATATTACATCTCTTGCATAAAAGAGATCCTGACCTTATAGAATTTGTTTACTTATACGGTTAGTGTAGACTTTCTCTCAACCAACTATCATCACCGACGCCATTTGACACATTAAATCTAGACTTTTAAAAATTTTAATGGAATAACTATCATTAAATTTTCAATTGGACTCTTCTTATTAAGTTCGTAAATTATTTCGTTCAATGTTCACCATGTACTTAACATATGACCTAACTAATCTCATATAAAGTCTTTCATGATCATGTTTAAACGGAAAATCTTCTGCTAGAAAATTGTCTTAAGCAAGAATTCGAACACGTGGTGAAGAAAATGTGAGTTTTTACGAATTGAATATGATCATTTTCAGCTTGAAGATGACATTCTATCTGAACATGAATAACTTTAACGATTCTCTCTTCTTAAACAACCTATATCCTCCACACTTAATCAACATTTGATAGATTATCCAACCCCGAGCAATCTTAGTCATTTGATAGATTATCCTCCGTACTTCTGATCTGCTAGCACTGTGAATTACCTTATACCTACGCAGCAGGAACGATATGGAAGCACCTACTCTACTGGTCGTCTGCTCTCTCGAGGTCGTCTTTCTCTAGGTACAAAAAGGACATTAAAGGATATCTCCAAAATTCGATGTACTTCTTCAAGTGTGGGACACATCTCATCTTTGCCGAATCTAAAAACCATCGCCTTTACATTCCAAGACTTCACTGCGGCTATGATCAGATCCCAGTGTTGGTTTACTTTTTACATTATCCTCCACCCAATCTTCTGATCTCCTGTTCTCAATGATGGATAGCATAAGGGCTCCGAAGGAGGGAGTTGATCTTACCTTCTATTATATTAGATCTTGCTTTCATCGATTCTCTTACTCGTACGTTGGTCGAGCTTTTCAGTCTTCTTCTCCTGTTGGGATAGCACAGAAAGATCTCTCATATCCCATAGTGGTTGTCTAAGATTCATTCCTAAGCTTGCTTTGTTGCAGTAAGATGATCAGTCCGAAAGTGCTGGAGAGAAGATAAAGCGGTAAAAACCTCTCTTCTTTGGTTACCGAGCAGTCGGACGACTCTTCAGTAACCCAGGATGACCCTTCGACGCTTCTTCCGTTGTATACCCCCTCCATCCTTCGGAGGTAGAAGAAAGATAGATATATATTCTAATAGTAGTAGGGCCCCAGAACGCTAAAAAGGTGGGGGAACAAGAGTTGTCACGATACAAAAGAGAAATGACTAAAAGAAACCAACGATTCTCTCTTCTTAAACAACATATATCCTCAACACAGCATTTGATAGATTATCCAACCCCGAGCAATCGTATTTTATATTTGTTACATTTTCTTAATAATGAGAAACAGTGACCAACTTACATAAAATGAGTGAATTGATTGAAACTTTGATATGATATAAGTTTAAGGGCAATTTCGTACTATTAGAAAATTTCAGGATAAGTGTTAGATGGTGTTAATTGTGGGGAAAATTGTATTGACTCTCACAGTGATAGCACGAGTGCTGTGCATCTAAAGACATGATCATATGATTTTGGATGTAGGCAAGAGATGCCAGAAAGGTTTGGCTCCAAATCTCAATGCAAGTTGATTAATCAAATAGGAACAAAAACCATGCACGTCCGACTCGTATTATAAAGAGTATGATGCCAGTCAGGTCAAATATGGATTAATTAATATTTAACGATTTAAATTTTTTTATCAATGAAACCTAAAAAAAGATTTACATTATTTTTTAAATTAGAAGAATTTTTGTATCATTTACGCAAATTATATGGAGATAAAATATTAGTACTGATAACTATTGGGAAAAAAAAATCAGATCTGTCAAAGAAACAAACTAAATTGATAGTAATGGGTCCAAAATATTCAGTACTACAGTCAACGATATACATGAGTCTTAGCCCAAACTTCGGTGTGAGGAACATGTTTGATTCACGCATTGGGCGTGACCCCTCTTCTTCTGTTAATTTGGATCCAAGACTTTTATTTTTGTCTAGTACTAAACTTGTAATAATTAAAAATTTAAAACCTTTCTTCTTAGTCTTTTGAAGAAAAATAGACGTCACTTTGTATCAATAAGGCATGTCATATCACGTAGATAACAAAAAACGTATGTTAAGCAAAGGTGTTATTAAGGTAATTGATTCAATTCATCATAGTCAGTAACCTACTTCTCGACAAGTTGAGTTGGCGCATTTGGTTAAGCCCACACACTCATATCTTAGAGGTCGTGAGTTCAAGTCATATACATTCATCCCCTTAGAATTTGTAATATAACTTCGATGCAAAAACAAAACAAAAAATAACCTACGTCCCCCTTCATACCTTGTGGCAAGCCAAAGAGTTGACCTCGGCACAAATGCGTTGAAGTTCATTGCAGATATATGGTGTAGGTGACCTGAGATAATCCTCACTAGTCAGGCTTAACTTGTATATTTTGGTGAGTAACCTTTATGCACACTCATTTAAAAAAAATAAGGGGTTAACTGATAATAATTTGTAACTTTAGAATGTATCCCTTTATTGTCAAATTATAAGAATATGAAAAAATTTGAGGTATTATTGGAATTATTCTAATAATTTAATTGTTATGACATTAGCATTCACAGCGTCATAACATGACTCTGACTCTTGACCGTACATGAAATAACACGACCATGAAATAACACGACAAGGCTCTACTTACTTGAAATTAAGCATAGATGTGATGCAAAATATTTATTCTTGAGCTTTACGAGTAGATGTGATGGAAATAAATTCACTTAATCTCAAGATATAAACAAAGAAAACTTCAGAAAAAGTATATCAAAAGGCCAGGTGACAGTATTTTGTGTGATTTGGATAGTTGATATGTTTTGATTCATAATTTTTCATTTTTGGTTTCTCATATGGAACCATAAAATCGTACTCGACATAAATTAGTTTTGTTTTTATCAATTTGGTATGGGGATAGAGCAAAGATTTTTAACTACCGGTGGTGCAATTTCACCACAGTAGTATTTCAACTGGCTACAACATAGACCTCTTAAGTACTAGCCAACACTCCTTAATTACATAGAAGAAGCTTAAAAGGAATTCTTTAAAAAGAAATTAATGTGGAAGCACCTCATCAACAATAACCAAAACAGCCCAAGTAGAGGAGATATTTCAAGTAAAGTACTGAATTCGCTAAGAAAAATTATACCAAATGCATAATGCTTAATACTCTCCTATCACTTTTGTAACAAGAGTAATGTAGGTACCAATCCACCTGTCACCCTGACCACGACTCGGCATAATCTTAAAATAATGTTATATTAAAGAGCAGCTTCGCAAACCAAACAGCCTCTAGCTTCGAAACTTTAAGAACCAAAAAAATGATATTATGGCAACTGCATTGAGGTCAAAAGCAACTTGAGCTACACTTTTAATCCAACCAGCAACGTTTTCCCCGTAAAGAAAAGAGAATCGGGAGTAACCAATAGAATCAAGCCATTAAAGACATGCTTGCAAAACAGGCAGTCGAATACAAATTTTGAAGTCTCCTCTAGGCAACGAACAACAAAAGTACACTATGTTCCACCAATATGAGATTGAATACACAATTTCCAAAGCAATCATGAAATGAACTGGCTTTTGAAAAACAAATGGAACCAATAGTGAAATGTTATCCTAGTTTCAACTGTTCCATTCTATAGATAGCAAGTAATTTATTATCAAACTCAATGGAAACCAGCTAGTTCTAGGACGGAGACACTGAAGATCACCAGATCCTAAATGTTAATGGCATGGCAATCATCTCTCCCAAAGTTGTTACCGTTTTTTATAATCAGAGCTAAAATTTCTAACTAAACTACAAAATTGTAATACAAAATGGGTTTGCTTGGAAAATATTAGAACCTTGGGGGAAATGTATGGCTTACCTGCTCCCCTGGGCAGATATCAGCAATCAACGAATTTTCCAAAGCATTACATGCAATTTCTCGAGGGTTTACTGTCTCCCTAGAGATGACTCCTGTTATATTCAAGATCTAATCTCTATGAAAGACTTGCACTCGTCCCACATTACGAAACACCATAGTGAAAGAATGTATGATGAAAAACAAGAAACAAGTATAGCACCCCCAACTTGCACAAGTGAACTCCTCTATTCACTTTATTCTCACTTTATTCAACACGAACAAAACCTGTGTCAAACTTTTACCCATCATTATCCAAACAGAAGCAACAACAAGGCCGCCGAACAACCATCACAATCCCATTCCACCCATTAATCTAAAGCAACCAAGAGATAGCCTTATGTTCTTCAATTTTTTATACGTGTCAATCCTTTTATATCAACTCCAACGACAACGTTTGATTAAAACCCATCCACCCAGAACATACTGTAAGTACTATTTTCATACTTCCAACTATGATGAATTTTACATACTAGTCACCAAATTACAAGCACGAACAACTAAAGTGGGAAGTAGAACTCTCAACCACAACCATAAGTACCCACTAAAAATATTAAGTGATTCTGACCTACCACAGCATTCCAATGTCTTGCTCAAACTGTTCTAAGGCAATTAAGTAAAACAAATGATTAATCAAATGCAACTTCCTCCAAATGCAGTGTGCACCAATAGACTCAAGTTCGTCATCTCAAATAAATGACATAAATCAAAATATCAGACTACCAAAGCAAATAGAAATAGCAGGGTACAGAGCAACGAGAAAACATGTGCTTGTGCAATATCGCAACAATAGGATAGCAAAGGAATACTGGCAGCAGTAAATTATTCAACAGTGACTTCAGATCAAAGGACACCAGGTATTAGAAAAGAGATCCGTAACCGAACTTGTCCAAGATTCAAACAGCAGAAACTAAATTTATCGCATCATCATTAATAAGAATAAAGTATAAGGGAAAGAAACCCCATTACTGAACCACCACATATATTTTTGCACCCAGAAAATTTACTTTTCAAATCGAATAATCCAGAAAAACGGACATTGGGATCTCTCAAATAATTTATGTATATCTGCAAACCCAAACACCGATAATAACCAAAATTAAGAGTTACTAAAAGATAAACGACCTAAATAAAAAAGAGTTATATGTGCGGTACTCTTTTTCTTTTTAATTCGCAACAGGGCACTCTCTTGCGAAATGCCCTGGCTTCCCACAGTTGAAGCAACTGTTCCCACCACCATCGCCACCGAATCTTCCACCACCATCGCCACCGAATCTTCCACCACCATCGCCACCGAATCTTCCACCACCGCCAGTGCTTCCACTTCCTCTCGTGCAATCCCTCGCTATGTGTCCGTATTCCCCACACTTGAAGCAACCCCCGCCACCGCTGCCACCACCACTGCCACTGCTTCCCTTATTGCAATCCCTGGCCATATGACCATAGCCACCGCAGTTATAACAATTTCCAACACCAGAACCAGTACCAGCACCGGCACCAGTACCTTGAGGACAATCCCTCGCCAAGTGGCCAGCCTCGCCACAGGTAAAGCAACCAGCACCGCCACCCCTACCAGCACCGACACCAGTACCTTGAGGACAATCCCTCGCCAAGTGGCCAGCCTCGCCACAGGTAAAGCAACCAGCACCCCCACCACTACCACCACGGTTATTAGCACGACTACAATCCCTAGCTATATGTCCTGGATCCCCGCAATTGTAGCAACCAGCACCTCCGACTCCACCTCCTCCGTTTCGCCTGTCACCGCCTCTCCAACCACCTGCAAAACCATAACCACCACCACCGCGACCACCCCGTCCACCACCATAACTATCTTTCTTGCTCCCTGAAGATCCGTCGAGGCCAACAACCTCTACGGCCTTGGATTTTCCATCCTCGCCAGCAGCGATCTGGTACTCGACATGCTCACCCTCAACGAGACTTCGGAAACCCTCGGATTTGATGGAGGATTGATGGACAAACAGATCCGGGCCGTCTCCATCGGGTTTGATGAAACCGAAGCCCTTCACGTCATTGAACCACTGAACAACACCAGTCAATCGTTCTTCCGCCATGGATTAAAACCTCAGAACAAGTTATCGCTTGGCAGTGCGAGGCCGAGACGACTCCCTAAGGCTATGAGCTTCGCAATATATAGAAAGGCGTGAGAGAGTTTCCAATTTTATGAACGAAACCCTAACTTGCCTCCCACTTCTAATTCCCTAATTGGATCATCTCGAGACTTAAACCTCCCCCTTTTAATTACCTGCAAGCGGTTGATTGTAGGGTATTTTACTCAACTACACCTCTAAATTAACTGTTTTATAAAGATAGATCATATCACTAATTTTTGTTTATATTGATCTCGGTTCATTTTTTTTTTCTTCTATTACACTTCTTATAAGTTATTCAAATCAAATATCATGGTCTACTCATTTTACATTCAAAACCTCCCTACCCATCCTATTTCTACTTTTTCATTTTTCTTTACTTCTTTGTTTTCTTCTTCGTTTTTCTCTTCGTTTTCTTCTCCGTCTTCTTCCTTCTTCCTGCAACATCAAATGATTATTTGTTTCTCTCTAGAACATGTAGATGTTTTATTTTCTTCTTTTCGGTAACATTCACTTGTTTTCTTCCTTCTTTCATGGGTTTTTCATTTTCATGAGTTTTCTGGGAATATGTATTAGTTTTCTTCTTTTTGGAATGTTGTTTGAAGTTCATTTATTGTACAGGACCACTACAAGATGATGATATAGTGTTAAACGAGGTCTACACGAGTACTACACTAGCCTCGTGTAGTAATCATGTAGACTACACGCAGGGTGCATGTGCATTGCGTAGTCATCGTGTAGACTACACCCAGGATACACGAGCTCTTAGTAGACCTTATGTACCCTACACAATCTGTAGTGTATCAGGAACTTCTTCAGCAGTTCACGAACATCGTGAAACATCTATTACACTACACGAGTACTACACGATGCTCGTGAAGGCCTCGTGTACACTACATGATGACTGCACGATGGCTTCACGATCATCGTGTAATATTTCATTTCATTATGTATTCTTCTTGTACTATCTTCCTTCATTGATGTATATACAGATATGTCTGAAGCTCGAATTTTTGTAATCTATGATGTAGATTGGGTGAAAATGGTACAACATGGTCTTTTTGTGGAGAGAATACCAAATTATTAGAGATATCTACTAACTGCACTTACCACGATCTATTGGATATATTGCATGAAGAACTCCAAATAGAGACCTCAAAGTATGATATGTTCATCAAATTTCTTTATAGAAGTCATGTCCCCTACCCTCCTACTAAAATTTTAAAGGATAGTGATTTACAGTTCTTTATTTAAGAGAATGGATCAGAATCACTTAGAAGCTCACTATTTGTTAAGTACCAAGCCAAAATTTTATCCATCTCAAAGCTCGATTCCTCAAACTACAATGTCACAACAACCTCGGGTTCCTCAAACTACAAGGTTTTATCAAAGTTGGGTTCCTGAAACACAGATGTCACGACAACCCCTACATGAAAGCATTCATTGCTTTGAGATTGTTGATTATTTTGAAAAGAACTATCATGATGGTGATGTTTTTTGTCATGGCGATTATGATCTTTCGAGGATGAGGATGTTGATGTAGATAAAGATGATGATGATTTTGATCAGGGGGTGTATGATGATGCAATCCGTGGAGATGATCATGATGAAGCCATCAGTGGAGAAGACCATACAACAATTCTAGACTTAAATACTATTCTTGAACCCGAGACCACTTGTCCATTACCATCCCAACCTCAATTGAATGAACAAAGTCATGGGTCCAGTGAGCAACGGGCTCATTTTATAATCTACACGATAACTACATGATTCACAGGAATACAGAAGAATTAGATTATGATAACAAGTAAATCTTACCAAACTGTCCATCCTCCACCATTATCATCAGAGCTTGCTCCTATCAATTAGAGCGTTAAACCATTAGTCATCTATCCTTATGTTGAGATTCCAGAACAACCCAATCAGAAAACCTTAAAGGTTAAAGACATTGTACCTTTAACTAAACAGAACAACTATACCAACATTTTCCTCCAAACCGCAGGTAACCAACTTAAATGTATCGAGGAACATGTAGACAATATACAGGACAAAATTGATAACCAGTAGAACAAAGGTCCAGAGAAACCTCAATCTCTTAACCTTCAACCAGTCAACATCAAGCCTCCTCTTAAGATTCACAACTTTAAGTTAAAATCTAGAAAGAGGAAGACTTTATGACCACCTTTATTGGAAAAATAAAAAATTTGAAGATAAGTGAGCGAGAATCTTCAGGATCAAAATCTCCAAAGCAAGTTAATATAATGAATCGGGGTGATTCGTTTGTACCAGTAACTGAGGATGAAAGAGATGAATATACTATTTCTCAAATTCTTGACCTTCAGAAAAACTTTGATGATAGTCTCAACAACCTTACTTACCCCAAGTCTACCCAGCGTACAGCTTTACTTGGACCTAGTAAGTATTATTATCCTCGACCTACCCCCCAGGATATTCTTTATGAAGAAAACTTCATTCATACACAGAAAGTTTACCACGGTAAAACTATCTATGAATAGAACATAGATGGTAAATCTGAATATCAGGTTTTCGAAACCATACATCATATGATTATGTATGCTTCTGTATGCAAACAAAATGTCTGATGATTGGTCTAGTGGAGACGACATTCGAAATTTGCAAAAGTAATTTCCTCACAAGGTATCATCCTAGGAATGGCTACTTGACTACTGAATAGATTGGTGTCGATGAGGACAGTATGTCCCTTCTAACTATGTTTTCTGATATAGGGGTTCAAAGTGGAGAGAACCTTCAGATAGATTCTGAAAAGTATCGCAAATGGAGGAGATCCTGGGAAATACTCATATCCATGAGAAATAACTCTAAATTCTAATACTTTAGAGAGATTACCATCAGAAAGTGAAATACTTAAATTCGGATAAATATTAAAATAAATAGGCCCATGGGATAAGCTAGTTTCAATAGCTTCCATGAGATATGCTTTTCAGTTAAGGCACTGTCCATCTTGGAAGGTACATTGAATACTCATATTTTGTTTTGAATACAATTTATACAAGTCATATATGCACATACTTGTATTTTTACAAGAAAGGATACTGATCATGAACATGCAACAAATAAACAACATCATCGTTATTATGCAATGGTATAGCATGCTCAAATGTTTTAATGATTTTTTTACTCATAAAATCAAATGTTCCAATTTTATGTATGGTTTATGGTTTAGCCTTAGGGATTGTCCATTTATCTACGGCTTCTTGAACATCCTGGTAAGTTATTAGTTTTGTTGCTTCTGAGGTTGAAGCTACTATATTTGCTACTGATGACAAAGAAGAAGCAATTTCACTCATATTCTCTTTTGATAATGTATGTATAATTTAAAGAAAATATAATCATAACATAACCAAGACTATCCATGACTCTGATACCAACTGGGAGGTGCCATCCACTGCACTCGAATACATGGTTAAACAACTAGATACATATTGATCAACATTTATGACTTAGGCGAATACAGAACACGTAGTTAGGTAGGACTGTCAACATTTTACAGGGGTAAACGGTCCTGACGCACTTCCTGCTCAGTGGACCTAGCCCAGACGCAACTTGAGGTAACATATGCTAACTATATACTTAGTATTCATATTAAGTATGTAATGATAATCAATATATATCAAAGTATTCCTTTAGTAGCACGGGATCGATGAATACTGGAGGTTATATTATGATGATATTAGACTTAAATTATTCCATACATGATCTCATGAATTACAGATGAAAATTCAAAGAGCACTTACTGTTATGTGCAGATGAGAATCAAAACTTGAGAACTTATGATTTTATTGCAAAAGGAGAAAGATAGAGTACATAGGAGAGATGGAGTACTATGCTCAATATATGAGCTCCTAATTCTTACTTGCCTTAAACAAGGGTAAGACCTCCCTTTTATAATACAAAAACAAAGATAGATAAGGTTGCGTGTCCTAGACAGGTGGAGTCGTTCATCCTTATCTACTTTATTATGCAGGTAGTGGAATCTACTTTAGGTAAAGTAGATTTGTGTCGATGTTGATAATTGAGAACTACTTTATTAAAGTAGATTTTATTGTCGATATTGTTGTTAGTGGGATCTACTTTTGTAAAAGTAGATTTGTCGCTTTGTGCCGACAGTTGCTGGAGGTGAGGGACAAGAATTATTCTTTGCCCTTTCTTTTCTTGTTTTATCCATATTTTTTGAAATCATGCAGGTAAGGGAATCCCAGAAGTCACTGATGGTAGGGTCATCTTCTGGGGCCTGCCTTTCACTTGCCAGACTACTAAATTCATTGTCATCCTCTTCATGATCAAATTTTATTTTACTACTTGTAGATTTCATGGTAGTGTCTGTTGCTGAACCGATAGACTGGAGGAAATGATTCTTCATAAAATTCATAGTCTTCATAATTAGCTCATTTTCTGATAAGTTGGGAAATTATTTTTTCAATTCAACTTGAGCTAGGATGAATGGATTTTTCTGATACTGTTCGAAGAGCCTTTGAATGGCATCTAGACAAGCCTGAGTATGGGCTTTAATTAATTTCATTAATTCTGGTAAATTGGGGTCCATCCCTTTATCCCACCATTTTATATAAAATACCATTTTCAGGCAATGGATTTTATTTTGATAATCACAGTGAAGATCTCATTTCCATATCCATGGTAAATCGGATAATAAAATGAGACACAGGTTTAGTGACAGATATATTCTTGTTTGCTGGTAGAAGTGAATATGCAGCATGCCATTCATTAAATGTTGTTCGGACTGATTCTGTTAAAGTCTCAAGAGAGATCCCAAATTTATCCCACCAAATGAGATGGACCTTTTACCCATGTAGAACGTTGACAGTCTGCCTAACTATATGTTCTGTATTTGCCTAAGTCATGAAATATGATCAGTATATATCTGGTTGTTTAACTATGTATTCAAGTGCAGTGGATGGCACACCTCAGTTGGTATCAGAGCCATGAATAGTCTTGGTTATATTATGATTATATTTTCTTTAAATTATACATACATGATCAAAAGAAAATATGAGTGAAATTGCTTCTTCTTTGTCATCAGTAGCAAATACAATAGCTTCAACCTTAGAAGTAATAGAACTAATAGCTTACCAGGATGTTAAAGAAGTCTTAGATAAATGGACAATCTCTAAGGTTAAACCATAAACCATATATAAAATTGGAACATTTGATTTTAACAGTAGAAAAATCATAAAACATTTGAGCATGTTATACCATTGCATAATAATGATGATATTGTTTATATGTTGCATGTTCACGATATGTATCCTTTCATGCAAACATACAAGTATGTGCATATAGGACTTGTACAAATTGCATTCAAACATTTGACCTTACTTGGTCAAAATATCAATATTCAATGTACCCTCCGAAATGGACGGTGCCTCAACTAAAGCATCTCTCATGGGAGCTATTGAAACTAGCTTATCCAATGGACATGTTTATTTTAATATTTATCTGAAGTTAAATATTTCACTTTCTCTAACGTATTATAACTTAGAGATTATTTCGCATGAATTTGAGTATCTCTCAGGATCTCTTCCCTTTGCAATACTTTTCAGAATCCATCTGAAGGTTCTCTCCACTTTGAACCTCTACACCAGAAATAGAGTGAGCAGGGACATATTGTCCTCATCGACACCAATCACTTTAGTAGTCAATTAGTCATCCCTAGGATGATACCTTGGGAGGAAATTACTTTTCCAAACAAGTGGTGAATTCTGGTTGTTCCCACCAGACCAATCATTAGACAATCTATTGAAGATGTGGTCCAGACTCAATGAGGTAATATTTATCTTCGCTTTTAGAAACTTCTTACTAGAAGCCTTTCTAGTAACATTCCCTATGACATAGATCTTTCAGAATCTTCTAAACCTTCTTCTGTAGAATCTACTTATTCTGAGGAAATACCAGAAGCCCATGTCAAAGGTATACATATATCTGAAAACCAAATACCTCATGCAGTCCATAAAGATAGACCAAACATCAGAAGGCCTAGTAGCCCAACCGCAAGTGATATGCAATTCGATATTTGCTGGAGTTTTCACCCAATAGTGAATTGTGAAAGCACCTAAACTAGGATTTTATGCAAAATAAATGTAAGGAATTTCGATTATGGTATTTCAAATATCATACTCCTCAACAGTTAAAAACCCTCAAAGACCAGTATTATTACCATCTTTGGAGTAACCGGATCCTTAGATCCTTCCCCGAATGGTACTGTGAGGTTACTAAGAAAGAACCATTTCTTAATAATGATCAGATTAATGTCCTCACGGGAATAAATAAGAATTGGATTACGATAACGGGTAAATCTTACCAAATTGTCCATCCTCCACCATTATTGTTAGGACTTGCTCATATCAATGAGAGCGCTACACCGTTAGTCATCTCTCCTTATGTTGAGATTCCAGAACAACTCAATCAGGAAACATTAAAGGTCAAAGACATTGTACTTTTAACCAAACAGAAGAACTATACCAACATTTTCCTCCAAACTGTAGGTGACCAACTTACTCGTATAGAGGAACATGTAGACAATATATAGGATAAAATTGATGACCAGCAGAACAAAGGTCCAGAGAAACCTCAACCTCTTAACCTTCAACCAGTCAACATCAAGCCTCCTCTTGAGATTCACAACATTAAGTTAAAATCTACTAAGAAATAGGGAGACTTTATGGCCACCCTTATTGGAAAAATAAAAAATTTGAAGATAAGTGAGCTAGAATCTTCAGGATCAAAATCTCCAAAGAAGGTTAATATGACGAATCAGGGTGATTCATCTGTACCAGTAACTGAGGATGAAAGAGAAGAATATACTCTTTCCCAAATTCATGTCCTCCAGAAAAACTTTGATGATAGTCTCAACAACCTTACTTACCCCAAGTCTATTCAGTGTACGGCTTTACTTGGACCTGGTAAGTATTATTATCCTCGACCTACCCCCCAGGATATTCTGTATGAAGAAAACTTCTTTCCTACTCAGAAATATTACCACAGTAAAATTATCTATGAATGGAACATAGGTGGTAAATCTGAATATCAGGTTTTCGAAACCATACATCATATAATTATGTATGTTTCCTTATGTAAACAGAATGAGAATTTTGATCATCAGATAGCCAGATTTCTTATCAATGGCTTTACCAGTATTCTAAAAGGATGGTGGGATAATTGTCAAAATCCATAAAATATATCAAAATTATTTTGGTTTAACATTTCCATGTACAAATAACTCAATTGCAATTCATCTTCGATATTCTGGCATTTTTTGTTGAGTTATTTCTTAGAGGTTCTTCCCATATCCGGGGGCTTCAACAAACTTAAGGGTGAATACCCACAATCCAACCTACAAAACACATGAAATGTAAAAATATAATTAAATAATATGTATGAAAATTTAAGTGGACTTTCAAAAAAATGTATATTTCACTTACACATTCTCTTGTTGTGGACACTTTATGATCTCATATTCCCACTCATTTTTGGGATTAACCTCCTGTCTTCTCTCATATATGTTCATCATTTGAAGAAGCCGAGGGACAGTCTTCATGAAAGGTTTCATTATTCCATTGTACAAGGCACGTTGATATGGCGTGTTCATGGAGTTATAAATACGAATACACTGACCAAACAAATCAAGCTCAATCGCAATCTAATGACTGCGGTTCACATTCATTGAAAAAATAACCTTATATGATTGTTCCCAGCTCCTTCTAAATTTTGTCTGCAAGCCTAGGACCATCTACCGGAGCTGATCACCAATGTCAATATCTCACTCCGTGGGATCTTGCTCAAACTCTGCCATTCAGCCAGACAAGTTCTCACAGGAAAAATTTAAGTCCTCAACGTCAATAAAAAATGGTCATGATGACTACACGAAGTCTACACGAGGCTCGTGTAGACTACTTGAAGATTACACGTAGTTTACACGTGGGCTCGTGAAGGTATCGTGTAAACTACACGAAGTCTACATGAGGCTCGTGAAGACCTCGTGTAGACTACACGAATTATACACGTGGCCCAAGAAGGCCCCGTGTATACTACGGTGTGCACTTCTTTAAGTTCAAAATCAAATCTCCAACAAATCTTACTTACTTGCAGAATCGAATCACCAACAAATCGTACTTACTTGTAGAATCGAATCAACAACACTGATTCAGATATGAGGGTTGTATTCTTGCAAATTCCTCCTTATGAGCTCAAGGTACGCATCGATATGCTGCAATATAATAAAGATTAGTTAAGATATTTATAATTTTTTTAAGTACCCGATTAAAAAAGATTACAAAAAACTTCTTACATCTGACTCTAGCCATTGATAAAGTGAAGAGACTAGTTTTTTTAACCAAGTAAGGTATACTACATGATGGTTAAACTAACATCTATACGACGCAATTATAGATCAAAATTAGGTACACGATTGGATTACTACATATTGGTTACACGATGTCAGTGTAACCATCATGTATATTAGACGATGGATACACGAGGTTAGTGTAACCATTGTGTAGTATATACGATGGCTACACGATGTCAGTTTAAATATAAGTGTAACCATCATGTAGTATACACGATGTCAGTGTAACCATCATATATACTACATGAGGTCAGTGTACCCATCGTGTAGTATACACGATGGTTACACGAGATCAATTTAGCCATTGTGAGAAGAAGGAGTGTACAAAAAAATTATTGAACTTACTTTGCCCTTGGGGATTTGAACTAGGCTTTAAAACGAGCTTCATCCTCTAAAAATACATCACAATATGCTTGAAAAGGTTCGATGTCCGTCTTTGCAACAATATTAGCATCAGCTTTTTTCCTTCGCTGCTTCTTCTTTTCAACCTTTTCAGTTTCCTAATTAGGTGATTCGTGGAACTAAGATCTTTTTATCTTCCTTTTATTAAGTTCCTCAAGTAAGGCGAGCTCTTCTTCTCCATTGTTGGACTGCTCCGTTGACCGAATCGAATATTTCAATGCAGATATTATCGATGCAACCTTTTGTTCTTCTTTCTTCATTTCTACTTCTTCTTCTTCTTCTTCTTCTTCTTCTTCTTCTTCTTCTTCTTCTTCTTGTTTTTCTTTCATGTTCTTCCTCTTTATTCCTTCTAATTCTTTTTTTCTTCACCTTCTTCCCTTCTTTATTTTCAGTTTCTTCTTCTTTGTGTATTTCTTTTTCTTCTATTTTTTCTTTTTCTTCTTTTTCTTCTTTTTCTTCTACTTCATTTGCTTCTTCTTCTTCTTTTTCTTCTTTTACTTCTTCTTTTTTTGTTTTTTCATATTTTTCTTATTCTTTTCCTATTTTCTCTCCTTCTTCTTTTTTCCCTTCTTCCTTCTTTTCACCTTCACATTCCTTCTCTTTATTACCTACCTTCTCTTCTTCTATTTTTGTCTTTTCTTCTTTTTCTTCTTCTTCCTTTGCTTCTTCTTCTTCTTCTTCTTCTTGTTCTTCTTTTGCTTCTTCTTTTTTTTGGTTTTTCATCTTTTTCTTTTTTCTTTTTCTATTTTCTCTCCTTCTTCTTTTTTGCCATCTTCCTTCTTTTCACCTTCACCATCTTTCTCCTTATTACCTCCCTTCTTCTTCTTCTTCTTCTTCTCTTCCTTCTTCTTTTTCCTTCACTTCGTCTTTTTCTTCTTCCTTCTCTTCATCTTTTACTTTTTCTTTTTCCTTCTCTCTCACAATCTCCTCCTCTTCTTCTTCTTCTTCTTCTTCTTTCTCTACCATATATTCTTCTTTTTCATCATTCTCTCATTCTTCATTTTTTTCTCTTCCTTCTCAATCTTCATCTCCTTCCCATCATATTGAGGATAGAATGAGTAATCATCTTGCCTCAATGTTCCAGATGATCCATCACAATTTTAATTTGAGAAATTGTAAAAGAAATGTCTGATTGCATGGATAGAATCTTCTTGTCCGTTGAAGTGATCTTTTCGTCCATTCCAATCAGACATTTCCTCACCCAATCTTCATGTCCATTGAATTTCTTGGACATAACCTTGTTCTCTTCAATTTATTCAATGGCCTATCCGGACCTCTTCCTCTTCTTCTTCTCCTCTTCCTTTTCAATAGCCTCATCCTCTTCATTAGCCTCATCTTCTACTGTAAAGGGTGACTGAGGAGGTGTCGACTAAAAAAACTTGTAATATTAAGATTAATGCTACAAAACAGTAAAAGGGTGACTACATATAAGTTACACGGACATCGTGTAGACTACACGATGTTTACACTAGGTCTATGTAGTCATCGTGTAGTCTACACGAGGTTCGTGTGGTCATCGTGTAGAATACATGATGCTTACACGGACCTCATGTAACCATCATGTAGACTAAAAGATCGATTACATGGACCACATGTAGTAATCGTGTAACAATCGTGTAGACTACACGATGACCAGACGAGATCAGTGTAACAATCGTGTGACAATCGTGTAGATCACATGATAAATACACGTTATCAGTGTAACCATTGTGTAGACTACACGATGAGTACACGATATCGGTGTAACCATCATGTAGACTACACGATGATTATACGAAGTCAGTGTAACCATCATGTAGTCTACACGATTATTACACGAGGTTCGTGTTCAAGAAGAAGAAGATGATTTTGAACATACCTTCTCTCTAACAACTGATCTCCAGAAGCTTTTTTCTTCTTCCTCCTCAGTAGGAAGCAAATAAAGAATTGTCAACTAAAAATCCAAGAAATATAAATTAGCCTATGAGAAGGTAATATATAAATTAACTTGTCAACATAATTCACCAACATACATTCTCCTTCGAAAAGATTTTTTTTTGTAGATTCTTAACTGGTACTATCATGGTCGGACACGACTTGAGAATCCTTGGCACCTTGGTTGAAACATGGTTACCATACGAAATACCCTTTAAGGGGATAGCTTCAAATACTCATGCCTATTTAAATAAAATAGAGTAATTCAGTATTCAACACATAAATAATTCAATACATCACTACACAGAATTAAATAAATTATACTTAGAAGGTAAATGGATATCCATTGAGTGAATACACATGAATAACAGCGGGGGATTTCTGTGTTTTTTTTGTTTTTTTCTTGATCTTTAAGATCACCAAAAATAACATTTGCATTCTTCACAACTCATAATCATTCCATTATTTTGGAGAACAAGAGGTCTTCCTAAAGATATTGGTTGAACGCTTCAAGGTCGTCAACCAAAACCAACCATCTCTTCTCAAGTAGGGTACGGTTCTCCTTCCCCAAAATAAAATGATCTAGCAAATAAATCAGAGCCATCTTGACCGCATCAGAATCTGACTTATATTCAGAGCTATTGAACGTCTCCTCCAACTCAGCCATGGTTATTGATTGGGCTTTGGGAAAGTACAGCTCAGAGAGTCTGTTGGGGCCACGGGTCTTCTTCTCATCCCAGGCTTCACCGTACTTTAGTTTGATAATCAAAGAGAACTCCTTCTTGGAGAAGCACAATGGCTCCTCATTGATAAGAGAATGGATCTCCATCTAAGATAGAGTGCAGCCTACATATGCGGCCTCCCTGGCCAACACCTAGTGGCACATAATTAATGAAAGCATCAGGGATGAGAGAGCAAGAAGATGACCAAAGCATGTCTCCCTAAATAGGGAGAGTTGAGTAGTTGTCAGTTTGGTCTTGATAACCTCTATGCAGTGAGTATTGCATTTTGCATTGACCCTTGCTTTTGGAATATTGTTAATGTCATGGACGTATCTTAGTTACATCTTTGATGAAGCCATAACCTGTAGAATATTCAAGGCAAACATATGATCATGAAAGGTACATGATGATCGTGTAGTCCTCGTGTGGACTACACGAGGGGTACACGACTCTCGTGTAATACTCGTGTAGTCTACACAAGGCTTACACGACCCTCGTGTAGTACTCATGTAGTCTACACGAAGTTTACACGATCCTCGTGTAGCGTACGCTAGGCTTACACGACCCTTGTGTAGTCCTCATGTAGTCTACACGAGGCTTACACAACCCTCGTGTAGCGTATATTAGGCTTACACAACCTTTGTGTAGCCAACATGAGGCTTACAAGACCCTCGTGTTATCCTCGTGTAGCCTACACGAGGCTTACACGACCTTCGTGTGACCCAGAAAAAAGACACTCACCAAGACCAGAACCTCAGAAACCCAAAAAAACACTAAAAACTTAGGAGAACAAAAAACACTCAGAAACCCAGAAAATATATATTAGAAACTCAAATAAACAACCTTGTTATTATTTAGACATCCACAAAAAAATAGAAACGTAGAAATCCAGAAAACCCCCCCTAAGAAACCCGAAAACTTACCTTGTTATTTTTCCTTACTGTGGGAGACAAAGACTCAAGGATTTGCAGAGAAAGATGGAGATGCTGCGACTTTGAGAGAGAGAAAGAGATGGTAACAGTAAGAGAGAAATGAGGGAAGTGCAACTGAGGGAAATGAATGGGTGGGGTTTCGTGTAATGAAAAAGTGTAATCCTCACTTTTTTTAACCGGCATTTGAAATTCATGAAGTGTGCTTTTTGGTAACTTCACAGACCGATTTTGAATTGATGGTAGGCCAGGGGCCAAGGTAAGCAAAAATTATTGATAGAGTCTATTTTTGCAAAATAGTTAGTTTAGGGGTCTAGTTTAGCAAAAAACCATTGATTGTAATCCGTATCTTAAGTACGTAATAAATATCATTGGAAAATTCCCCAAAACCCAATATTGTGCTTCGATGAAATGTATAAGGGCATGATTACTAAAAATATTTGAATTGTACTTCGAATTTAGCGTTTACTAGCATTTAAATTTAAATTCGAATGTTGGATCTGAAATCTTAGTAAAAGACGGATTTAGATTTACTGTGTGACTCATAATTATTATTTGGATTAGAGAGACTTGAGTGGAATATTATGAGTCTGGAGGGGAGGCACGGATTCCAAATCATAAATTTAGATAAAATAAGGATTTAGACTAAAATGACTATAATACCTCTCATATATTATTTTAATAACAAAAACCCTATACCTTACCTATAAATAGGTCATTCTTATTGAGAAAATTAGGGAATTAAGCTACTTTAAATTTCAATTTTGTATTATGTATTTTAATTTTATCTTTTACACATATGGTCGGATCATCCATTTGATTTGTTAGTTAGTTATGATTTTATATGGTTATTTATGTTTTTGCATTTTTATAGTTAATTGTATTTTCTTAGGTATTAATATTTTTAATGTGTGTATGGCAGGTCTGCCGTTGCTCTTGTCTTCCACGTCTCCGGTGACCAAAATATTTCTTGATCTAACTTGCTGCCACCCAATATTGCACCAAAATTTGTGGGTTTCTACCACGCATTCTTTTTTCCTCCTCCATCACTTCGACTTCCAATCAATTCTGAGGCGTTCTTCTAAGAAATCTGGTCTGTTATTAGGACTCTGCTGAATCATTCTATATTGCTTGCCTTTTTTATTACTGGAATCGGGTCTGCTATTAGGCTTTCTTTTGATTGACGTTCTTCTAAGTGATTAGGGAATTAAGATTATAGTTTTGTTATTATTTTTTATTTTTTATTATTGAATCATTCTTTTGATTGATGAATTTTGATTGTCCGTTTTCTGCCTTCGTTCTTTTGATTCTTTATTACTAGAGTCGATTTTTCCTTTTTGATTGCTAAATCGTTATTACTGTTTATTCATTTGTTTGGATTATTTATAATATAGTGTATAAAACATATACTCTATGGTATATAATTTCATATTGTATACAATGATATCATATTGTCATATACCATATTGTATATATTTATCTCATGTTATTTACAATGATATCATTTGTTATATAGTATATTGTCATATACCCTATTGGAAGTGGGATGATGCAAGAAATTACATTGACTACAAGATTAAGCCACTGTTGGTTGATAATGATGCATCACATGAAGTTTTACTTGGTTTAGTATCATGTGCATTGAAAGTAGATACTAATGATATGTGTTTGATGGTAAAATTTGAATCTGGAGGAACATCTTCTAATTTTGAAAAGATTAATGTAGATTCTGACGTTGCTTGATATCTTACTTTTATGAATAATGAGAAATGTAGGAATTATCTGATAATTGTTACATCACGCATTGGTTGTAGGACATCTGATGTTGTTGCTAGTAGCGGTATTCTTTCGTTATCAGTCATTGTTGGGGGTTATGTCTTCAAAGCATTAATATTGACATTTTGATATGAAATTTAATGAGGATTACATTTTTCTTATAATTGTTCTTTTAAATTATTGTTGAATAACTTATATAAATATCTGAATCATATTCATTAATGAGACTATGATCTTGTATTAGTACGAGAGGATTAAGATCATAGATAATGAATAAAATTACCAGCAACATATTAAAGTATGAAATATTTAATGATTGGTTGCTAGTACAGTTTATTAAGCATTATGAATGTGTGCGATCTAGATCTAAATCATTGATGTGGAAAGACATCTTAGTAAATGTATTTTATATAATGAGATTATATATGACTGGACTGATGTGAATTAATATCTTTATCAACGTGTCATTTATCATAAAGATTTAATACACATCAATTCGATGATCATATGTAGATCAGTTTAAATTTTGAGTAGTCATGAACTCATATACATGTCTACTAGATCTTTTGATTCACTCATTAAGATTTGTTTGTAAAACAAGCTAGTGACTTTTATTTTGGATCATATGTAGATCAGTTTAAATTTTGAGTAGTCGTGAACTCATATACATGTCTACTAGATCTTTTGATTCACTCATTAAGATTTGTTTGTAAAATAAGCTAGTGACTTTTATTTTGGAGATTAAGTGATGTGGATGGCTAGCAACATGACATTACAATATTTGGAATCCAAGCTTTCTTAACGGATCGTATATTGGTTCTCTTAAGTGTTAATTCTGGAGCTGCATCGTTATTGAGCTCAAATTTATAATAAGATTATAAATTAGTCATTCATTGGTGGATTAATGATACTTAAGCATCAATAGGTATTTAGAGGGGTAATACAATATTTTTGACCAACTCTAAATTATAAACCAATAATTGAAGGGCAGAACTACATGAAATGATTATATCAGCGGAATACATGAGAATATTATGTAAATACATTCTATAATCACTAAGAGTTCAATTCCATATTTATAGTAGACTAATAATGAAATTAATAAATAATATTATTTAATTAAAAAGTTTAATTAAAAATTTGATTTATTGGAGCTTAAGATTGTATGTATGGTGTCCAAGTCACCTCTATTCTACGCAGTCTAGGGTGTGAATATTTCAGGACATGAGAAAATGACTGATTTGGAAAAAAAAAATTTATTCTGGGGCAAGTACATAATTATGAGATGATTATATGTGATTAATTAATTAAGAATTAATTAATTAAATTATTTATATATAAATATAATTTTTGAAAATTATATATATAAATATTACTAGATAATAATTTGAATCAACTAAACCTATTATTTATGAAATAACAGATAATTTAGTTGATAGAGATAATCAGATATGTTAACTTTGAATCAACTAATATCTAGATATTTAATTAAAATAAACATTTAATCTTTAGTAATTGTCACGTGTCAATCGTTGATTGGGCATCAGATATACATGAACTACTGTAGTGCCACATGACAATACAGTAATAGGCGTGCAACACTGTAGTGCCATTTGCGCTTTCACGACACACTGCAATGCCATGTGGCACTATAGTTGTGTTGCAGTGGGTCCCATTGTAAGTGATAATTTTATAATTAAATATTATTTCAGTTTATCCGTAAATATTTGATACGCCATTATCTTGGAAAAGATATATATATTATTCTAATGGTCTTAGTTCATGAGTTCATAAATCAAGAATTGAATTGAGAACATGGCTAGTGTCAGAGTAATTTTTCTATACGATTAAAAGTTAATCAAATCTCTACAAGAATGATCATCGCGTTCTTTTAGAGAACCATCTTTCTAAAGTCTTTCTCAGTAAATCTCTAGATCTTATGTGTTGAGTACATCTAGAGACAGAAAAAATATCTTGTAATATTCTACATGCTCACAAACCTCCTATGTGTATTGAGGATTGACTTGGAAGATCTTGGTGTGGATCTCGGAGTCTACTGATTGTTGGAACAGTTTCATGGGACGGAAAATCGATCGGTTCTGCAAGAACGCTTGATATAGACTACAAGGTGTATATGATTTCTAACCTTATATGTTGTAGATTTAATGTATAAATATATAATGGATCCTAACTGATTGAAAAAGAATTATTTCAATAAAAAGTTTTATTTGGTTATTATGGCGCTACGTAAGTTTTATTTTATTAAAATATTCGATATTTATTAAAAGTTTAATTTTTTAAATGACCACGCGGCATATGCTTCTATCATGCACGCGCCGCGACGACCAATAAGTAGTAGCACAACGGTCTTTATATACTTATATGTTAAATGTTGTGTGAATTATCTTGCATTATTCATATAATATGATATATATATATATATACGAATGGACGGTTATATTTTTTGAATGTTTGGAAAATAATAGATCGTTAATTATATGGTGATTATTGTGTTTGGATTTGTTCTTCTAATTTTTACTTAGATCTTGTGTAAGTTGTTTTGGGGCGGAGAAATTTTTATAATTTTATTTTGAATATTTATTGTAATTATTCTGATCACGAGAAGATGAAGAACGCACAAGACGAACGACGGAGGAAAAAAACTAAATAGGAATTCTTTTAGAATTTTAGCGCTGGCACCGAAAATTAGATTTTCGGCGTTGGTGTCGCCGATTAATGTTTACCTGTAATTTCACCAAAATTTACTATTCTGGGGACGTCGCCGGAAAATTGGCTCCAACGATGGGGGCCGGCATCCGGTGATGGTTGGCGGTAGGCGACGACGGTCATTGGTGGGTCCGGCGGTGATGGTGGTCAATGGCAACTGTTATCGTATTTAGCAAAGTTTCGCAGAAGCCGTACCGTAGAAAGAAGGTCAACCTCACCCCAGGTAATCACAACTTTCTTCCCCTCAGGTCAAAGAGTAAGAACTCGCTTTCGAGCTAACCTTACATGGAGCTACCTGCCAACAAGCAACAAGAGTTCTCATTCACGGCTAACTGAGCATTCGTTCGGAGTTGACAAGGGAGAGGGCGGACTTTCCTATACTATGTTTTGATGGATAGGCTGGCTGCACTCCAACCCTATCACTGTAGAATTTTATGATAACCCTAAGTCTATTAATTATCCTTTTAAATTTCAAAATTAATGTAATTTTAAAATTAATTTTTAATTTTTAAAAATTAGAAATTAATAAATTGATTGGGTTTGACCCAAATTTGACCAAATCAAATAAAGTATTTATTTGACTACGTCAAAGTCAATTATTTTAAAAGGGATAATCATAGAAATTAATTTTAATTGAAAAAATAGTTTTTGATAATTAAATTGGATTTTGTTCAAAACTTGAAAATTATGAAGATGGACATCAGGAGGAGAATGCAATATTAGGAAAATATGTATTCTTGAAGTTTGATTTGTAATTTTATTTTTTTATTTCAAAGCTTGTAATTTAGAAATACTCAATAGTCACTCGATTTATTATTATTTTATTTAATTGTTAACTATGTTTAATTGTTATGTTTGATAACATATCCATGCATTAGTCGATCACATGCCATACATGAAAATCTCACACAGTTTCGTTTGATCATGCATCTCATCAGTAGAAACATGATTTATTAGAATTGTCTTAATATGTTTATATGTATTATTTTATGAAATCAATTGCATGTAAACTGCTAAGTTTTGATTAATTAAAACTTTATAATCACTCCACACTAAGGGTTATGGTGACATTTAGGATAACCAACTTTAGTAAAATAGTTTTATTAAAGTTTGATGAATATAATTAATTAGTTCATCTAAGTTCACCTAATTATGACTTAGGCGCTTTAGAAGGTTAAAATGAACTTAGACCAATGAGATTGGCATAACTGATTATTAAATATTCATTGGGTTATTATTTTAACCAATGATTAATTTGAAATTAATTGATTAGTTAAAATAAAAATACATAATCCTAAAATAGTGAGTGGGAGAAGGTTGACATGCCAATGTAACATATAGTTTGCATCATTAGTACAACACCATGAGGTGCAGTAAGAGACTCGAGATGGCTTTCTTTTCATCCCCCTAAGGAAGGTTTCGATCTGTACGAATACCAAGGTTGGACTTCTTAAGAAGATAGAATGAAGTGATATAATTTAGTTTTGACCGACTCTAAGGCGGCATATTCTAAATGAAGTCATTGAATCTGAAATGATGGGTTACACTCACAAAGTCACAAATAAGCTTTCATGTGGATAGTTGTAGGTTGACCGAACAATCGATATCTTATTGTTAAAAGATAAAATATGAGATATTTTAAGTTTCAATTAATAAGGATGAGAATGTTTCATAGACAGACTGAGGTTAATCTGATTGGCCCTAAGGCAACACATTAATCGTTGGGTTGTTTTATCGCTGTTAGTAATTCTGAAATTTGTGTGTTTATTATGTTGCATTCATGCATCATGTTTAGTTTTCGAATTATAGATATTTATCAATTATATTGAATCATGTATGTTTTAAATTTCAGTTATCATTATTATGTCTACCATGGGCAATCATGTTACTGCTTTACTCGTTCTTGAAAAATTAAATGGTGATAATTTTGTACGTTGGAAATCATATGTGACCTTATTACTGATGAACCATAACTTCGTTCTTACTGAGGAATATCCTGAGAAACCCGCTGCTAATGCCCATAAGAATGTTAGAGACAAATATGATGCTTGGATCATATCAAACAACAAGGCGAAGTGTTACATGCTTGTGAGCATGAATGATTTTCTGAGAACCAAGCATGAAAGCATGGAAACTACCTATAAGTTATGGAATCTCCACAAGCGTATGTTTTGATAATATACAAGGTTAAGAAACATATATCTCTTGTAGTCTAAATCAATTTTTCTCGCGAAACCAGTCGATTCTCCGTTCTCACAAAATCATTCCAACGATCAACAGACTCCGAGATCTAGACAAAAATCTTCCAAGTCAATCCTTAATACACTAGGACGTGTGTGGGCACGCAGAACATAACGAATACACTTCTCTATCTCTAGATGTACTTAACACATGAGATCTAGAGATTTTACTGACAATGAATTTTGTGAGATGATTTCTAAAAGAACGTAATGATGATTCTTTTAGAGATTTGATTAACTCTTAATCGTAAAAAATCACCTTTTTCGAGAACTGTGGGTTTCTCTCAATTCTTGATTGATGAGCTGATTCTCTAATTCAACTTATTGATTGATCCATTTGTCCTCACGGCTCCACTGGAGTGTCATCTGGCACTCCAGTGTTGCACACCCACTCTCGTATTGTCACGTGACATTGTGCCTCATGACACCATTGTAGTGCCATGTGGCATTACAGTATTGCACACCCATTACTGTAGTGTCACGTGACATTACAGTAGTCCATGTCAATCTCTGATACTCAATCAGTGATTGACACGTGTTAATTACTACATATTAAATATTTATTTTAATCAGATTAAATATCTAGATATTTGTTAATTCAAAATTAACATATATGATTATTTATATCAACTAAATTATCTGTTATTTCATAAACAACAGATTTAATTTATCCAAATTATTATATAATAATAATTTAATTATCTAATTTCATAAATTAGATATTTTGTTTCATNATTCAATCAATTAATCAAATGTAATTATCTCATAATTATGAACTTGTCTGAGAATGAAAATTCATTTGCAAGTAAGTCGTTTTCTCATGTCCTGAAATATTCACACCCTAGATTACATAGTATAGATGTGACTTGAAGATCATGGACTTATAATCATAAGCTCCAATAAACTATATTATTAATTAAACTCTTTTATTAAATAATCTTATTTAATAATTCTATTATTACTCCACTATAAATATGAAATTGCACTCTTAGATATTATAGATTATATTTACAGAGTATTCTCATGTAGTCCACTGATATAATCATTTCACATAGTTCTGTCCTCCAATTATTAGTTCGTAAATTAGAACTGGTTAAAATTATTGTTTTACCCTTCTAATTACCTCTTAATCCTTAAGTACTATTAATCCACTAGTGAATAACTAATTTATAATCTTATTATAAATTTGAGCTCAATAACCATTCAGTTCCAGAATTAACACTTAAATGAACCAATATACGATCCGTTAGGAAAGCTTCGATTTCAAATCTTGTAAGATCATGTTCTCAGTCATCCATATCACTGAATCTCTAAAATAAAATTCACTAACTTATTTCATAAATAAACCTTAATGAGTGAATCAAAATATCCAGTAGACATGCATAAGAGTTCATGACTACTCAGAATTGAGACTGATCTACATATGATCATCGAATTGATTTGTATTAAATCTTTATGATAAATGGCACGTTGATAAAGATATTAATTCAAATCGGTCCAGTCATATATAATCTAATTATATAAAGTACACTCACTAAGATGTTTATCTACAATAATAATTCGAATTTTGATCACACGCATTTACAATGCTTAGTGAACCGTACTAGCAACCATTCATTAAAAATTTCATACTTTAATATGTTGCTGAAAAATTTATTTAGTATTTATGATCTTAATCCTCTCGTACTAATACAAGATCATAGTCTCATTAATGAATATAGAATTTTCAGATATTTATATAAATTGTTCAACAATAATTTAAAAGAAAAATTATAAAAAAAATATAATATTCATTAAATTTCATATCAAAATGTTAATACACATGCTTTGAGGGCATAACCCACAACATGAACATGATCAACATAATGCACGAGGCACACGTACATGGGGCAACCATTGATGAGCGGACTCAAGTTAGCATTATACTTGAGTCGCTCACATCATCTTTTTCTGCGTTCGTGACCAACTATATTATGAATAAGTTACAATTCAACATGACCCAATTGTTGAATGAACTGCAGACTTTTGAGTCACTCAACCTTAGAATGATCAAAAAGGGCGAGGCAAATATTTGAGCATATTCAAATATTGTTTAGAACAAGAAAAGGAAGAAGAACAATGGTAAGGACAAAGGTAAGAACAAGAAAGGGAAGAAAACCAAGACATCGACAAAAGCCAAGAAGAACAAGAAAGATAGCAAGCTCAAGGAAAAATGTTTTCACTGTGGGGTTGAAGGTCATTAGAAGAAACTGTAACAAGTATCTCTCCGAGCTTAAAAAAGGTAAATATGATTTATTTGTACTTTAAGCTAGCTTAGTGGAATATGATCTGTCATCTTGGATACTTGATTAAGGAGCCACTGACTATGTATGTTCTTCTTTGCAGATGCTTGATTCGTCAAGAGAGCTGGCTGAAGGCGGGGTCATTTTGAGAGTTGGCAGTGTGCGCTCGTGTCAGCGAAAGCATTAGGGACAATCCATTTACTTTTTGGATATAATTATTTGGCTTTGAATAATGTTTATTATGTTCCTGATTTTTCGAGAAATTTGATTTCTATTTCATTTTTACAAGAACAAATATTCTAAGTTTCTTTTATTAATAAAGAGTTATTCAAAGTTTCTTTTTTGGATACAATTATTCGGCTTTGAACGGACTGTATATGTTTAAATCGACTGAAAACGCACTAAATAATTCTAAATTATTTAAAGTAGCAAAATGTAAAAGTAACAAACGACAAATAATTTCTCATGATAATGATAACACATATATTTGGCATCTTAGGTTGGAGCGTATTAATCTAGATAGGTTAAACAGGTTAATAAAGCATGGTGCTTTGAGAAAATTAAAAGTTAGAACTCTTCTTGTTTGTGAATCATGTCAGAGGGTAAAATGGCCAAGAGACCATTCACAAAGAAGGGCCAAAGAGTCAAAGAACTACTTGAGCTAGTACACAGTGATGTGTGCGGACTGATCAATGTACAAGCTAGAGGTGGGTATAAGTATTTTGTCACTTTCATTGACAGCTATTTAATATATGGTTATAGTTACCCAATGCATAGAAAGTCTAAAACTTTTGGAAAATTTAAAGACTTCAAGGCTGATGCTGAAAAGAAATTAAGTAAATCATTGAAAATTCTTCGATCCGATCAAGGCGGTGAATACTTGGATTTAGATTTCAAGGATTATTTGCTAGAGTGTGGAATCATATCCCAACTCACAGCATCTAAAACACCACATCAAAATGGTGTTGTAGAAAGGAGAAACCAAACCTTATTAGATATGGTTATGTCGATGTCAAGTTACTCATCACTGTCACTTATATTTTGGGGATATGCAATACACACGGCTACATATATTTTGAATGTAGTGCCTTCTAAGTCTGTAAGCAAGACACTTTTAGAGTTGTGGAATGACTTTAAACCTAGTTCGCGTCATTTTCATATATGGGGGTGTCCAACTCACGTTCTTAGACCCAAGACCAGAAAGTTAGACTCAATGTTTGACGTATGCATATTCGTAGGATATGCTCTAGATACTAGAGGTGGGTACTCTTATAGTCATAACGATCAAAATGTATTTGTGTCGACATTTGCAACCTTTCTTGAGCATGACCATATGTAAAACTTCAATCCTCGTAGCAAAGTAGTTCTCGAGGAATTAGCGATTGATAAGATCAGACCACCTTCAATTTCTACCGATAAACAAAAAATAAGAGAAACCACAGTTCCTACAAAGGAAACCTCGGTGCAACGTCGTAGTGGGAGGGTTGTGAGACAATCAGTTCACTACGAACTATAGGCATTGATAAAGACGATCCATTATCTTATGAAAAAGTGATGGATGATCCTGGAAAGGAGAAAGGCAAGATGCCATGAACCAAGAAATGGAATCTATGTATTCCAAATATGTCTGAGAACTTATAGATCCACCTGAATATGTCATGATCATTGGATGTATATGGATTTTCAAGAAAAAAATAGATGCATATGGTAAAGTAGAGACTTTCAAGGCACGATTATTAGCCAGGGGCTATACAGAAAGGGAAGGAGATGATTATGAAGAGACATTCTCCCCTATTGCCATGCTAAAATCCATTCGCATCCTTTTGTCCATAGCCGCTAGTTTTGACTATTGATATGGAAAATGGACGTCAATACAGCTTTTCTGAATGTCTTTTTTGAAGAAAGCACCTATATGATGCAACCAGAAGGGTTCGTACAAAAGTGGAAAGCTCAGATCTTAGAATCTTACCTTTGATAAGATTATTAAATCATATGGTTTCAAGCAAAATGTTGATGAAGCTTATGTTTATAAATACATAAAAAACAAGATAATGCTTTTCTTAGTTCTTTATGTTGACGATATTCTACTCATTGGAAATGATGTAAAAACTTTGTCAAAGGTAAATAAGTTGTTAGCCGAGAAATTTTAAATGAAAGATTTGAGAGAGACGAGCTATATTCTAGGCATCCAAATTCTAATGGATAGAAAGAACAAGCAATTGACACTTTCTCAGGCATCTTATATTGATAAAGTGCTGGAGAGATTCTCTATGGAGAGTTCTCAGAAATGTCAACTACTGACCAGACATGGAATTCTCTTCTTCAAGGAACAATGTCCTAAGACACCTTAAGAGGAAGATGATATGAGAAAGGTTTCCTATGTTTCAACAGTTGAAAGTCTCATGTAATCCATGTTGTGTACGAGGCCGGACATTTGTTATGCAGTGGAAATTGTCAGTCGTTATCAATCGAATCTAGGTTTGAAACATTGGATTGTAGTAAAGCACATTCTCAAGTAGTTAAGGAGAACGAAAAACTATATACTTGTTTATTCAGGTGGAGACCTAAATCGCATTGGATATACTGATTAGGAATCAGATAATGATAGTCGAAAGTCAACTTTTGGGTCATAGACTGAGGTGATCTAACTGTTATGAAGATAACGTTGGATCAGAATCTGGCATATGATTATTATGAAGATAGCGTCGGATCAGAACCTGGCTGAACCTTTTACCAAGACACTTCATGCAAAGTCATTTAAGGGCCATGTGCGTAGCATGAGATTGAGAAAAATGTCACATTTGCTTTAGGGCAGGTGGGAGATTGTTAGGGGTTATGCCCTCAAAGCATGTGTATTGACATTTTGATATGAAATTTAATGAAGATTATATTTTTTTTATAATTATTCTTTTAAATTATTGTTGAATAATTTATATAAATATCTAAAAAATTATATTCATTAATAAGATTATGATCTTGCATTAGTATGAGAGGATTAAGATCATAGATAATGAATAAAGTTGTCAGCAACATATTAAAATATGAAATCTTTAATGAATGGTTGCTAGTACGCTTCATTAAGCATTAAGAATGCGTGTGATCTAGATCCAGATCATTGATGTGCAAATACATATTAGTGAATGTACTTTATATAGTGAGGTTATATACGATTGAGCCGATATAAAGTAATATCTTTATCAACGTGCCGTATGATCATATGTTGATCAGTATGAATCTTGAATAGTCATGAACGCCTATGCATGTCTACTATATCTTTTGATTCACTCGTTAAGATTTGTTTGTAAAATAAGTAATGACTTTTGTTTTGAAGATTTAGTTATGTGGATGGCTAGAAACATGATCTTGCAAGATTTGGAATCCAAGTTTTCCTAACGGGTCGTATATTGATTCCCTTAAGTGTTAATTCTGAAGCTGAATGGTTATTGAGCTTAAATTTTTAATAAGATTATAAATTAGCCATTCACTAGTGGATTAATGATACTTATGGATCAATATGTATTTACAGGGGTAAAACGGTATTTTTGATTAGCTATAATTTACTAAACAATAATTGGTGGACATAACTACATGAGAATACTCTGTAAATACATTCTATAATCACTAAGAGTTCAAATTCATATTTATAGTGAAGAAATAATGAAATTAATAAATAAGATTATTTAATTAAAGAGTTTAATTAATAATCTAGTTTATTAGAGCTTAGATTTATAGGTGTCATGTGGCACTGCAGTTGTGCACAGTTGCAGTAGGTCCCACTACAATTGATAATTTTGCAATTAATATTATTTCAATTTTTTCCTAAATACCTTATACGTCATTATCTAAAAAAGATACATATACTATTCTAATGGGCTCAGTTGATGAATCAGTTCATCAATCAAGAATTGAATTGAGAACATTGTTAGTGTCAGAGTAATTTTTCTCTGTGATTAAAAGTTAATCAAATCTCTAAAAACATAATCATCGCATTCTTTTAGAGAATCGTCTCACTAAAATCATTCTCAGTAAATCTCTAGATTTCATGTGTTGAGTATATCTAGAGACAAAAAAAGTGTCTTGTAATATTCTACGTGCTCACACACGTATAGGGCATTGAGGATTGACTTGGAAGATCTTGGTGTAGATCTCGGAGTCTACTGATCACTGGAACGGTTTCGTGGGACGGAGGATCTATCGATTTTGCAAGAATGCTTGATATAGACTATAAGAGATATATGATTTCTAACCTTGTATGTTATACATTTAATGTATAAATATATAATGAATCATAACTGATTGAAAATAAGTTTTCAATAAAAAGTTTTATTTGGTTATTGTAGCGTTTCACAAGTTTTGTTTTATTAAAAGATTCGATATTTATTAAATGTTTAATTTTTTAAATGGCCACACAACATATGCTTCCGCGGTGCACGCGCCGCGACGACCAACATTCATCTCAAATTATTTTTCATAATAATCATTTTGAACCATTATTTATGGATAAAATAGATTCAGATAAGTTGCCTCTTGGATTGGATATATAAGATAAGGCATTTTTCAGCTCAAAATATGAGTTGAAAAAGGCTCTCCACTTGATAGCTTTGAAACACAATTTTTAATTTGTGACTAGAAAGTCTAACCGTGAAAGGTATGTAGTCCGGTGTGTTGTCGAGAGTTATCAATGGTTTATGTATGCTTCATGTTATAGAGGTGGTGAAATTTGACGTGTTAAAAAGTATGGAAAGGGGCATACTTGTTCGCTTGGCATTGTTCAGAGTGATCACCAATAAACTACTTCAACAATTGTTAGTGAGTGTATAAAGGAAAAGTATGTGTGTGGAGTTAGTGATCGCACACAACCTAAGAACATTGTTCATCTTATGTGTATGAAGCATGACATTAATATAAGTTATAATAAAGCATGGAGGGCTAAGAATGGAGCTCTTGATACGATTTGTGGCTCTCTGGAGGAGTCCTATGCGATATTCCCTTTATATTGCTTTCACTTGCAGAAGAATAATTTCGGTACAATACGTAACTTATAAATTACTATGCGTATATTATTATTTACTGCTATTATTCATTTTATTATTATACATTCAGTTTGTTTTTTAGTAAATACTTTTACATGTTTTAGGTGTTGTCACACATTTTCATAGTGATCGTGATGGTAGGCTAAAGTATTTTTTCGTGGTGTTGGGGCCTTCGTTAAGTGGTAGTCTTCATTGTAGATCCGTTATAGGAGTTGATGGAACTTTTCTGATAAATAAATACCAGGATACACTTCTTATTGCTTCAATGCTTGATGCTAATGACCAAATTCTTTCATTAGCTTTTGTTATTGTTGATTCAGAGAATGATTTGGCTTGGGATGGGTTTATAGAGAAGTTGAGTTTATGCCTTTGAATATCGTGAAGAGTTGGTAATTATTTTTTATCGTCATAGCAGCATCCCAAAGGCTATTCCAAAGTATTTTCCAGATGCTCATCATGGTTATTGCATGCCACATTTGCTTAATAATGTGAAGACAACATATAAAAGTTTCAAACTTGATAGTTTATTCTATCACTACAAGAAATATGGCATTTGACAGGATTAAAATATAAGGATTGCAATCTCCTCTTATTAAAAAACTAAAAACAAAAGGAGATTTTAAGAATCAAGTAAAATTTATTCATGTTAAAAGTAATAAAAAGGCGGGAGGCAAAATAGACGCGAGACTTGGGCTAAAATTGGAGACCCTTGACATATATTCTTGAGCTCTCTCAGCACTGGCTCGATATTCTTCTCCTTTCAGATCAGAGAAGCTCAAATCGTTGCTTCTCTCTGGAAATCGGTTTGTCTCAATTCTTCAGAGCATCCAGCCTTCTCTCTCTCTTTATTCTTCTTCAGAATAAAGCGCAAATCAAATCCTCACAACTCCTCCCTCTCAAATTACCTAGGGCTAGACCTTCGATGAAGAAGAGAGAGCATAGCTCATCGATTAGCTTCTCTGTCACTCTCTCGTTCAAAGACAAAGCGAACTAGGGTTTTCATTGATTTTCAGATTTGATTCTCTGGCCTCCTTGATTTCTGATTTTTAAGTCTTTGCATGTCCTTCACTTCTGTTGATGAGATTCTTAAATGGGCTGGTTTGTTCAAACTCACTACCCAAACTTTACATCAAGAGCTAATTGATGTTGGATTGTCTTATTTGCTAATACCAGAGCTTGTCACACTAAGATTTCACTCGTGCTTCTTGCCTTCATCTGTTAAAAATGATCTTCTTCTCTCTCTAATGTTTTGTAAATTGCTATTAGAACTGAGCTCTGTAGTAGTTGTAAGAGCTAAAATAAACAAAAAATTCATAAAGGGAGAAGTTAGTGGCTGGTATGCCGGTGGCCTTTTTTCTTGGTTTAGGCATATTTTAGTAACTAGTGGGAGAAGGGTGCTACCAAAGATGTTAATAGGTATGTGAAGCTGTATAGTTTTCCTAGCTCTCAATGTCGTCCTATTTACCATTTGCATGGCTTAGATGGCTGTTGTTGAACTTTTGTTGTTAATCTTAGTTTTGCTTATTGTTGCTTGTGTAATTCCTAGTAGTATACTGTCTTATTTCTAGTCTATATGTTTTTCTAGTTTCTAGTGTTTGCTCACCTAAGCTAATGTATCAAATAATTCTTCCTTTTGTGTGTTTGTTTTTCTTTGATTATAATAGATTTACCTGTAACAAAAACTATTTTTATTCATAAAAGAAAAATTTACAAAAAATAATAATAAAATAACTCAAATATGTATAAGTGTTGGATTGAGAATTAGTATCCTTCACTCTTTAGAAGAACTTTGAAAAGATAAAAAAATTGACGGTCTGTTATATAAATTGATTTGTTTACTACAAGATTTTTTATTTTGCACTGACTTATATAAATGTATTTGATATTGCTAGATCTATTGCATGTATTCTCATGCCTTCCTAAAGGTCCGAACATATTAGGATTTTAACTAAGTCTGAAACTTGACGAGTTTTAGTCGTATAATCTCTAAATCTCATTTGGAAATTTCTATTAGATGTGTGCAGCTTATTGGCTTGTTCCAAGAGGGAAGAAGAAAGTTCTTTCCTTGGAACTATGACTGAACCTGCAATTTTCTTTTATGCTGAAGTGTGCCTTCAGCGGCTTGATCTGCCATGCATAATAGACATTGAAAGCTATTATTTTGAAGGCCATAAATCTTAATAATTTTTTATTTTAATCATTAAATAAAAGCTTGAGAAAGTGGTGGAAATTTTCTATAATCTGTCTTTGTTTGTGACTATACTCTTTACTGCTTTGTTATGAACTCATTTATTTTCCTTTTTGAAATAAAAACTTGAGAAAGTGATGGAAATTTTCAGCAAAGTCTCCATCTTGAAATAAAAATTATCAAGTCAATGTTTCATCACGTTCCCCTCGGGCCTAATGTTGTGAGAGTATGAGTTGATATGGAAAAGAAACCCGAAGCATTTCTATGGAGAACAAATTCTTATGCAACTCGTATTGCAGATGCTTAAGGATCTGTAGTTGCATGGTCCGCTGACAAAGTTCATTGTGGTAAGATTTAATCTTTTTTCTGATTTCTATTTGTACTATTGAGCTGCATTAGGAGTTAAAGTAATTGAGATTATTTATATTTGTTAATCTGGATGTTATTATTTTGAGTTAGATTTGTATCTAGGGGTATTTTCATCATTTAGTACTATTGGTTTTGCTGCTGAATTTCTGATATTTTCCTAAACCATAGTTGTACTAGCGTTTAATTAAGGGAATGCTTGAACTAGAAGTGTCGGCTTATTTGTAAGATTGTTTATGAATAGTTAGAAGTAGTAAAATGGAAATAGACATGAAATGTTGTTTCATTGGATAAATGGTGGAGCCTGAAATAATAGATAGGCATAGAGATGAACAATTTGGACCAA
Source organism: Datisca glomerata (assembly GCA_003255025.1). Taxonomy (NCBI): domain Eukaryota; kingdom Viridiplantae; phylum Streptophyta; class Magnoliopsida; order Cucurbitales; family Datiscaceae; genus Datisca; species Datisca glomerata. Next base: position 1,542,126 of record QANY01001431.1, on the reverse strand, counting down.
TTTTATGATACTGTGTGGGTTTCTAATCATGTGATCAAAGATATAATGAAAATTAAAACTAAAAAATCCTCCTTGGTTTCATTTTGACCAGAAAGTGCATTGAGCTATACCTTATTCTTTTATGTATATGATGATATCGTTTTAATAATTTAGTCTCATGAGCTCATGAAGTCTTCGACTATTTAGAGTCCAGCTTCCAGCATTAATTTATCAAGCCCTTAAGGGGGGAGGGGGTAAGAAAAAGAGAGTAAATGATAACGTTCTGGTATTAATATTGTTTTAGCTATGCAATTCTACAAAACGATACAATGTGCTTAAAAATATGCTGTGTTATTTTTTCATAAAGTATAAAATGGTGATGTAAGCAATGTAAAATTATCTTAAAGTTACAGTTTTATTCTTTAAAATGCAGGACCCAATAATCCCTTGAAAGTTTTTAACATGACATAAATTTGAGGAGTTAGGCGGTGAAAAGTTGAAGTTATTTTATAACGTCTCTGAAACTTTGAGATACTTTTTATATTTTGAAATGATTGTATTAGTAGACTAAGTACTAATACTTGGAGATGATACTTATGAATAAAACTTTTGGATAATATTTTATGAAAATGAAATAATATTTGAATGCATTTTAGTATAGTAATGTATTAATTTTGAATGTTTAAATAGGTACGTAAACATGTGCATATAAATTGATTGCAAAAAATAGCATTTATAAAATGCCAGAAAAATCTATTTATAATAGACATAATTTATAACAAATAACTATATCAATGAGAATGAAAAAATCTTATGGTATCTGATTTAATAGGATACAAAAATACATGTGAATGTTAATTCACAAGTATAAAAAAAACCTGTTGAATACATTCAACAGGGGTCCAGAAACTCTATTAAACAACGTTCTATATGAGTCAAAAAACCCTGTAAAAAGTGAGAGACCACAGGGTTCTTCACAGGAGGCATTGCGCCTTGCGAAAAACGTGGACTTTTAATATGAAGGGCTATCACAGGCACCGCGAGAATCTCATGGATTACTTTTCACAGGGTTTCTGCCTCTTGTAGGATGTCATATTTCTTGTAGTGTATAAATGTGCGAGGGCATACAGGACTGTAGATTTTGAGTTGCATATGCATTGTCTAGAAAAGGCCATTGTTCCATCTATACGTCTTACTTGAGTGGAGTTGGGTATGAGAAATTGGCTCATGCATACTGCGATAGACATCGGTATAATGTGATGACATCAAACTTAGTTGAGACATTAAATTCTATTCTAAAAGATGCTCGATCATTGCATGTTGTTTGCCTTATTGAGTATTTACGACAAAAGTTGCAGTTATGATTTTATGATTGGAGGATTGTTGTTGGTTGTATGCTTACATGTTTAACGAAGAAAGCAGAGAAGGATTTGCGTGTTCAATTTGAGCTGGCCCGTGCTATGGATGTGAATTCTCTTATGTTTTTGTTTTCATGTTTGATTATATCCATTCATTATTTATTATTATTTTTTATCTTTGTAGGTATACATCGGTGACATTAATACATCTCAAGTTCTTGTTGACGAAGTTGAATATGTTGTGAACATTACAAATAGGTGTTGCACTTCTAATATGTGGCAGCTAGATCTACTACCTTGTTCTCATGCGTGTGTTACACTTACAAGGAGGAACTTATCACCATATCCAAACATTTCTAAGTAATATACGAAGAGTGAACTTGAATGTACGTATGTAGTATTTTTTTATCCCGTTGGTGATGAATCTGATTGGGTAGTTCCTGATGATATCGAAGATCAAAGAATTTTACCTCCACAAAGTCAAACGTTTTTCGGGTAGACAAAAGAAGAAAATGTACTTATCTTTTAGTGAAAAATACCTAAAAATAGATGTAGTACTTGTGGTAATCTGAGTCATAATAAGAAGGCATGTAAGAATCCTAGTAAAAATAGTGAAGGAGGTGCTTCAAAGAAGAAACGCTCGAGTTGATTAAGTTGATGGTTATATTTTCACTATCATTATTTTGTATGGATTTTACTTTTTATATACTTTTCAATTTTGTATCGGGTCAATGACCAAGAGAATTTTATGAATATGCTTGTTTAAGTCAATAGTATGGTAATTAATTTTATACTGTTGAGTATATTAACATTTACGCTCATATTTATACATATCAAATTCATAATATTTCAAGGTATTTGATATATACCCATAGTATATTCACATCTACTTATATGTATATACTTTGTCAAGCCAGGCTATTTTCAAGGAATTAGATTTATACCTATAGTATATTACCATTAACTTTTTTGTATATCATATACTTTGTCAAACCAGGGTATTTTCAAGGAATTGGATATATACCCATAGTATGCTATCAATTACTTACATGTATATATTGTGTCAAACCAGTGTATTTTCAAAGAATTGGATATGTATACCTAAAGTATATTTTCATTCACTCATAGGAATATACATTGTCAAACATGGTTATTTTCAAGAACTTATATATACCCAGAGTATACTATTATCTACTTATCTGCATATACAATTTCCACAATAGATCAATAAGAAATCATATATACCTATAGTATATAAAATTTACTCACTTGTTTAAACACTAAACAAACCAGGAATTGAATATATAGGATATGAATGTTTTCATCCTTGTAGATACACTAATCAAACTTAAAAAGATAAAGTTTCAGAATGAATTTTCATATATTCTAAAATGATCAATAATATCAAAATCCATCAAAAATTTTAAAATTAGTAATTATTTGCAGACTATCACCATTTATCACCCATTCATATACCATTAATTAAGCGTAAGGTCATTAAAAAAATGATACTATCATCTATCACCTATTCATCCATGTTATCTAGCAGAATTTATTCAAGTTTAACATTCTAAGAAAACAATCCAAAAGTTGTAATAATATCCATCAATCAAAATCGGGAAGGGATTGTGAGAATAAATTGAAGTTAAGGTATGTCGGATTCATTTGGCATCACTGTTGCCGTTGTTGTTGCCTTTTCTGGAGTTGCTGCCTTTTCCTTCACTGTTTGGTGTGTTATTGTTGGTTATGCTTGCTGCTTTTTTTCAACCATTTACATTAGACAATGATTTTTTTACGTTAGTCGCATTTACTGCTGCTTTCATTAGGATTATTTACTTCTCGTTTTCCTACATTTTGTTTATATCAACATTAGTTTAGTTCATAATAGTCGATAAATATACAAGCTCAATTACAATTACCTTTGATTGTGACTGTTGAATTGCAATCACATATTGGTCAGCCCTTTTTTGTCCAGGATTAGCATTTACATCATTGTTCATAGCAGTTGTATCGTCATTCATGACAGCATTACCGGCATTTATATCAACAGTATTAGTAGTCACAACATTATCCTTTCATTAATGAAAATATAACATGATTAGCGTGCTTATTATTAAATTGATTATTCTAGCAATTCATGCATAGTGTGTAAACTTATTACCTTTTCAATCTTTGTTTGGTGGGCAATCTTAATTAACAAATTATGTATTTCACTCATCTTTATATCCAAGTTTACTTGGATATATTCATTTCATGTTGCGCTCTCTCCAACTTATCAATTTTCTTGGCTACCACAGGCATTGCCTCTCTATTTTGAATCTTTTTTTGGTTTTTCCATCAATAAACCAAATGACTCACAATCTAATTCTTCCCCATTTTTCTCATTCTCCACATTTTTTTCCCTTAACAAAATGAGCCATAAATGGAGCTTCCATTTCCAATTATGTAAGGATAATTGGTTCAATTATAAGTGTTATGAAATCAAGTATTATTTCAAAATACTCAATGCACGCTCAAAACAACAGGGAAAATAGAAATTATTTAGTTTCTGTCAGTATTAATTATATACTATTTCATTTATACCAAACAGTTAATTATTATATACCATGATTCAACAAAAATATGATGTTCTATATATAATTTTCAAATGCATGAAACAATAAACATACTTTTATATATAATATGTACATATACTTAATGTAATCATCAACATACCACAGCAGAATACTCAGCTCAAACCAAGCATACTTTTCTATATAATCCGAAACACTAAACCTGAAACAATTAACATACTTTTCTATATAAACTGCCTATATACTGAATGTAATCACTAATATACCATTACAGATCACTCAGATCAAATTAAACATAAAGCATTAACATGACTGTCACTCATATATCTTAGAGTAAACAATTATATACCTTAGGAAAGTGAAAACAAAATTTACCTATTATGAGTCAAAAACCTTATTTTGTAATTCCCCCGGCTTGGTTGCTCGCCTCCCCTCCAATTGCACATGCTTGGTATTCCATCCCTTGAGCGTTGTGCAATATTGATGTAAGCATTTGTGAGGGTAGGGATCACCTCATATGCCCAGATAATTAGAGCCAATAGGAAGCACCCTAATCTGAATCCTTTTGCTGTAGGATTGTTGAGAACAACTTTGACAAATCTGATTATCATCTCATATGACAATCTCCCCCATGGATAATTCTAAAAAATCTCATCAATGTCGAATATTTTCAAATGGTCAATGTCGATGCCGGTAGATTTTGTTTTGGCAAAAGTAGATTCTCTAAGCAATAAATTTTGGCCAACTTGATTTTAATCTCTAAACTTGCATATCTAAAGACATTAAATGAACAAACAAGACTTTCCCTAGACATGTATCTAGTTACAGATTTGAGATTTGGAAAAGCTTCATCAAGTTTTTGTCCATCTGGTAATGTCTCTTTATCCAATGACGGATAGGGATCACAATTTAGTCCCGTTATCAATGTAAAACGCTTTAAGACCAAATCTAATAACTTGTCCTTCAATTTTAAACACAATTCATCATTATAGTCGCTAAAACATTGTCTCCTAGTTAAATGCAGAATTAACTGAGGAGGTATCTTGGCTAGTTTAATGTGGATAAGGTTTCCTAAAGAAGTTTTCCTAAAGATCTCTTTGCTCTTGTGCTAACCAACATTTAAGTGTGTTAAAATACTTCATTTTTCCATACAAATTGACCTTTTGTTACTTTTCCACAACTCAGTCGGCAAGAACACAAGGTAGTCCTGCCAATAAATAATTAATATTTACATAAAAAAGAGTTATCATACTTCTATAACTATTATGGGTATATTTTAATTTATTGTTTTGATTTGTTTACCTCTGTTCTAGCCGATGTGTTTTCATTACTGCCTTGGGCTGCGGGAGCATTTCTGGTGGTTGGCTCATTTTCTTCCATTGGGGCTTCTTTCTTAAATATGTGGTTGCTTTTTCTTTGTCACACGTCATTTTTTGTTTGTCATAGTTGATGTTTGAGCTTCTTGTAACCTTTTGCTTTTCATTGTTTTTTCCTGTAAGAGAAATGAATTTAGTCTTCATGATATAAACATATACTTAAACATGCATAGATTAGTGTTATATGTAATAGATACCTGTGATGCAGTGGCTTTGATGAAATTGTTTAATTGTTTCGCTAAACGTTTATGTTTTTTTGGGGCATATTGGTTTGTTTGCTTTGTAATTTGGCCTCATAGTCATTCTGTTGGATATATGTTAATACACTATAAGAAAATATGCATATACTAATTCGTGTATTACTATGTGCGAAATTAAGCATGATTGTGCTAACAAACGGTAAATGACTATATGCTTATATAATATAGGCATATACATATTTACTATTTGAAGTCATAAATGTTTAGCAGTTAATATATAAGCATATATATGGTTATATATCTATCTCATATAAATATTTACTATATTATAACACAAGAGAAAAAGTCAAAATAACAACAATCCAAAACATTAACAGCAATCCAAAACAGCAACACCAGTTCAAAATAGTTACAGCAATCCAAGAAAGAAGGAAATGTTGCAGAATAAACAATGGTCAACAATTTCTTCCATTTTTAGTTTAGTTTTTTCTGTTTATGTATAGACATATTAGGGTAAGAAGTCAAAAACTAGAAAACTCAGAAAATTGGTATATTTCCACATGAAAGAACGAAAATAGCAGAGATTCTACATTAGTTTGATTCAAACTCATATTTAAACGTTAAGAATGAAAATTAGTTTGATTCAAACGAAGAGAACAAAAATTACAGACATGCAAACGAAAATAGCAGAACGAAATTTGAACGAAAATAAACGTATATGAAAATAGACATTTGAACGAAAATAGTAGTAACGAAAATTGCAGACATTCGAACAAAAATAGCATAACGAAATTGTAGAAATTCGTATAATAGCATAACGAAAATCGTATATAGCAGAACAAAATCCATATATATAACAGAACGAAAATAACATAAAGAAAATTGTATATAGCAGAGATTTCGTATAATACTAGCAAAATTCTAATCGGGATTTCGTAAATAGCACAGATTCAAACCATATATAGCACTTACAATCGAGATTTCGTATGATTTTCGTTTGGGATTGTAGATTTCGCGCTATAATTTATGTTAGGGTTGAATAAGGCAATTTTTGTCTCTTAATAAGGGTAGAATTGTCTATTTATTATATTTTGTAGGTTTTAAAGATGGAACCTTTTATATTTCGGTCATTTATACAAAATATTCTTTTTTAGGCCATTTTATTTTTATTTTCTTATAGTGACTAATTTACCTAATTAGCCTTCTTATTTTTTCTAAACTTCGTGCTCTACTATGTTAAATTAGTATGCTAGTGTAAAATCAGTTATGGAAGGGCCAAATGCGATGTAATTAATTGTTGTCCCTATTAGCTAACTCATAATTTACTTGTTCTGGCAAATTGCTTTTTCTCATCATTTCAAATAAAAAACTAAATAGTAAAATGATAAACAACTAAACCTAAAATTAAAAAAATAATGAAGACAATACTAACCGTGATTTTAATTAAGTGTGGTAAAACTTATAATACTGAGTTATTTATAGAAGAGAAATACTAGATTTTCGTTTTGGGTTAAGTTTGCAAGATTTTTATTTAAAAATCTCAAGATTAATGAGAAAATGATTATCTAATGTCTATTTTTATTTGAAATAAATGTAATTGACAGGCACATGTAATGAACATATCCATTTATTTTATTTATTTATGATGATCTTTTATTATTTTATGTTATATTTAATTATGCCTATTTTTATTTTGAGAAAGTAATTTTAAAAATCATATGTCGCAAGAGAAAAGATTTTGTATATATTATAAAAAAAATTTCTTTGTTGGAGGCTAGTAAATTATAAATTTAATCTAATCCAAATATTGATTCCATAAGTTTGTAATCACAATATTCTACATTCAAATATTTAATTCTGATGTATAGTAAACATTAAATTTCAAATCCTCAATTCGAATCTTGAATTTAAATTTTAAATCTGAATATGTTTAGTAAACGTGTCGTAAATTCTCTATTTTCAACATGACAATGTACTCGGAGGGTCGGCTAGATGGGTAGGCAAAGTAGGCCACCGCTTATGACCCCAAGGTAATTTAGGGCCCACTTGTACATTATTTTCTTATTGTTCTTTGTTTTTTGTTTGTGTGATTTTTAGATAACTAGGTAAATTATGGTAGCTAAATAGATTTCTATCAAAACTTTTAAAACATTATATTTTTGTCAATTTTGTTAATATATCTAGATTTAATTTCATATAACGTAAATACCTTTCATTATAGGATTGAATCATCAAGAATCAATTTAAATAAAAAAGGGACCTACATCCCATAAATTACAAATTAAAAAAAAATCATTATCTCTCCTAAATAAACTATTTGGTTTACAACATACCTGAAATTACAACTCTCAAATCACTCAAAAAATTAAATCTCAACAAATCTCATAACGTTAACAAAATATTAACTTCGAGAACAGATATTAATTTCAAGAACAAACAATGTTTATTAAAATTAATTAAAACCAACAAGTTTAAAAAATAAAAAAACGAGGGAACAAATATATAAGTTTCTGTCAAAATTTTAAAATTCTGTCATCATGTTCAAAATTTTAAATGTCTTTAGTATTTTAAAAAAATCATTTTTTCATAAAATGATAACCTAAATATCTAACTTATTTACTTAAAATAAGGACTTTAAACAAGTAATATCAACATTAAATTAAATCCCCATAAGATGACATTTTAAATTTTTATCGAAAATACAATCATCAACTCTCTCCCACTCCAAAACTAAGAAAAAGAATTACACACACAATTATTAATAATATCTAATTACATTGAGACAGATGCAATTATTATCAACACCAGCAATAAATTAATATTTACATAATGATTTTCAATATCTGATTACATTGACATGGGTGAACTCATTATCGACACCATAATTAATAATATTTATACATACACGATAAATGATTATCTATATCTAATTATATTGGCATGGATGAAATCACTATCAACACCAACAATCAATAAATTTTTGCAAGCATAAAAATAATAATTATCAAATCTAATTACATTGACATGGATAAAACTAGTATCATTACCAACAAACGATAAATGTTTATCCATACACAAGCAGTGATTATCAATATATAATTAAATTGACATGGATGAAACCTTATCAACAATCAATAAATATTTACACTAGCATGCCATTTGAAAATATTAATAAAATATTAATGTTGAGAACAAATAATGATTATCAAAGTTAATTCAAATGAACAAGTTAAAAAAAATTAAAAACAAGGGGATAAATCTATAACTTTGGGAAAAAAATATAAATAGGGGCGGATGGATATCTTTCTTTGAAAGAGTAAAGATTATATTCCTAAAATAATAGCTAAAAAATTAAAGCTACAATTAAAATAAAATTGGTACTTTAAATATAAAGATAAGAAGTTACCTTAAATGTAGGGATATGAAAAATCACCTTAAAAAACACTTGAAAAAAAATTATTATTAGTTTTGAATTAGGAGTAAATAAGTCTAATAGAAAATAGTTCAAATAAAAATAAGATAAAATTGACAGAATTATAAATACTTAGAAAACTTGAGAGAATTTAGGGGTATGCACGGGAAGGGACGGTACGATTTTTGGGCCTTTTGTCCCGTTTCGATCAGGACGGGATAATTTTTTTATGTCCCGTCACATCCTGTATAGAGGGAAAATCTCGAGCGGGACCGAATGTGATGGGTTTTTTCCCATTTTTTCTGCATTTTTTTGGCTTTTTTCATGTTTTGGGCTGAATTTGATTTTTCTTTTAGATTTTGGGCTGTTTTTGAGTTTTTTTAGAGATTTTAGACTAAATTCTAAAGGTTAGAAATCATTAAAAATAATTAACGCTAAAATTTAAAAAATATTATGTTTAAATATATATATCAGGGCGAGACGGGATAAGTTTTTCATCATGTCCTATCCCGAATAAAATAAAAAACTCATCCCGTCTCGTTCGATTCGGAACGCGATGATTTTTTCGCGACACTTTCACACCTCCAATAGAATTTAATATAGAATGTAAAACTAATTATTTACTGTAATTTTTGTTTGTTTTTATCCCTTTTCCCGATAACCAAGGTAATTATTATAAATAGTCTGTCACCACAACATCATTGCCCGCCATTTTATTGGATACAGAAGACAAGGCTTCGACAATGCTTAGACTAATGCTTTGCCCATTGGGCTCGGGAGATTAATTTGGAGGAAAAATTAGGGAATTAAACTAGTTTAAGTCACTGTTTCATACTATGTCTCTTAAGTTTTTATTTCACACATATGATCGGTTTTAGAAGAGATATTGTAGTAAGTTATGATTCTATGTGATAATTTATTTATTTGCCCTTAGTCTAACTTAATATCTTTTCTACGTTTTATTGTATTTTTATATTTATTTGCAGTTATTACACAGCAGCATCCCTACGACTTCTATTGATGCAATGTTAGAGCTTTGTTGATATGAGTTTTCATCTTCATCTCCATTCATTTTGTTCTGAAAATTCTGAAACTACAACAGAGGATTTTATTTGGACTGAGTTTGTTTATATTCTCGACAAATTCAAACAGTTAATTCGAATTTGATTTTGATTTTTTCGAATGAACTTTGCGAATTTATCTTCACCCTCTATAGAAGTTTACACGGAATTGATCAACAACTGAAATCAAGTATATTAATCTTCCTTCATTTTTATGTAAAAACTCTTTTCCTCTGTCTATTTCTGGTTTTTGAGCGAGGGGGATGAAGAAGAAGGAGGAGGGGCCGGGCTTGGGTGTGGTAAGGCGTATGGTACCAGATGATATATAAAAATATACTACATGTATACTTCCATATACTAACAGTATATTAAATATATTATAGATATACTATGATATACTAATGGTATGTAAAAATATACTACATATATACTATGATATACTGATAGTATATTAAAATATACCACGGCAAATGTGCTACACAATTTTGTATGTATACTACAAAATTGTAGACCAAAAACCGCATAACTAAATATGTAAATATATACATAAACATATATGTCTATATACTATATAACAAAATATATATAATACTGTATAATACATTATGTAATTATATACTATTCATTCATGTTTATATATTATATTACATATATTCTAAAAAATGTAAAACACAATATATTATTATACACCATATAGTATATATCTATAAATTACGTAACATTTTGCGCTGGGGTTGTTACGCGAATAATATGATTTTTAGTCCCTTATTAGTGAGGGCAATTTCGTCTATTTATAGTAATTTTTAGGTTTTAAAGGTGAGTCATTATAAAATTTAGCCATTTGTATAGATTATAACTTTTTGGGCCATTTTTTCATTTATTTTCATATAGTTGTCTATTTGCCTAATTGAACCTAATTTTGAGTTGTTTTTAGAGTTTATAATTAGAAGCATTTTTATACATTAAAATTTGGAAATTTTTACAGATTAGACAACTTTAGTGGCAATGTTTTAAGAAATGTCAGTTCTTCAAAAATTTTAGGTAAATAGCAGATTTTTGAAACTATCAATAACTATGAACCAAAATGACTATAATCTAATTATGGTGTGTTTGACAGATTTTTAGGTAAATCAATGATGTGGTTGATATATCAATATGGAAGATGCATAACAAAATATATTATAATATACCATATAGTATATATCTAAACTACGTAACATTTTACGCTGGGGTTATTAAAAGAATAATGTGATTTTCGTCCCTTATTAGTGAGGGTAATTTTGTCTATTTATAATTTTTTCAGGTTTTAAATGTGGACCATTATAAAATTCAGCCATTTGTGCAAATTATAACTTTTGGAATCATTTTTTCATTTATTTTCATATAGTTGTCTCTAATGTGATTTTCGTCCCTTATTAGTGAGGGCAATTTTGTCTATTTATAATTTTTTTAGGTTTTAAATGTGGATCATTATAAAATTCAGCCATTTATGCAAATTATAACTTTTGAGATCATTTTTTCATTTATTTTCATATAGTTGTCTATTTGCCTAGCCTAATTTTGAGTTGTTTTTAGAGTTTATGATTAGAAGCGGGAAATTTTTTACGGAATATACAACTTTAGAAGTGATGTTTTAAGAAATGTCAGTTCTTCAAAAGTTTTAGGCAAATATCAGATTTTCATAACCAGCAATAATTATGAACCAAAATGACCATAATCTAATTATGGTGTGTCTGACAGATTTTTGGTTAAATCAATAGTATGTGGTTGATATATCAATATGGAAGATGGTGAAGTAATTTGTGCTTAGAATAATTTTTAAATTTTGATTAGTTATAAGAAGTCAATTAATGTTGGACATCAATAAAAAATTTTAAATTTTAAAAATCATTAGAAACCGCTAAAAATCTTAAAAAATTTAGGTAAATTAATGTATATTTCACACGCTCCTATAATAGATTGAGGAAAATAGATTGATCATCTCATTAATTGACCCAGAAATTTCAAGTCAATGAATGATGTATCATTGTTTGATTGATCAATCTATTCGTCTCAATATATTATCAGGGTGAATGGATTGATCATACAATTGATTGACTGATCAATCCATTCGTCTCAATCTATTATTGAGGTAAATTGATTGATTATCCCATTGATTTACTCGAAAACGTTTGATTTTTATATAATCAACAACTAATTAATTGACTCATCTAATTGATTTAATATCTTATATAATCGGCATTAGTTATAAATTGGAAAGAATTAACGTCTTTAAATAAAGTATTGATATAATTAATAAAAAATAAAATAAAATTAGACTTGAAAAATCGATAAATTTTGGCATTAGCTATAAACAAAAAGAATTAACAACCTTAGTTAAATATTGATTTAATTAATAAAAAATAAAATAAAATTAGATTTGAAAATCTGTAAAATCAAGGACAATATCGGCTCTTCAAATCTCAATTAATCAAGAATTGATGATGCGGCAAAAAAACTTATCTATTTATCTGAAGTTGAAAAAACTGTTATTTTTTAAAATGAGTTTCAAAACCTGTCTATTTTATGCAATTACTTTTAAAATTATAATAATTTTCTTCATAATTATGATATATATGTTTTTACAAGAAGCACTTGCTTAAAGTTTAAAGCATATCCATATGCATGTAAAAGTATTTTAGAAAATACTAGAGCATATATTTTTTATAGAATTATTTTCACATACTAAAATGTATTTCAAACATGAATATTTATCAAATATATATGATTTGAAAAATCATTTTAAGCATTAAAGTGTTTTAGCACGAATAATGCCAAATTCACCCTTCTTCTTGTTGCTAATTTTTTGTCTATCTCCCTTTTGTTTTCTATATAATGTGTCTTGACAAAAAAGATTATAAAGATTCTAGAAAAGGGAATTATTTCAATATCAAAAAGTCAATCTTTATAAAATGCACAGATTCTTTGTGAATTATTATAAACTTTTTCTTTTCAAAGTTTGTAACGGACAGTAATTTTATTATACTCTAAAACATCTGATTCCATTAATGTTTCAAGATCATCTGCTTAAAAATAAGAAAGATTAATTTAAAATCAGTGTATTTTCAAATAAATATATTATTTATAAAGAGGTTTCTTTCAAGATTGTTGCCTAGGCCCCAGATGTTGAGCCCACCATTGTTAATGAGCTAGTTGTTTACAGCAGCCCACTTGAAATCCTAAGGTCTATTAAATACATAGACCAAATCAAAGATCATGTCCCCTTATCCATTATTTTTCAGTTTTAAACGGTTAGGATATATCAGATCTTAAATAGCAAACTTCTACTCTTAACTTTCACTTATAAATAAAGGCTAATATGACCTGAATACCAAGCGAATACAAACATTTGCACTCTTTAGTATTCTATCTCGCACATTTACTAATCGTATTACATTGTATTTTTTTTTCCAGTTTGGTGATTTTTTTTAGAGTGAAAATAAAATTCAAAAGTGTAAGTCAAGATGTCCATAACCATATCAAACATGACACGTCATGTCATGGAGGAAACATGACAGACCCTGCTGTTCAACCTTCTCAATACATAAAGATGTAGGATATGATCCGAGACAGTGTTGACGAACATGGAGAGCATGAAAAACCGTTATTACGAGGTCTTGCGTACTGTACTACAAACTGTGCAGGAATAAATTATGGCGCTAAAGCGAGATGTGGTAGAGAACTGCGCTAAAGCAAGCCAACAGACCGCCACTGGAGAATGGAAGAACTAAAGGGACCTAACTGCTGAACGAATCAACTCAGGAGCGAGTCATAATGTGTAATATGATGACAGGGAAGTTCAATCAATGACAGCGACAAAGAAGGGGGGGGGGGGGGGGGAGAAAATAGTCCACAAGAGCTACTGATGGAATCGACTATGGTAAAAATGCTAGAAAGAAGTTGACAAAAATGCAAAAATTGGTAAATGCTGGAGTAGCAGATCTGAAAACATTGACACGGTCTCCATGATGTCCTGAAATCTTCGCTTCCCTTGTTGTGAAGAAATTTGTTTCTCTGAAATTCAAGTAATATAAGGAGAAAATGGATCCCATTGATCATTTTAGGCGTTTCATACAAGTAATTGCCCTAACACGAGAATGACCTGATGTGCATGATGTCTCGATCAGTCTTGACGACAATGTTTTAAATGGGTATAATCCTCTCCCTTCATGTTTAATTAATAGATGTCTTCTGTTTTTTTAGAATGGTGTACTACAAGTCATGAAAGACTCAGAATATCTACTCACTATTTTTATCAAAAAGGGAGAATCACTACAAGATTAGACGCATCCTTTTAAGGATGAAATGATCAAAGAGGAAGAGTGGATGAGCACGTAGCACGGTTGTTATTCAAATAAGGATTGGACCTAAACTCGCCTCGTTTTCATGATTTGTGAAAAGTTAAACCGCTCACAATGGGAGAAACATTCATCCTCACACAAACCTACAAACATGGAAGAGGAAAAAGAAAAGTGTATTGAAGCTCATAGAATGGCAAAGTAGGGGGAACGCTCTAAAATGGGAAGGAAAGAATAGATAGAACTAGAGAATGAATAACAGAGTGCATGCAGGAAACTTTAGAAAAAATGTATAGGATCACATAAAGAATTCACCAAAGAGATAAGGTGTACACCCCTTTAACCGTACATGTCAATCAAATTCTAGAGACCATAAAAACAAGCATTGGTTAAAAAGGCCAGCTCGCCAAGGACCAATGGAAAAAGACAAGGACAAATATTCTTCGTTCTGTAGCAGCAATGGTCACCTTACAAAGGATTGCTATTTTATGCAATTTGCGACTAAGAAAGAACAAAGGAGAACAGAAGAAAAGGTTAACAACCCAAGAATAAAAAACAGCTGAGGATGGTGGACACCATTGCGTTGTCTGAACATGAGGGGACGGCCGAAGAAAGAGTGAAAAATATCGAGTAAGAAGAGTACCTTAAGTTGGATTAAAAGATGGGAGGAGCACAACGACGCTCTGGTTATCAAAATTCATATTAAAAATTGTTTATTGAGAAGGGTTATAATGCACAGTAAAGGGGTTGCATTGATCAATTATTAAAAAGATGTATGTTAGGACTCTTAAGTTGCTTGGAGCATGTCGAAAAATGATTGGATTCAACGGAACAAACATCTACTCTAAAGGAATTCTCCCGCTTCTTATACACATGATTCGCCAAACCATGTAACAGATTTTGTCGCGATAAACATCCTATCACCGGACAATGCCATACTTAAGAGAATCTGGATCCATAAGATGAAGACAGTACTGTCAACACACTATCAAACCTTGAAATACCCTTCTCCTGATGGGAAAAATGATTAAGGTAGACCAAGGGGCACGAATCTATAGATTAGATTTAAACTGTAGAATATTTGAATGAGAAAAGGAAGCAACTACGCTCAAGAAAAGTTCAGATTTCATGAGAATTCTAACATCCAATACCACATATGATAAGGCCTTTGGAGAGAGTTTTATTGTTCGCTTGATCTTGAGTCATTCAAACTCATAAATTGGAGAAACCTGAGAAGTAAGATCATCATTGTCACATCTTAGAAACTTGTCAGAGGACATGAAATTGATCGATCAATGTAGCCAAAGAGTGAATGAACTCAAAAAATGGGTGAGATCTAAAATATCCGCAATACAAATTTTACAGAATCTAACTGAATTGAAATAAGATTGCAAGTTTTTGTCAACAAAAGATTGGTGATTGACAGAGTGAAGAAGATGTTATACAAACTATAATAGGCATTTGTCCTAGGTCTATACAATCAAAAGATGTTATTGTATATCGATTTATGTCTACTTTTGATGCTTGTTAGGATAGTTCACTTTTCAGAGAAGTCTAATGCTACAATCCATAGAGATGGGGCAATCGAGCCCATGGCTCGTGCACGGAAATAGACCCCCTCCTATTAGGGATCCCAACAGGACAGGTTATGTTTGTGAAATCGTGATCGTTTGTGTAAAACCAGACAACCACGTTTATCTCAACATGTCTTCCAAGATAATACGGTAGTTATTTATTTATTTTTTCTTTTTCTTTTTCTATATTTTATCTTTTTATAAGATTAAATCTGAACCGTTCATTCTTGAAATGAACAACCCAGATTTCTCGTGCACCTACCACATTCTCAAAAGCTAGCCCTACCACTACACAACACGTCGTAAGAATAGTTTCTTTCTTAGTCAATGCAAAAGTGAAAATAAAATAGTTTAATACCAAAGCAAAATAGAAATGTATTGGATAGTTATATTATGGAATCCATGAAACCCTCATAGATAAAACTCCTTGTGAGGTCATTAACGACACAACTTCATAAGAAAAGGGAAAAGAGATGAAGAAAAAAATATTACAAAGAAGTTACCTATCTACACAATGGAGGAGGAAAATCATTTGAATGTAGTAGTTGCTTAAATTTTAAAAATAGTGGAATATTTGTACAAGTAACTTTAAATCAGTAAACTTCCACGTTCCATTGCTCTGCTTTCTTCAACTGCCTTTTGTACTCCAACCAATCAATGCCTGAAACACACCCACCCACATACAATATATTGGTTAGGCATAGTATCTAGTAAAGAGGCATATATAGCCAGATTCACGATTCGAAAATGAGTTTTCAGAAAGCAGTAAAAACAAATGAAACAATATGAATTAATATAATGTGTAGGAAACTCATTAGAAGATGAAAAACATGTTTGATAACAGAATACGGGCAATTGGTGCATGTAAAGACGTAAGTTCAGGAGTTATTTCGTAGGGAACGATTGCAAAACAGTCAAAGTACAAGTAATATTTTCGCTTACCATCTTTAGCAGCCAAAGAAAGCATAATGTCATCAATTCCTTTCTCCATTCCTTTGAGTCCACACATGTAGACATAAGTGTTATCTTTCTTAAGTAATTCCCATAGCTCTTCTGCGTACTGAGCCATTCTTGTCTGAATGTACATTTTCTCACCCTTCTCATTCGTTTGCTCTCTGCTAACTGCAAAGTCCAACCTGAAGTTTTCTGGTGCCTTCTCCTTCATCTTCTCAAACTCCTGTTAACATCCAACCCCAAAACTTCAGACAATGTCTCCAAATATAAGATCCACGCTTATAGATATAAAAGATTGAAATCTAATTACTCTCACCTCCTTGTAAAGCAGCGAGCTGCTTGTTGGTACACCCAAGAAAAGCCATGCCAATCCATTGAACTACACAGTTTTCGAATTTTAATCAGAAACGTAATGAGTAACTTATTCTTATATGATATGGGTAAATAACGTAATGTTCTCAAGATAAGAACTCAGATATTACATCATCTTCTAAATGCAATCTGTACCTCGTAGTCTTCGTACTTCTCAAAGAACATTTTCCACAAGAATGATCGGAACGGTGCAATTCCAGTTCCAGTTGCAAGCTGAAACGAAGAACATTTTCTCAAACTAATATAATGGAATCTAAGTTAATAAAGTAAGATATCAAGAATGAGTATATATACCATGATGATGGTTGCGTTAGGATCTTTTGGCATAAGCATTTCCTTTCCAACAGGTCCTGTTATCTTCACTTCTGCTCCAGGTTTTAAGTCACCTGAATCAGACAAAGTAGAGTCTTTTTAGTCGCTTCTACCCGATTAACAGTATGTTTAAGAGTGCTTTTGTTCAAAAACACGATCGTATTCAGTAAAAACTATTATTTTGGCTAATGAAAGCATATTTGAAGAAGCATTTAGCGCTGTGCTTATTGAAGCAGTGCTTCCCGAGTGCAGAAAAATTATTGTAAGTACGTTTAATACTTTTAGAGTCATGAAAGATCTTTCGAAGACAATAGTTCATTTTCTTACAAAGAAATTGGGTAGAGAGAGATAAATCCTTACATAAGAAGTTTGAGCAGACTCCTTTAACAATTTCTCCTTGTTCATTGGTGTAAACAAGTCGTTTCACACACAGTGAAACCTGGAGGAAGACAACAACAATTAAACTGAATGAGAAAAATGTATTTCCTTTTCCAGTCCATGATCTAATTCAAATCGTAATTTACAAAATAAACCATCTTGTGAAGGCCACAACAAGCTTACAGTTTTTGAATCACCAAAGTCTCCAAGGGCACTGCTTGCAATGGAGTACAACCTAAGCTTATGAGGCTTCCCATTCTTGTCAATACCATCTGGGATAACCCCAATTGATTGCCCTTCTCTGTATGGAACTTCACCTAAATCACCAAATTTATCACTCAGCTCCAAAGCATTCTATATCAACACCTCAGCAAAATCAAAGTTCCATTCACATATGAAAACAAGTTTTCAGCCAATATCGTTTCTGGGACGTCAAGTTGGTGATTTGAAAACAAGTTTTAAAAAACAAATATGTGAAATAATGTTGTTTCCAAAAAAAAAATCAGGTAATTTCAAATCGATCCCCTTTAATTATCTGAGCGGTCAATTTGGCCATCCAAGTTTAAAAATCTCGTACTTTGGTTTTCCTGTCCAAATCATGATTAACTGCCGAAGACCAAAATGATGTTGTTTTAATGTCTTGTAATCATGTAAAGGACATACATGTATTAATCTTCAAGCCAAAGAAATGACCTAACACTTAAAACGTGATTTGGATGGAATGGTCAAATTACGAGCGTTTTGAAATTTAGAGGACTAGATTGAACAAATTAAAAGTTAGAGGGTCAAATTGTATAGATTTCAAAACTTAGATTGCAGAATCAACTAGATTAAAAAATTTGAAGGGCAAATTGACCACTCAAGTAAAGAGATCAAATTTGAATTTTACCCAATTTTTAATATATAAAAAAAGTCATTGTTAATAGAGTTCAATAAGTATTTTAGTATAATGTTTATGAAAACTTACTTAAAAATAATTTTAAAAAACAGTTAACATTGTAAACGCATTTGGTAAACTTATATTTTCCTTTCACTTCAAAAACAGAATAATAGAATTAAAACCTCTATCAATTTCAAACATGTCTGTAGCACAACAACCACCGCCACAGATTATCACTTAAATTCGGGTTTCGAATCCCAGGAAGAATTGAACTCATGATCCGACACCGACCACGCAGTCACAAACTCGTCATTGATGTATCCTTTATAGAAAAAGAAACGGAAAACACAGTCACACATACCCTCAGTGCTGAAAACCATATGCCAGGTTTCTCCAGGAGCATCATCACCAGTGATCTTGGTATTCAAAAGGCAACGTCCTGTATATGGGTTTTTGGGTTTGAACTTATTAACCACAACCCCTTCCTCCTGCTTCTTCGACACCTTCTCCACCTTAGCCGGCGCCTCAGTGGTTACCTGAGCTCTAATTGAAGCACCTCTTCCACTGGCAGATACATCTCTATTATAATGAACCTGAAAAACCAAAGCCCACTTCAGAAATTTTACAGAACACAAGTAAAGAACACTGATCATTCTGGGATTTTTTTCCTTACCTTCTTGAATGTGATTCTTTCTGGGGAGATGATGGAGGTCCGGGAGGAAAGAGAGGTGGATTTGGAGGATGGGAAAGAGACTGCGGCAGTTACAGCTGCAGCCATGGTTTATACGATGAAGAAAATGAAGAGATTGGGGAAGAAAATGTGATGATTTTATTCTGGGGATTGTAATGTAAGGTGTGAGTGAAGAAGAATGAAAAAGAAGGGTGGGGGATCTTTTTTGGTTGATTAGAGGTAGTGAGGACCATAGATTGAGTGGATGAGATTTGCGAGGAAAATGCAGTGGTTGATGTGAGGATAAGTCTATTGGGTAATGTATGACTCTCACCTTACCATGAAGATTTTACATTTTTTTTCATTGTCATGGTGATGGAGTCACAGATAAAATACAGAATGTGACTTGACTATTAAGTTTCACTCATTTTATATTGACTAATTCTACCGTACAGTCATTGTATGGTACATGTGTTGCTTTGTGTGCATTTAATTTAAACTATTATATGTCCCTTCGGGGACATCCGATAAAAAAAATGTAAACTATCATATGTATATAGATTTTACATTTAAATGCACATAAAATAATCTATATATCACAACCCACTTAAATTTATGATATACTTTTTAGTTAATGAGAGAAAACTAACGATTATTTTTTAGGTTTTTATATTTTTAATTTACAAAACTCTCAACCGCTTAACTTCTTCTTCATGTTCGCTCATTTACAGTGAAATTTCAGTAATTATTCCACTCATTTTTCATTCAATGTTCATTACTTTGATCTCCAATCAATACTGTGGCATTCTTCTAAGAGATCGAGTCTGTTATTAGTAATATGATTCGTCTTCTTTTTTCATTTTTGTTGTATTTGAATCTACAATTTTGGCAAGATTGTTTTTGTTGCTCTTGAATATGCAATTTTTGACAATATCATTTTCAATTTTGGCAATATTAGTCACTTCATACATTTTTGCTTATTTTTTTTTTACTTTTTCATTTCTGCAATATCGTTTTCATGTTTTTTAGGTTGCCGATGCAATTTTTGTTATACAATTTTCGTCTCTGCGATTTTCGTTTCTGTAATTTTCGTTTCTACAATATCATTTCTGTAATTTTCGTTTCTACTTTTTTTATTTATGCAATTTTGCTACTTTTTTCATTTCTAAAACACGTTTTTCTATTTTTTTCCGTTACTGCTAAAAGGAAACTTGTTGTTGAAATTGCTATCAATATTTTTCTTACGTAGTATATAGATGTATACCGTCTATATGTAATTTTATACTGTTTATTCAATTTTTTGGAATATGCATTTGTTTGGAATATTTAGAATATAATATATAAACATATACTTAATGGTATATAATTTCATAATATGTTATATTGCATGATATCATTTGTTATATGGTATTTTGTCATATATCATATAGTATATATTTATTTATTGTTTTATGCAGTTTTTTTTTGGTATACAATTGCGTAGTATATATACATCTACCTTACGGTACATATTTACATATTGCGTTATTTTGATATTGTGGTATTGTTGAATCATGTTCATTAAATTTTTGTTCAATGATGCTATGGTTCAAATGAGGATGATGTCGAAGCCCTTTTATTTTTTTAGTAAATACTTTTACATATTTTAGATATTGTCACACATTTCTATACTGATTGTGATGGTAGGCTAAAGTATTTTTTGTGGCGTTGGTCGTCATTGTAGGCCCGTTATAAGAGTTGATGGAACTTTGTTTTTTGTTTGCTCTAATTGATGCTTGAACTTCTTGTAACCCTTTACTTTTCATTCTTTTCCCTCTAAGAGAAATGTATTTAGTCTTCATGATATAAGCATATACTTACAATTACATAAATTAGTGTTATAACCTAATTAGAATATCCATAGTATATTCACGTAATTGGATATATAACAGTAGATATATTCACGTAATTGGATTTAAACGCATAGTATATTATCATTTACTCCATTGTATAACTTTGTCAAACTTGGTTATTTTCAAGAATTGGATATCTACCCATAGTATATTATCCTTTACTTAACTACATATAAACTTAGCAAAATAGATTTAATCAGAAATTGGATTTATACCTATAGTATATGTCCTCATACTCACTCACATGTTAAACACTAATTAAAATTGCTTTATTGTTCGAAAACCATCTCGGCCATTTGAAATTATGCAGCAGAAGACAAAAAAAAAGCATCATGCAGCCGAAATTATCACTTACAATTCGAAAACCATCAATTCCAAATTATCACCTAATTTCAGAAGACAAAAATACATCATACGAAAACCATCTCTGCAATTTCAGAAGACAAAACAAGAACGAAATTATCACTTACAATTCGAATGAAAATATCATGCAACAACAATCGTGTTTGACAGATACGAAATCAAACTCGAACTAAAATAAAAAAGGCAGTGTAATAACACAGATTCAACCTCCAATCAGACTCGATTTGAAATAATTTCAAACTAATTCAAACAAATTTGAACTATATCAAACTCGAACGAAAATCAATTTCAAGCAGAAACAATTTCGAACAATTTAAGCTTGGACTGAGATTTCACGCTAGGGTTTGAAGATGCTTAGGACTAAGATTTTTAGGTGCCATGTCATTAATCGGCTGTTGATAATTTTACCCCTCATTTGACAGATTCACGTCATTAATCAGCTGTTGATAATTTTACCCCTCATTTGATAGACTCACGTCATTAATCAGCTGTTGATAATTTTACCCCTCATTTGACAGATTCAATTATCTGATTTTGTGGGGCCATGTCACTTAAGAGATATCTTTATTTTATAATTTCAGTTTATAATATCATTAATATATATTATTTGAAATTAAAATTAAATTTAATCTCAGTGTTTGTTTTTATTTTCCCATTTTTAGTGATAACCGGATCATAACCGAATGATTGCAATTCGGATTTGCAGCTCTGTTTCAAAGAAATTCACCCAAAATTGAGAAACTTTGATTTACCGTTAACCATATAATTTCAAGGATACTTCCATTAGTGTGTTTTTGCCATCCGTTACACCCATTGATTTCTAGATTTCTTTGAAGAAAAATAACACTCATTGATTGTATTCATTCTCCATAAATCGAAGAACATCACAAAGGTTTTTGTGTTCAAGTTTGTGAAGAAAATTCTGGGTTTTTCGGTCTTGATATTCATTCATATTCTATTTTCATATCACGCTTTACAATGTTCATTTATGGAAGGTTAGTATTAGAAAAATATTTTGTCATTTTCTTGTTATAAGATTATCATAATGGATACTTTTTTTAATTTATAATTCATTTGAGTTTTAATCACGCTTTTAAATTAAGTGTTTTGTGTATAATATGTTGGTATCATTTTTTTCACATTTAACTGAATGATTTACTTGATACATATGTATTTTCATTTGATGTTAATCATCATTTGTCGTTGTGGGTTTAGTATATGTTTCATTGTTGGATGTTCGATATATGCTATTTAGGTGCTGGAATGACATGTATAAAGAAATTTTATTTGTTAGATTCAGTGATGTATATTTCGAAACATATTTTCTCGTTCGGATTAAATCATTATGTACATAGTTTCGATAACATGATTCTTGTATGAAAACAACAAATTTATTGATTGATCAATAAATGTCAATATTTTATTTAGAATAAGACATAAAATCAACTATTATTATTGTAAATCAATGATTTATAGATATCAAACTATAGTTATTATTCTCGTACAGTATATCATATATTGAATTGTCAATTTTCATGTAATTTTTGTAAAAGTATCAGGCATTCTAAAGATCCCTACTATTGTTGTGTATGATGGAAAATGGGATGAGACAAAGTCTTACGTTGATTTTCGTTCTGAACGTTTTTTGGTTGATGTCAATATGTAGTTTGTTGAGCTAGTAGAAGGAATTAATATGATTTTGGATTCTGTTGATGGAAGAGATGAGTTTGAAATTATTGTCAAATTGTAATTTGACAATGTTTCATCTACACCGCTGAAATTAAAAATGACCAGGACATTCAATGGTATATTTCATTGATAAGGAATGAAAATGGGGTTAGCTTTCCATTTATCATTGACAATAGTAAGTTTAATAGAATCCGATGCACTAACTTGCAAAATTATGTGTTTGATGAGGGTAGTCAATCATCATCAATGGATTGTGAGGATGCTCAAGACGATGACATTTTTATCGCTCTGGTTGATTTAGAAAATATCCTTAGTAATTTTGATATTAACAAGAAATCATTGTTTAGAAATAAATACGAGTTAAAAAAGGTGTTGCACATGATTGCACCGAAAGAGAATTTTGAATTCAGGATTGAAAGATCCAACCGAGAAAGAATAAATGTTTGATGTGTTAATGATCATTGTAAATGGTTTGTTCGAGCATCTATATACAAAGGTGGTGAGCTTTGGATGGTACGCGAATATATTAGAGAACACAGTTGTTCGTTATATATAATTCAAAGTGATCATCGTCAAGAAACATCTGATATTGTTAATTAATGCATTAAAGGTAGAGTAGGAATGATGTACAAGATCAGACAATGCCCAAAGACATTATTGATTATATGTGTTTGAAGCATGGAGTTACTATTAGCAATTATAAAGCATGGAAAGCAAAGCAAAAATGCATTGGATTTGCTTCAAGGGACTTCAGAAGATTCGTACAAAAGATCACCATCACATTGTTATGTATTGAAAGAAAAAATCCATGTATATCACTTTTTTCAGTATTTTAATGATTGACTACAAAATCAATAAATTTGATTGTATTGTGTTTTGTAGTACCGTGACAATAATTCAGAATGATGAGAATGACACATTCTAATACATCTTAATGTGTTTGGGGGCTGCCTTGAAAGATTAACAACATTGTAGACCAGTGATTTCAGTAGATGGAACTTTCCTAAGGAACAAATATCTCGGTACACTGTTAACATCATCATTGTTGGATGTTAATAATCAAAATTTTTCCTTTGACATTTGTTGTTGTAGATTCAGAAAATGATTTATCTTGGGGATGATTTTACGAAAAATTGAAAGAAGTAATTGGTGTTAGGGAAAATTTAGTTATTATATCCGATAGACACAACAATATCCCAAATGCAGTTTATAAATTGTTCACAAATGCTGTTCATGGGCTATGTATGCAACATCTATTGTTTAATGTCAAGTCTAACCATAAAAACTCAATTGTTGACCCCATTTTTTATCGATGTGCAAAAGCATATACAATTGAAGACTTTGAAGTCAATATGCGTGTATTGGAATCTATTTATCCTTCGATGCGTTCTTATCTTAAGGGTGTTGAGTATGAGAAATTGGCTCGTTCTCACTTTGTTAGACATCGATATAATGTCATGACTACAAATATATCAGAGATCCTCAACAATGTATTTAAAGATGCTCGTGGTTTACCAGTTACATTTTTATTGAACTTCTGAGGTAATTGATACAAAGGTGGTTTCATGAGCGTAGAGTCGCATCTAGTTGCATGATTACGACACTGACTCAATGGGCAGAAAAATGTCTACGTAAGCAAATGGGTCTTCGCAATCAAAGATTGTAAGTATTTTTGTATCGTATATTGAATTGATATATTTATTAAATTTATTAGTAGTTGATAATCGTATAACACATTTTTTTATTGCAGGTTATTGCTATCAATTCAATATAGTTGATAATGTATCAGTAGTTGACACGCATGAATTTCAGGTGATTGACGATGATTTAATATTTATTGTACACATACTCAATGAGTCATGTACATGTCGAAGATTGGATATAGACGCAATACCTTGTGTACATGCTTTAGTTGTAATGGCTAATAGACACTTGAATCCATACTTGTACGTTTCATCGTATTATTTCAAGAGCGAGCTAGATACAACATACGAGGAATTGGTTCATCCTCTCAGTAATAATAGCCAATGGAGTGTTTCAGAAGACATTCAAATTCATCATATATACCTCCTAAAACAAGTCGTTCAGCCAATAGACCGAAAAAGTAAAGGATCTCATGATAGGTGAACTTAATAATGTAAAATGTGGAGGGTGTCACATGATCGGACATAATCGAAAGAGATGCAAGAACCCAGTGACGTCAACCAGCAGTCAATCGAAGAAATAAAAAGTGGAGATTAGATTTTGAGATTGATATATTTATGATAGAAATTGCTATCGATCCATCCATGTTTTTGTTTTTTTATTAATTTGATGGATGATTTTTATTATTTCAGTGGCTCAGACTTTTGATAATATATTGAAAATAATTTTTAATATTAATAAAGTATTTTAGTCTATTGATAATAGTTATTGACTAATGCTATGATAGAATATCACTGCTCTACACAAAATATTTGATTATTGACATCAATTATTGACTTCACACTAGCTATTGATTAAGACGTAATAAAACAATGAATTTTTGGATAACCAAGGGTTATCTTATCTTCTGTTTTTCCCATGAAAAAAATAAAAAAATGAAATTTAGTAAGCTCAGACTTGTAAATTTCTTTCCAATTCAATATATTTAGCATTAATAATACACCATGTATATATCACAATATTCATAAGTAAACATCATAACTCTTATATAAAAAATATCTATCACGTTATTCATAAAAAATAAAAAGAAAATATCCATATATATATATAATTGTCAATATTCGATTAATCAAAATGACATCTACTTCAATCCGTAGATACCAACTATTTACAAACTCCATCACATAAGATCCATCAAACTTGTTCTATAACTACCAACTACCAGCTACTTAAATCCATTACAAAAAATCCATCAAATCTATCAATTACATGTTAAAGTACCTAAAATCGTAAAATATCAAGTTTTTCAATCAACCACAGTCAATAAACCAAAAACATCGGTTTATGCATCTCCTTCTTGCGTTTGAGTGCTGATATGAAAGTCTGAAGGTGTGAAAATGTTCGTATCAGGATGCAGGATGATCTCCATGCTTTGTTCTGATTTTTAATTCTTTTGCCCCTTGCCATATAATTTTGTTAGATCAGGTCACTTCCCCTTGCACTACTTGATTAATGACACTCGTTTAGCTGGAGACTTGTTTATGGTTGGTGGAACAGGTGCTGGAACAGTAGCTGGACATGGGTGCTTCTTGTAATTGAAATCAGATTTCAAATTGGTCAATAATAATATATATATGTATAATTATTCAATAATATATCGGTTATTTACCTCTATATCATCCAAGCTTAAGTTTGGAAGGGGGCCAAACACATCATAATTACTGACCTTATTCAGTTAAGTGAAATTTTGATGGTTAGTTCCATTCCCAATATCCTTATTTAAAGTTGTTGCAGGTTGTGCATGGATTTGTTGATCTTCCACATTTTTGCTGACACCGTGAAATGGACTTGATCAGTTGTGTTCATAATTATGAAAAATATTTTATTCAACACTCAATAATTTACAACACAAATAAATTACATTTCATAACAGTGAATACTATGATCAAACAATAAAAGAAATGAACATTCATCCAAAACACAAAATAAACCATAGTCAATAAATGTTATTCATACCTTCTTTGACAGACTCAACAATTCTTCCAACATAGAGTTGATCTTCTCAAATTTCTTATCAAACTTCTCCTCTAGACGGTCTAATCTAGCCTCAATAAAAAATGATGATGATGTTTTTCTTTTCTTAGGATCAAAAGCTTCAACAATATTCTCATATTCGGTTTGATTGTCATCAATCTGAGTTGAGTATCAACCACCTCTTTTCCTTTTGATTGTCTAGATTTTTTATCATAGTCGACACTCTTCAATTCATTAGAAGTTGCTTGAAACTTCTCAATCTCAAGCTTCAATCATTAAATGTAAGTATATCAAGTTAATAACAAATATAGATTTAAATATAATTATATCAAAAATAATTTATACTTACATTCTTATGCCCGAAAACCATGTCTGTTAAATCATTCTTGTTTGGTTGACATGTCACTGTCCAATTATTTATCCTTGGAGTACCATTACCCAGTCTTTTTGCAAACGTCATCGGTGGTGTCGTCAATAACGTTATTGTATCGAGTGCCCAAATGATTATAGCATGTGGGAAACCATATAAAGCACGAGCATTACTATCGAGAAAATGATTGATTTTCCTCATGCTTGAAACAAGTACCTCAAAGGCCAACTTACCCCAATGATATAAATCAAACAAATAATCTTTATCAACCAACAAAATATGAAAATGGTCAACTAAAATATGCTCATGTTTTGGAATTAACAAATTTTCCAGGCAATATAGCTTTGCAAGCTTGACTATCACCTCGTCATCATCGTTTTTGGCAATTGTCCAGGTATCAAATGCGAAATTCAACATCTTTCTAGAAACTGTTTTATTATTTTTAAACTACTTCTCTTTCAACCTCTCATCCCCTAAACTAGCTCTATCAATATGCACGGATGAAGGACATATTAAACCACTTATTATCGTAAAATCCCTCATTGTGAAATGAGCCACCCGCCCACTAAATATTGAAATAAATTAAACCGCTCCACTCATGGTGACATTATTTCCTAGCTATATGCAATAGTAACTAAGCAATTTTTTTTTAATTTGAAAGTTAAGAAAGTGTCCAAAACACCATTTTCTAAACGCCTCTTGCTATTTATCAGTCAAACTCAGATTCACATGTTCCATTATGCTTGGTTTAGAGAACAGGTTCAACTTCTGGTTTTTGTTCCAGTTTGAATCAGGTTCAATCAATTTAAAACCCTATAACAGTATAATATTGCTTAACAATTTATAAGAATAAGTATATAAAGATTAAAAAAATCTATTGAATCTCATTTTACCTCATTTTGATTTTCTTTAGTGAAACACAACTTACATTTTCCGGTTGATATTTGTTTGTTGTTCTTTTTTGTTACTTTTGATGATTCACCTTCAACACTTTTGTCTGCCGTAATCAATGCTGCCATAAACAAGTAAATAAATGCTTATCAGAGTTTTATATAGGTCAATCATATAACACAACAGATAATCAATATGTTATTGATATATTGGTTATATCAATAAATGATTCATTATCACAGACTGATATATAATATTAATTGAATAACATATATAAAGTAACAATGATCTATCATTTATTTACTCTATCTCAATAAAATTACACAAATACCTGAATATAATAAGTGAAAATAGTATAGAACCATGGAGTTACCACATCAATGTTAACCACTCATTGGTAAGAACTTATAGATCAATATCGCATGTGCTAAAATTGTATAGAACTTATGAAACACACAAAATTATAAAATTTGTACACAACTATATGATTCTCGAAAAAGTAAAACTTAGACTTCCATAAAAAATAATAGTTGATATTTAGATTAAACTAGTATAATATTCAATAGACGCTACACTCAATTGGAAACAAGATTAAACTAGATTAACATAGTATTCTTCAGTAGATGATATACTCAATAACAAGGTTGTCATGATCATATATTTGATTCAGATCGGTAGAGGAGTCTTGCGGATCAGATCATTGGATCAAATTGAGTGTTGTAAAATCCTACTATATATACTAATTAAAATATTTAAAAAGTTGAGATCCTTCAAAAATAAATTAACTATTTTTGACTAAAATTAAACATAAAAAGAAGTTTTACACTACTTTATAATACAAAAAAAATGATTATCATTACCTACTTCTAGCAAAATATTTTCTTGTTTTCTTCCATAGTTCCACTCTGACTTGCAGACATTTCTACATGTAATACAAAAAAGTGCAATGCAGCCATGAATCATGATAATCAATCACTAATCAGTAAAATTGTAAACATAAATCATAATATTGATTTTTACACACCACAAACCAGAAAACTAGAAGGCAGAAACATTCACATTGACATCAGAAAAATTCAACCATATATACACGGTAACACCACAAAAATTCAACCACACATATATGGGTAAACCAGAAAAATTCAGAATGAGTTTCATTCAACCATACCCACCCTTACCCGAAAAAGAAGTAGAATCCTAACTTTTTCAAAGGATTAATCCAATTCTCAAAACTCAGCTTCAGTCGTAACATCAAATGAGTTCCTACCATACCCACCCTTACCCAAAAATATCAAACCACAATGCCATTTCTGAAATTATAAACATAAATTACTAGAAATTTTCTTACCTGGCAAGCGCCATTAAGAGCGATGCTTGAATGAGAGAGACTGAGAGGCTTCGCTGAAGTGAAGACAACTTAGGTTATTCTGAAACTGAGAACCAGAAAACACAATCCGAAGAAGCAGATCTGAAGAAGTATTGAGTAATGAGTAGGGAGTAGGGAGATCGAACTCGGTATTGAGCATGAAGAACATAAGAAGTAAGAAGGAACGAACACCTGACCTGACCTGCGAGGCTGCACTCTTCGTCTTAGATTCTTAGGGCAGATTGAAGAACATAAGAAGTAAGAAGGAACGAAGAAGCATTCAACCAAATGTTCACTATTTGGACTAACGAGGGCTTAGAAGATTGGGCTTTAATGGCCAGTCTTTGACAACATCTACAGCAAACCCCATTGACGATGCAAAAACCTCCATTCACGCCTTTTTATAGAACAAAGAGAACTCCATTAACAATGGAACAAGGTTCAAGGTAAATCATCCTTTCACTTCTATCATCTCTAACAGTTTCAAGGTATTATTAAGCAAAACAAAATCATTCAGTTCTTCACCTATTTGAATCAATCTATCAAAAGTGGTTGGATTTAGTAAAAAAAAACTATGATTTCTTTATTTTTTATCATATTATATCACTGATTGAACATGCATGTACATTTTATTGATTTAAAAAATTATGATATTATTGAGTAAGGTTATCAAACTCACGATCCGGATCGTAGGATCGTACGATCCTATGATCCCATAATCACCAAACGATCTGGATCGAGTATAAACTCAAAATCTTGTAGGGTTTCTTGTTTTTTTAATGATTGATTGACATTTGAGGTTAGTTATTATTTACCATAATTAGTTAGTAGTTTTTCATAACAATATTTAGATGTAACGATCCTACGATCCCATAATCACCAAACGATCTGGATCGAGTATAAACTCAAAATCTTGTAGGGTTTCTTGTTTTTTTAATGATTGATTGACATTTGAGGTTAGTTATTATTTACCATAATTAGTTAGTAGTTTTTCATAACAATATTTAGATGTTGCTTTACTTTTAAAATTATTTCGGTGAATTTTGATTGGTTGATTTCAAAATGAAATATTATATCAATTAATGGGTGTATACATGGCGGGATTTGTTTTTTTTTTTTATAATATTTTCATTAAAATGTTAATTGTCATTTATGGAAATTACAATTATACTATTAAAGCATTGTTATCTACTATAGTTGAGCCAAATATATCACTTATTTACTAATGATTTACTATGATACTCATACAAAACAAGTATTATATTTCAATTTATTAAAATTTTTTATTTAATATTATTGATCGAATAATCACTGATTTATTGTTGATTTTTTATTGATTTAGTTTGAGTTTTGTTTAAGATTTTTTATTCAATATTTAATTAATTGTGGAAGTTATAGATTCCGTTAATTACGGTTAGATGACTATTAAATATATTATTAATTACAGTATAAATCCATTGCTAGTTATAGTTTCTTTAATTGTAGGATATATCAATTAAGTCTATCTTATTTAGATATTTGATTTACCCGAAAATATAGATAGTATATTATATATAGATGATAGGCATATTTGTCTAAAATTATTAACTATTTAAAAAACTTGTTATTTACCTAATTATATTGAAAACCTGTTATTGCTAAAAACACTCCTTTTAATATTATCTATGATGCAAAATTTCCCAATAAATTATGTTATGTAATTATTGTTATTAATGATATCCAATTTATTATTTAAATGATGTTTTAATATTTCATAATATTGAGGTTATAATGGTAAAATTGTATAGCTTTTTCATTGATTATTTAAGTTGTTGGCTAAATTCTTCTGATAAATATTACTTGCTATTTTGCAAAATAAGCTTTTAATAAGATATATTCGGTTGCAAACCCCTTGAATTGGTAGCAAAAAGCTTGATATGCACCGATACGGAGCCCACTGTTGATTTATCTTTTGGATAAAATATAAATTTCTCTACGTGTTTTGATAGTTTTGCATGCAATAATAGACTATATAGGTTTTTTTAATTGTAATATACAAATTACATCCTTAAAGTTCATATTTTCTGTCATTTTATTCCTTAAAGTTTAACTTTTGTCATTTTTATTTCTAAAACTTCAATTTGCTGTCTATCAATCTCTTAACTTCATTCGATCTCATATAAACCTAATGATAAGGAATTCTAAACATTTGAAGTTTTATGAACCAAAGTAATAGAAAGCGTGTAAACTTTAAACGGTGTAATTTGTAATTACCCTAGTTGTTTAGCCAATTAAGGTTGATTTCGCGTGAAGTTTTTGTTTGAACTTTGAAGTGCATTTATGATTTCAAACACACTATTTTAGCTTTCAATTTTTTTTATAAGTACTTTGAGTATTTTGCATGCAATTATAGACTATTAATATTGGTGCGTAAATACTATTGCTAGCATTAAAAATCAACAGGCTCAATGGGTAAGTAGTAGAACAGTATGGAGATTTTTTATTGTTCCAGAGAGTTTTATCTCAATATGTTTAAAGAAGAGACTGTAACTGATGCTGATTGGGTTCTTGTTGACAGTTGCATTTTACAAGATGATAATAACTGTCTTTTGCTTCCCGTCTCTATTGAGGAAGTTAAGGAAGCTGTTTTCTTCATAGGTCCTGACAAAGCTCCTGGTTCTGATGGGATACCAGGTTCCTTTTATCAATCTAATTAGGATCTGGTTGGTAAGGATGTGTGGAGAGCAACTATTGATTTTTTTTAGAAAGGTTACCTTTCTAATGCCTTAAATGAAACCTGTATAACTTTAGTTCCTAAAATGCCCAATCCTAAAACTCCTGCACATTTCAGACCTATTACTTTATGTAATTTCTCTTATAAAATTCTCTCTAAAGTCTTAGTTAATAGACTTAGACATATTATTTCCAAGTGCATTAATGATTCCCAAGGTGCCTTCATATGTGGGAGACACATTCAGGATAATCTTCGTATTGCTGAGGAGGCGTTCTATCATCTTAAGAAGAGAAAAAAAAGGAAGAAGGGTATTATAGCTCTGAAGACTGACATGATGAAGGCGTACGATATAGTTAATTGATTTTTCTTAGAGAAGATGCTTTACAAGATGGGTTTCCATAGAATTGTTATACAATAGATTTGGACTTGTTTTTTTTTGTGCTATATAGAGTTTGTGTTAATGGAAGTCCTGAAGTCCATATTAAACCTTCAAGGGGGTTGAGACAAGGAGACCCCTTGTCTCCCTACCTTTTTATACTAGTAGCTGATTCTCTTTCTAGATGCATTCAGAGATTTATTGGTCTTGGTAGTATCAAAGAAGTTTTCTTAAAAAGAGGCAGTCTTGGTATCTCTCATCTATTTTTTGCAGATGATAGTCTCTTCTTTACTGAGGATAATGAGGATTCATGCAGGAATTTGATGAAGTGTACTTTTTATATCACAATGCTTCTGGCCAGAAAGTGAATCTTAGTAAGAACAACATTTTTTACACCAAAATATTAGGGAGTAGAAGTAGAATTCCATTGCTGACACTACAAAAAAAACCCTATGATAGCGGCCAAAAAACGCTATCATAGGGTTTTCATGGCGCTTTTCATAACGTTATGGTTGGCAACGTTATTAAAACTTCGACCCTACGATAACGTTTAAAAAATGTTATCACAACTGCTTTTAATAGCTTTTAAAAAAAGCTATTGTAACCTTTCAATAACATTTTTTAAACGCTATAGAAAGCGTCCCATTGCGCTTGGTGACTTTCTATAACGTTTATAAAATGCTATTAAAAGGTTACGATAGCGTTGATTAAAAGTAGTCATGATAGCATTTTTTAAACGCTATCGCAGGGTCAGAGTTTTAATAACGTTGACAAACATAGCGTTACGAAAAGACTTTGAAAACCCTGTGATAGTGTTTTATAAATGCTATTATAAGCGTAGCAACAATGTGAGACTTTCTATAGTGTTTAAAAAACGCTATTATAACTCTTCTATATCGTTTTTTAAACACTATAGATGGGTTACCAAGCGCAATGAGACACTTTCTATAGCTTTTAAGAAATGCTATTGTATGTCTAGCCATATCATAACTGCATTTGTCTATTGTGCTTCTTTAGGCTATTATATTCTCTTGCAGGGTTTTAAATACTGTAAATAACTTACGCTAATGTATCAAACAATAATATAAAGATCATCCGTTAAATCACCAATTTAAAACATTTAATTAAAAAAAATTACTAATAAAGATCCATATCAAATACAATATCAAATGTCTTAAAAACCCTACAAAAAAGCATTCCAAGGTGTTCATATCACATATTACAAATATTTTGAGTTGTACCAAAAATAACAAATACAAGTCAAAGTTTTCATCAAAGAACTTCCATGTCTTCTTGTTGGAATCATATTCCCCATCACTATGTGGAACCACGCACCACCTGAATTACTATATGTTTGTGGTGTTTTCGGTGGACCTATATTAAAAAATAATTGTGATAGTTCAATAGCCACTTATAAACATACATATTATCTCTATAAAAGACTTTCCAATATTCAGACATGTTGATCTATAAGAATGTATCTAGATTGCAAAACTCTATTTCTTGAAATACATATTTTCCATGCATCTATGTTCTATCCTTGAAAATGCATATATAATAACAAGTTAGAAAAACAACATAAGCAAACTCAACACAAATGCAAGAACAAAAATACAAATCCAACATTTCAATCCACATTTCTAGCACCCCCCAACATTTCAATACACATTTCCAACACCCACAACATTTTCATCATGCCACAAATTATGTCAACCCACATTTCTAGCGCTCACAATACTAATAGGTCATGGATGAGCATGCAAATAAGTTTCTGCGTAGTGCACAGAGTTATTTACACTTAGTAG
Source organism: Datisca glomerata (assembly GCA_003255025.1). NCBI lineage: Eukaryota > Viridiplantae > Streptophyta > Magnoliopsida > Cucurbitales > Datiscaceae > Datisca > Datisca glomerata. The sequence continues at coordinate 1,507,547 of QANY01001431.1, read as the reverse complement.
ATCTTTTAACTACCCTAATTAAAATTACAAATCTAGAAATTTCCATATATTTTTCCATGTTTCCTTCCTTATGAGCCCTCCGTCTCTACCTAAGAAGGAAACACTACTTAGAAGGAAACAACTTTGGATCCTTCTACAACTTGACTAATATGCCATTGAGTTTCTTATTTAAAAAATAAGAAGAATTAAAATAGAAGCATGACAAACAATATACTAATTTGCAAGACTTAAAATTATCTTCAAGTCGTGATATAACTTCCAAGAAAACTTCTCAAACAAAATAGCCAATGAACATTCCACGCATACAGTAGCTAGCTGCAAATACTTATATGCTGGAAATTTTTGTTTAACATCATAGCTCCCTTCCAACAACTTCTATTCTTCTCATTTGTTCAAATTATACTTAAAATACTTTTTTATGTAATTAAGACAACAACGAAGGGCAGAGGAATGAATCCCCCACTTAATTTCTTCTGACAACCCAATAAAGAATCATCATAAACATAAGGCCAAGGAAATGTTTTTTATGAAAAAAAATAGAGAGAGAGAAGGGAGCATTAAAGCAAACCCAGAACAGAACAACCCAAGTCTACATCATCATAAACCATATCGCACCAAGAACAGAACAACACAACTTATTCCACTTCTACTGCCTAAATGGTTAAACAAATGTATCAAAACTAAAAAGGAAAAAACATTATCAAAGACAAAAAGATAGAGACTCGTTATAATTACTGTCTAGCATTTATGTCAACCCACATTTCTGACTCTCCCAATACTAATCATCATATGAGAAAAGTTTAACATAATATTCAAAATCTAAACTCACCAACATAAACAAATCCAACACAAATGCAAATCATTCAATGCACATGACTAGTACCCCCTAGCATTTCAATCTCCAACACCATTTTTCATCATCATACCTATAATCACCACCACCATTTTTCTTCCGATCTTAATTAACACCACTAATGCAGCCAATAATTGAACTCAAATCAACCTAATTTCAATCATGTCCAACAGAATATCAACTAACAGTAGTTGGAAAAGAAGTACTTACAATGGGACAAGTCTATTAGTGGGCCATGCAATTGTGCTTCCTACTGCATCTTCAATATATTTCATTGAAGACGTAGACCTTTATAAGTAAGCTTTTGGTTTTGTTGCAAAATCTATTCAAACTCTCGTGGCATCAAGTCCAAGAGGCATATGATGAACAAGGTCATTTGGATCACTTGAAGACCAACGTCCTTCAGCAACTACCTCATTTGATCCAATCCAATCTAATAACTTCAACTTTCTCACATGCAAGTTATTATTCACACTCTATAATTAACAATAGAATACCATCAATTACAAATAGTAAAGCTCCATGTGCAAACAAATAAACATTTTAAAATTTACCGAGGGCGATTGTGTGTCTGAAATCCGCGCAATCACCCTCCTACAAAAGGTTTCTTTCTCTTTTTTGGTTGATGAGTACAGAGCGGGAGGAAGGACGGTTCTAGATCCATCATCTTTTGGATGCAAGCCATGCTTAATATCCATGTGTGGTAGATCCTTACATGTATTGATTCCATCTTTTGATTTTCCTTTCACATTCAGCAAAGTAGCAATAATGCTTTCACATATATTTTTCTCAATGTGCATCATGTGTAGATTATGACGTAATACTAATACCTAAAAATGTGATGACAACATCTAAAAGTGTTCAAAATGAAACTAACAATGGAGAAGTTGAAAGATACTAACCTCTCAATATGGTAGATCAAAGAAGATTGATCTTTTCTTCCATATAGTATCCGCTTCTTTGCCTCTTTTATTTCTTTTCTTACCACATTTTCTAAAATCATTGACATAGTCTTTCAGTTCGAGAGAAACATTGTGACCAGTCATCGTTCTAGGAATTTGCCCATGCACCTCGTTCCCATCAAACCATGTTTTCTTTGTCCTAAATGGATGAGATGAGGGTAGAAAGCGTCTGTGGTTCATGTATGCATACTTACTACTGTATTTTAACTAGCAAGAAAGTGTGTTTTCACCATAAACTGGACATGCCTTTTTTCCTTTAGTAGTACATCCAACAAGATTTTCATATGCTGGAAAATCATTGATGGCCAATATCAAAATAGCTCTCAGATAAAAAAAAGATTTACTGAAAGCATCAAAAGTGTGCACCTCATTATTCCATAAATCTTGAGATCTTCTACTAGAGGTTGTAAATACACATCGATATCATTCCCTGGTTGTTTTGAAAAAAAGATACTAACAACGTCAAGAAGATATTTTCTCTTTTCATGCATAACCATGGTGGTAAGCTGTAGGTCAACAGCACGACTGGCCAATAACTATGTGTACTGTTCAAAATACGAAAGGGATTAAAACCATCTGCGGCAAGTCCTAACCTAAGGTTACGCAAATAGATGAAAAAGAAGGCCATTTCTGATTCACCAACTCCCACGCCACAGAATTTACAGGGTGACGCATCTTCCCATCATTACTCTTATTATTTTGATGCCACCTTAACGCGTCAGCAACTTTGGCAGACTTAAACATCCTCCTAAACCTTGAAATTATAGGAAAGTACCATAAAACTTTAGCAGGTACATCATTTTTTATCTTATTTGCACGTTCATCAACTTTCTACCTTGAAGAGCCATATCTTGGACATTTCTCCAAATGTTCTCTCTCTTTTCTAAACAAGCAACAGTCATTCACACAAGCATGAATTTTTTTGTACCCTAAATCAAACTCTTTGAGAAGCTTTCTTACTAAATACATAGATCTTGGAATCACATTCTCATCCGACAACATATCATGTAAAATTTCTAAAAGTTTAGTAAAGCTTTTATCAGACCAACCACTCTTGGTTTTAACTCTATACAAAACTACAATGGCTGATAACTTTGTGTATTTGGTACAACTTGGATACAAAATAGTTTCAGCATCTCGTAACTTATCCATGAAATCCTCATCTCTCCCTTCAAAATCCCTAGAATGTTCGTCTTCAAATCCATAAGTTGATTCATACATGTTGTGTGTGTATGATTTGTTTACTTCATTCATTTTATCTTCTCTAAGTATTTGTTCTCATGCTGATACCCAGTTTCATAGTTTAGATCCATTCCTTTTATGACTAAATGCTCAAAAACCATGTCACTACATTGATGACACATATTTCGACATTCTTTGCAAGGACATAAAATTTTCTCTGCATAATTTGCATTTCTTTATGCTATCTTGACAAAATTCTATGCTCCTTCCTCATACTCTTTTGTAGCTCTATCAATTAAAACATCAACTACTAAGATATCTATTTATGATTATATTTTACACTTATCTTAAATAAAGCAACCAATCATTTTACATGTTGTAACACACCCAATCTTTATCCATTCCGATAAGTTGACTACTGAAATGTAGAGATAATTCACTCTTTATACTATTAGCTAAATGAGCATTAAAGTTTCATGCCCATCTTTTTTATGAGTAAAGTAATATATAAATTCACTCATACAAATCTGGCAATCAATCAAACTAATAACATATGCAAATAAAATCTAGCCAAACACCTTTATAGTATCTTCACTCCACGCCACGCAAGTCCTTTGCAACAAGCACTTGAGAGGGTTTCTATTGCTTGCAACCCTGCACACATTTTATTAAACTACAGTTAGGCCAAACTTGAACAATAAAGAATGCCGATTTTTCCTTAATTAATTAAGGGGATGACTTGGAGTTTTCCTTAACTAATTATGTAATTAGGGTATGTTAGGGATGACAAATCCACATTTCTTATCTCACAATCATTAAAACAAAACAGAAATACATTTGGTGGCTTTTCAAGAATTTGCTTATAAACTAAAAACTTGAATGATAGATTTTTCGTGCACACACTTTTTGTTAAGGAATGACAACTTTTTCTTAATTAATTAAGGGGAGGACTTGAAGTTTTCCTTAACTAATTATGTAATGAGGGTATGTTAAGGAAGCCAAATCCACCTTTCTTATCTCACAATCATTAAAACAAAATAGAAATACATTTAGTGACTTTTCAAGAATTTGCTAACAAACTAAAAACTTGAATGATGGATTTTATCTAAACATAATGCTTATGCTAAAAAATATAAAATTCAACATGTAGTACATGATTACTTTTATAGTTGTTGCATGATTAATACAATATTATTAATCTCAAACCTCATACTCAACTTCAGTCAACATGAGACTTATAATTTATGAACTTAACACCCTCTAATATATTAACAACCTAACACATAAATTTATCAATAACCAAATATAACTTACAAATGTTCATCACGAAAATATATATGAACTTATTATTTGATGTCAAAGCTTCAAAAAACATATCTTTATATGATCAAGTTCATCTCATTATAATTTTATTGGCAAAACTCTCAAGATCAATTTAGATAGTTTATAAATAAGCATATGTAAAATCACTATTAATCATGCATACATGAACAAAAACATGAGATTTCTACAAAGTCGCATATCATGTTTAATTTCATATGGCTTATGTACATTTGCTGGAGACTAGTAAAAAGAAAAAAAGTAAAAGACTTACCATCATAGTGTATAACATAGTCATGACTGTAACACTTGTTTGAGCACTAATGCAATATCTCAATACTCCAACAATCAAACATAATAAAAACCAACAGAAAATGGAGTTGTAATCAACAAGTATCTAGCAGATCCAACTATTGCCGGTTACTTTTCTCTGTTTTATCCTTACAAAGGAAAATCACAATCAAACACACCAAATGCTCTAAATTTTCATCTTTCCAACAAAAACAATTAGATGGAGGAAAGGATAATCATGAGCTTAACCCAAAGAGAGCCCCCATGTTCCTTTCATTCTTTCTCAATCTGAACCCGAGAGCCCATTGTTCCTTTTTCTCTCTCTTTTTCAATTCATAACAGATCTCAACGAAACAAACTAAATTTAATAGACCATCATAGGAATTTTAAAGCATAGCAGAGAATTAGGGATTTACCCAAAATGAAGAGAAGCTGGGACATAGAGGAGTTGCGTTGATAAATGAAAATAAGAGAGCTTAGAGAGAGACCTTCGAGAGAGATTTCCCAACTAAGTGAGGAATCAACAAGTTCATAGAGCTAAGAGAGGAAGCTACTGGAGAGAGCTCAAATAGAGAGTTGTGAGAAATCCATGACAGACATTCAAAATAGAGAGTTGTAAGGGAGACATACAAGAAAGATATGAGAGAGAGCTTCACCTAGCGAGGAAAAGCTCTGCGAGCTTCGTTGCTGAGAGAGTTGTCCGTGAGCTTCGTCGTAGAGTCTATAAGGGTTGAAGACAGGCGTTGCGTGAGAGATACACCAGAGAGAAAGCTTCAATCTCGAGAGAAAGATGAAAGAGTGAGCTGATTCTTGAGCCCTAAGATCCTTGAGCTTCACCAAGAGAGAGCTTTGTCACAGATGGAGCTGAGAGAGTTTTGTCGCAGAGTCTATTGAGGGTTGGAGCTAAGAGAGCTTTGTCGCAGAGTGAGGGTTGGAGCTGAGAGAGCTTAATTTGTCGCAAAGTTTGAGGGTTGGAGCTGGATTTGTCGCAGAGTCTGAGGGTTGGAGCTGGATTTGTCGCAGAGTCTGAGGGTTGGAGCTGGATTTGTCGCAGAGTCTGAGGGTTGGAGCTGGATTTGTCGCAGAGTCTGAGGGTTGGAGCTGGATTTGTCGCAGAGTCTGAGGGTTGGAGCTGGATTTGTCGCAGAGTCTGAGGGTTGGAGCTGGATTTGTCGCAGAGTCTGAGGGTTGGAGCTGGATTTGTCGCAGAGTCTGAGGGTTGGAGCTGGATTCGTCGCAGAGTCTGAGGGTTGGAGCTGGATTCGTCGCAGAGTCTGAGGGTTGGAGCTGAATTCGTCGCAGAGTCTGAGGGTTGGAGCTGAATTTGTCGCAGAGTCTGAGGGTTGGAGCTGAATTCGTCGCAGAGTCTGAGGGTTGGAGCTGAATTCGTCGCAGAGTCTGAGGGTTGGAGCTGAATTCGTCGCAGAGTCTGAGGGTTGGAGCTGAATTCGTCGCAGAGTCTGAGGGTTGGAGCTGAATTCGTCGCAGAGTCTGAGGGTTGGAGCTGAATTCGTCGCAGAGTCTGAGGGTTGGAGCTGAATTCGTCGCAGAGTCTGAGGGTTGGAGCTGAATTCGTCGCAGAGTCTGAGGGTTGGAGTTGAATTCGTCGCAGAGTCTGAGGGTTGGAGCTGAATTCGTCGCAGAGTCTGAGGGTTGGAGCTGAATTCGTCGCAGAGTCTGAGGGTTGGAGCTGAATTCGTCGCAGAGTCTGAGGGTTGGAGCTGAATTTGTCGCAGAGTCTGAGAGAGCTACGAGCGCAAGAGGTTGAAAAGAGAGAGAGTAATTATAGGCGGGTTGTAATTTTGGTCCCCCGTGCCCCAGCTCTGAAAATTAATTGGAACCCTCTCTTAGCGTTTTGATATAAAACGCGATGGTTATGTGCAATAAAAGCCCAACTTTCTTGTAGTGGGACTGGTTTGGAGTTCCTATCTCCAATAGGCAAGAGAATTATCTTGACTGCTATGTACTCAGTCTTGGTAGAAAGAATGGAAGCAAATACAGACTCTTGGAAAGCCAATTTACTCTCCTTTGGTGGTAAGGAAGTACTATTAAAATCCGTTGCTTTAACCCTCCCAAACTTTGTTATGAGTTTAGTCAAACTTCCTAAAAGAGTTTGTCTTAAACTACAAGCTAAGTTTCAAAGTTTTGGTGGAAGAATGGGGAAAATAATGGCATCAGATGGTGCTCTAGTACTAATATGACTAAGAGTAAAATTCTGGGTGGTCTTGGTTTCAAAGATTTGGAAATTTTTAACATTGCTCTGCTTGCTAAGCAGGCCTGGTATCTTATTAAAAATCCAGGGAGTTTGTGTGCCAGATAATTAAAAAGCTTATATTTTCCCAATTGTAATATGATCAAGGCAGGTGTTAGAAGAAACAACTCTTGCTCTTGGAAAGGAATCTTATGTGATCTTAAAGCTACTAGAAGTAAAGGTATTTGGAGGGTGGGTAATGGTTCCTCTATCAATATTTGGGAGGATAAATGGCTCTTTAACAGTGTCTCTTATTTTAAGGATCCTACCATTAATCTGGTTAGTGAACTTATTGGGGAAAATGCTTCTGGAAGATTTTGGAAGAGAAATCTACTTGACAGAAGCGTTCCTCCTTGGATTTCAAGGAGATTCTCTCTATTCAGCTCACCCAAATAGATAAAGAGGATGACTTTGTATGGCCTTATATTAAGAATGGTGAGTTTTCTATTAAATCTTGCTATAATATTCTGTTGGATGACAGATTTGGTGAGAATGCTTCCGCCTCTACTGCTGTGTCTATTCAGAGGCGGTTCTGGAAAGTTTTTTGGAAGATGAAATTAGTTCCCGAGATTAAATTCTTTATCTGGCGTGTGATTTACATTCTGATTACTACCAAAGTTAATCTTAAGCGTCGAAATATTTTATCTGATGCTTCCTGTCCTGTTTGCCTGGATAAGGAGGAGAATATTGAACAATTATTGATTGGTTGCAACTGGAGCAAGCTGTTTGGGCTTGTTCACCTTTAAATTTTTTTTATCCTGGTGATGGTATCCCTGACTTTGGGTACTGGTTTATTAATATTTTTCTGAATCTTTTGAGGCATCCTGATGGTGGTGAGGAGGCTGCTTGCTTCTTCTGCCTTTTGTGTTGTTATATTTGGAAGGGAAGGAATGGGGCAGTTTTTGAAGGAAATTGTGTTAATCCTATCAAAACAATGGAGATCGCATCTTCTCAATTCAGTTTCTTCTGGTCTCTTCAATCCATGTCTCTTTCTCATGCCAAATCTATTGATTTAGTTCACTGGTTTCCCCCTGAATCTAGCTGGATTAAATTAACTGTGATGCCTCATATAAGGCAGCTTCTGGTTTAACTTTAGAAGCTGTTATTGCTAGCAATAATTCTGCTAAGGTAGTTAAGTTCAAAGCGTGCAATATTCCTGCTTTCAGTAGTTTACATGCTGAACTTTTAGCTGTTCATGAGGGTGTTAAATTGGCTGTTGAATATGGCTGGCAGAATGTTATTGTTGAATCTGATTGTAAATTGGCTATTGATTGGTGTTCTGATCTTGGAGGCTGCGACTGGAATTATTGAATCTGTTGGAAGTTATTTTGTTTGATGCTGGTTCAATTCGGGCTTGTCTCTTCAAGTGGGCTGGAAGAAATGCTAATATGGCTGTCATGCTCTTTCAAAGCATGGTCAAAGTTGTATTGGGAATTGTATTTTTTCTTTACCTTCTGGATGATTTTATCATGGTGTGAATTTTTTTCAATGGATGCTGGGCTAGCAAATCTAAGGGTCACATGAAGTTTAGCACGTAGTAGTTTTTTTTTGTTTTTTTCTAGGTTTATTAAATACGTACTGAGATTCATTAAATACGTATTGAGATTCATTAAATACGTAGTGGGGTTCATCAATTACGTACAAAAAAATAATTCATGGAGGGGTTGACCAATTACGTAGTGGGGTTCACCAAATACGTACGAAAAAATAATTCTTGGAGGGGTTCATCAATTACGTATTGGGTTCACCAATTACGTAGTGAGGTTCACCAAATACGAACAAAAGAATTATTCTTGGAGGGTTTATCAACTACGTACTGTGGTTCACCAATTACATACAAAATAATAATTCTTGGGAGGGTTCACCAAATACGCACAACCTAATCGCCATACCTAAAGGCAAATCACATATTTTAGCCCCTAAACGTCATCCTGAAGGTGCTAATTGCATCGTCAAAATCAAGCGCTAGTTTTATGTCTCCAATCCTCTGTTTCAGTCCCCAAACGTCATGTACCCAAAAGATTCAGAAAAATATTAATAAACCAGTACCCAAAGTCAGGGATACCATCACCAGGATAAAAAAAATTTAAAGGTGAACAAGCCCAAACAGCTTGCTCCAGTTGCAACCAATCAATAATTGTTCAATATTCTCCTCCTTATCCAGGCAAACAGGACAGGAAGCATCAGATAAAATATTTCGACGCTTAAGATTAACTTTGGTAGTAATCAGAATGTAAATCACACGCCAGATAAAGAATTTAATCTCGGGAACTAATTTCATCTTCCAAAAAACTTTCCAGAACCGCCTCTGAATAGACACAGCAGTAGAGGCGGAAGCATTCTCACCAAATCTGTCATCCAACAGAATATTATAGCAAGATTTAATAGAAAACTCACCATTCTTAATATAAGGCCATACAAAGTCATCCTCTTTATCTATTTGGGTGAGCTGAATAGAGAGAATCTCCTTGAAATCCAAGGAGGAACGCTTCTGTCAAGTAGATTTCTCTTCCAAAATCTTCCAGAAGCATTTTCCCCAATAAGTTCACTAACCAGATTAATGGTAGGATCCTTAAAATAAGAGACACTGTTAAAGAGCCATTTATCCTCCCAAATATTGATAGAGGAACCATTACCCACCCTCCAAATACCTTTACTTCTAGTAGCTTTAAGATCACATAAGATTCCTTTCCAAGAGCAAGAGTTGTTTCTTCTAACACCTGCCTTGATCATATTACAATTGGGAAAATATAAGCTTTTTAATTATCTGACTCCCTGGATTTTTAATAAGATACCAGGCCTGCTTAGCAAGCAGAGCAATGTTAAAAATTTCCAAATCTTTGAAACCAAGACCACCCAGAATTTTACTCTTAGTCATATTAGTACTAGAGCACCATCTGATGCCATTATTTTCCCCATTCTTCCACCAAAACTTTGAAACTTAGCTTGTAGTTTAAGACAAACTCTTTTAGGAATACCATCGCCAATCCCCCTCCCCCCCCCCAAATCGCCACTTTTTTGCTCCTAATCCCCATTCTTCACATTTTTTCTTAAAATTGATATTTTTGTAATTATTTACCATACACCGAAAAAATCATTGATAAAAATAGAAAAAACTCATTATTTCAATGCAAACATTCATGGTACTAACTTATTATGTGAAGTTAGATTGGATTAATTAAGGATTCTCGATACAATTGAACACTTATTCATAAACTCATTAAAAGTTGTCATTGATAATGTTGTTGTACTTTTATGACAAGTATTGAGCGAGACGAGTTTTCACCATATATAACTATAGGTTGTGATGTTATGATAATCAGTAAATCCTATTTATCGGTTTGACGAACACGTATAACCCTCAAGGTCAGAAATCTATCTATAAATCGAACATATCAACTAAAAGTTTGAAATTGAATATTGAAATTTGAAATTTTAACCTTTTATTTTGTAAATTATAACACCATAAAATTTTGAAAATAACCTTTACGTTTTAATTTATAAGCATATAAAAACCCTAAAAATTAAAAGAGATGACTTACGAAAAAGCTCAAAATTAAGACCGAAACAGTTTATTGGCCTCCGAAAGTACTTAAAATAGTATTTTTTGTACCCAAAACTGAACACCAATGGGTAAACCCAACATGTATGTAGATCTCTGAATAAACTTCGATTTGATATCTTACGACTCATGTGGTTCCATCCGAGTCAAAAGTTAGGTCTTCTAGAAGTTGACATGCACGTGTCACGATCTAATATGTAGTATTGAGACCAAACGTCTGTGTGTCTGGCGTTTGGGGCCTGCTGGTGGCGTTTGGGCCCCAAATGCCAGACACACAAGCTTTTGGCCCATGTCACTGGTACACGAGCCAAACGCCTGTTACCATGGCATTTGGAGCCCAAATGCCAGACGCACTAGTGTTTGGTCCGTGTCATTGGTACACGAGCCAAGCCTGTTACCATGGCGTTTGGGGCCCAAACGCCAGTCTTGAATGGCAACTTGTCATGTAATGATGGTGTTTAGGTCCCCATTGTGATGTTTGACCCTACTTGTTTTGATACACTTATTTATTCTCAAACACTTAGCCATATTTTCACTCTTAGGCATACATATTAATTTAACATAATTATGTCTTTCATGTATTTGTAAATTCTAGATCTTTCTCTCCCTCTCATAAATTTTGCCTTGCATTTATCTTTTTCACACACTTAATAAATTCATCATCACATAAAAAATTTAATTCCAATTCTATTTAAAAAAATCTCATTCATTAGTAAAACTTTTTTGCTATTTTTCAATGACTATTTTCAGCTGCATCATTTTTACCCTCAAGATCAAGTTGTAATGCATTTCTCATCTCTGATGTACTCTTCGTAGAGGCCATTCCATTTCTTCAAGTTCTCTTTGATAATATATATATTGTCACTCACCATTGCTACAAAATATACCATATTTATAAAGGCTCTTCCATTTCTTAGTCATTTTCAGACATTTAACGATTATACACACTTAGTAATTTTTATATATAGTCATTTTCACACACTTAATAATTTTCACACACTTATTCATTTTCAAACACTTAGTTAGTTTCACACATTTAACTATTTTCATATACTTAACCATTTTCACACACCTGGTCATTTTATGTACTTAGTCATTTTCACAACGTAGTCCTTTTTATAACTTAGTCATTTAAGACACTTGGTCATTTCATATAGTTGGTCATTTTTATGTACTTGGTCATTTTCACTCACTTAATCATTTACATATACTTAATAATTTCACACTTAGTCCTTTTTCACACCTTAACCATTTTTACGTGATTTGTATTTTTATGCACTTGGTCATTTCTATACACTTAACCAAAATAAAAAGACTCTCATTTAAAAAAAAACATCTCATTGATGAATGTGCTACGAAGGTGTCAGTCTAGCTGTGATGTCCTATGCACCTACTGATTTCTATCACCAACAACCTTATATAAAAAAATTGATAATAATTATTAAAAAGATTAAAGAATAGCAATTGTTAACAAATCATAGGGGTGTGCAGACGTCCCAAAAAACCCATCCCGTCCCGTTTTCTTTATAAAAAGCCCAAATTTTTTATTTTTTTTAATTTCAATTTTAATTCTTAAGTTTTTTGTTTTTAACTTTTTGATCTTCTGAACTTTAAACCAATTTTATTTTTTAATCCTTAAATTTTTTACTCAAAATATATGTCCCATCCTATCCCTTCCCATCTCGCTTGATTTTTCCCCTCAACACGGGACGAGACGAGACAAAAAATCTCAAAAATCATCATGTCCCGTCCCGTGCACATGCCTAGACAAATCATTCTATAACCATAAAAAAATTCATATTTTGAATAAAATGAAATTTGAAAACAATTTCATTTCAAATTTGAAAAAGAATGAATAAGATTAAGAAAATAATATAAAATTCAGAACTTTAAAAATGTTGCAATGGCATATGAGAGTATAAAATCCAGATATGGTGCGGCATATGCTGGTGGCCCGTGGAAAGCACAAGAAGTTGGTGCTCTTGATGGTGGTGCTTCCCACTTTCCTCCCTCTCTCTCTGATTCAATGGTGGGTTTATTAGGGGTGACATCATGTTCTCATTAGTCCCTCAGGTTTCTTTTTTCTCTCTCGCAAATCTAAAAGAAATCTCAAGCAAATCCCGAGGTTTTTCTCTAATGTGGTAGAGAGAGAGAGAGAGAGAGAGAGAGAGAGAGAGAGAGAGAGAGAGAGAGAGAGAGAGAGAGAGAGATCTGAGTCTGAATGATCAGAATGGATCGCTGGAAAGCTGGAAGGTTCTCTCAATCAATTGCAGCAACTGACTTCGCCCCTTCCACTTCTCTCCAGCCTAATCCTCAGCCTCACCCTCTTTCCTTGCCATCCAATCGCTCCCAGAACTGCCATCCCGAATTTAGGTTCGTTGAAGTTCGCCTTTCTCAAGTTTATTGGGCTAGTTTAAGAAATTCTAGTAATATTTAACATTGGTTTTTGATTCCTGTAAAGGAAAATCTTTGCTGTTGATTTTCTATGTGTACTTTATTAAGCTTTATCGGGCTCCCCTCACCCCAAGCATTGAGGAAAGGAAATCCCAAGTATCGAGCTAATATTTTGAAACTAAAATCTGTATGGATTTCTTGGTGTAATAATTTAACGGTTGTCCTGTAGTTGGAAATAAACATAGCTACTGTTTACTGATTCTTCTATGAAGTGGTAGAACTTTCCTTCATCATTTATGAATTTGCGATAATCTCATCATTAATATAAAAGTCTTACAAAAGTCAAGGAAATGATTAACTTATCCATAATTGGCTATATAAAATGTTTGGGAGAGTCAACGAGGGCTTGATGTTATTAATATATTGGGTTGAGCACCTTGATAGATTAATAACAATATCTTGATGAAACTCAATATAATTGTTTTCTAATATAAGGAAAATTTGCTGCCATTTCTGAGTAGTTATCAAGTTTATGTTGTTGATTTGAGGCATCTTGGAGCTCAGGTTTTTACATGGTTTTACTCTAAGCACCAATATCTTCCCACTATTACACTCATTTGTTCTCTCTTTATGGTCTTCCTCAAACAAAGAAGTGATGTGGAAATAAAGGATCCAATCGCAGCGAGAAAAGTTCAGAAAGCAGATCGTGAAAAATTGAGAAGGGACCGACTGAATGAGCAGTTCCTTGAGTTAGGAAATACATTAGGTAAAATATGGAAACTTATTAAATTCTCCATCTATCTTCTTGCACAATCAAATCTTTTAGAAACATACTTATGTTCCTCACTAACATGATTTGTTCACGTACATAAATGGAAATTATAATTGTGTGGTCAGCTTATTGAGGTAATGTTTATGCTTCATGTTGATGATCTGCCAAAGTCCTATTATGAATACCATAGAAAAGAAAATTTGTCATGAGTCACTTGTATTGTATGGGCAGATTTAATTGATCCTCATTTCTTAAGATTGCGATTGGCATAAATATTAACAAGTTGTGAATGACGTGAAAGTTGCATTTGCTTTGACATGGTTCTATACGTAGGGTAAATAATCAGTATTAAACATGAAATTATTGATTAGAAAATTCCCCCGACAAGGGTTTCTTGTCTGTTGGTTCATGGTTCTGCTAATACATAATGCTGTAAAATTTTCCGATCATGTAGTAACTAGATGGAATTGATTATAGTTTCCCTTCAATGATTTTAAACATAAATATACCATCATTGATATTGTAGACCCAGATAGGCCAAAGAATGACAAAGCGACCATCCTTACAGACACAGTCCAAATTCTGAAAGATTTAAGTGCTGAAGTCAACCGACTGAAGGCCGAGTATGCAGTTCTTTCAGAAGAATCGCGTGAGGTTGTGTTTTCTTCTGATTATCCTCAAGATAGCAACAAGGGCTGTTGTTTGCTTAATTTTTAATTAACCTTTTTGTTATAAACAGCTTACACAGGAGAAGAATGAACTCAGGGAAGAGAAGGCCTCATTAAAACACGATATTGAAAATCTAAATGTTCAGTATCAACAAAGACTAAGGGTAACATTTCCATGGGGTGCCATTGATCCTTCTGTTATCATGGGTCCAACTTATTCGTATCCAGTCCCAATGGCTGTCCCTCCAGGGCCTATTCCAATGCACCCATCAATGCAGGCATTTCCTTTCTTTGGAAATCAGAATTCCAGTGCCATGCCTAATAATCCCCGTCCAGCTTTTGTTCCATTTATACCTACTGCTAATCATCTAATGGAACAACCATTAACCCAATATGCTTCCACATCAAACGTTTCTAGCAAACAAGATTCTAAAAGCAAGTCGACGGACCAGCATAGGTGTGAAAACATAGAAAGATGTGATGAATCTAACGATGTGGCAACAGAACTTGAACTTAAGATGCCTGGTTCATCACAGCAGCAGGTAATTTTGAGCTTTGAAAGTTAAACATGTGAGAATACGTAGTAAACTAACTGATAAACGAAAAAGAAAAAGGAATGCAGTACGTACTTGAGATTTATAATTATGACGAGATATTTATGCAGGATTTGTCTTCTGGAGGTACAAAGGGCAAGGAATCACAGAGGAAAGAAAGAAGTGCTACGAACGGGAGTTCTTCAAGTAGGTATTCGTATTCATCCTCATCCCAAGTTATTCAAGATAACTCATCCAACAGTGTGGGCGATGTTCCTAAAGCCTAATAAGTGAATCCTTGTGGCTGCTCCTGCTGTGGAATCTTTAAAGTTGTAGATTAAGATCTGGTTTTAGACGTGTTTTTAAGTTCCGGCTTGTCTTCGAACTTCCAGAACAAATATCACTCTCCTAGTAATCGGGAGCCAACTCCTGGTTCACCACTTGGATGGCATTGAAGGTGCCTGTCGGCCCTGCCTTTAGCTGGATCACTGGATGTATCTCACTATGTCTAAACTGTGTTACAGGACGGCCTTCGTCCTTTATATCCCAATCAGGAGAAGAGGATGACCTAATTTAGATTATAGTTGTTCACTTTAAGAATTAATGTATGTGTATATAACAATATAACTTGGCACTAATTAGACTTTAACGTTGTATTTTATATCTTCTCAAGCAGTCTAATATATATAATTTGCCATTGACCATTCACAGTAAAAATGGTGCAGTGTCTGTAGGCCACTGAAATGGATAATCCCCACCCCACCTCTCTTGGGTCAAGTTTTTCATGTTTGTGGTGATCATATAAACCTTCTGGGTAACTAATAAATGCATATTATTTGCTAATGTTTACATAGAAGACGTAAGGAATGGAATCATTCCATTTTCAATGTAATTGAAAAGAGATTACGAAAGGAAGATGAACTCTGTTCCACTATTAACAGTTCCAATCCTTGATATGAAGAAACAGCTTAAATTGAAAATCATGATTTTTTTCACGAACAGAAAGCAATAGGAATTCTAATCCATCGTTTATTTATAGTCACACATTACAAATTGCATGGACAAATTGAGAAATCCTCACAAGTACAAATATACTACAACCATGATAGTGAATCCATCATCTTCATTGCAGATGTATGTTTCTCTATGTATTCACAGAATCATAATTCCATCAAAGAGTTTCATATGATGGTATTGGTCACAAGAGCAGATGAGGGCCTCTTCAATACTGCGTGCAGTATAAAAGCAGCAACTCTAACTACATCTCTCTTACTCTTTCCTTCACTATTTTCAAACACCATCTCTGGTTTTATATCTTCCGGGAATTTCGATTGCCCGGACTCTGTACTGTTCTTGAACTGATACTTGCAGTTCTCAAAAGCCTTCTGAATTCTTGTAGGCTTACCTTTCCATCTTTGTCAATATCAGCCTCCTCTAGCAGAGGCATAATCGAACCTCTTAATCCGGTGTGCTACAAACCAACATAACAAACTCAGCTTAAATTCATAAGCAGATTACCTTCTTTCTATATTCATTGCAAATTTGATTGGTAAAATAAGGCTATCCTTATGTCTCAATAAACGTAGCAGTTCTCAGCCAAATTCAACTAACAAGCAACTAGAAAATTTAATTTTATTGAATTTTAAAAGATTTGGCTAAAATCAGAAAGTAACACAGACAAACTTTCACTTCGTGGAATATATTATCTCAACACAATCTCGTGCAAGTTGCTTCCGTAAGCCTGAAGAAAGCAATTCAGGTCTCCATCTTTTTTTCTTTTTTTTTTCCTTTCTGAGAAAGTTTATCAAAATCATTCAACTGTTCAGAAAATCAAACCATCTGTATCAATATCGAAATTCTCAAAAGGAGAGAACACTTACCATTCTTAGTTCCTCTGGAGTTATAAACCCGTCTTTGTCAATATCAAATTTCTCAAAAGCTGCCTGAGACCGCTGCTGCCACTTGGAAGAGTCGTGTTCCTCTAATTGATGAACATGTAGGGTGGCTGCAACGAACTCTGAAAAATCCACAAGCCCATCCGTATTGCAGTCAATCTGTTCAGAAAATCAACCAGGTTTTGGTTTTAACCCATATGAAGGAGATGATGATTTAAGTAACTTAAAGAAAGTTGAGTTATAATAAGGATAAGTGAAAAACAGAGATTATGCGTCCTCCTACATATCACCTTTAAATCCTCCTACATATCACCTTTAAATCTTTAAGAACATATTTTAGAAAATAAAAAAATGCCAGGGAAAGATCAAGCATGGAAATCATGTCCTTACTGCTTGCAGAATTTCAAGGACACGAGAATCTTTCAGTTGCCAAGGTATATCTTTAGCGAGGGCCTGCACAAAATCATCCAAATTTCATTTACGGAAAAGAACAAAAAATACCATCTCAAAATAAACTGTCATACCGTAAAAATTACAGAGCTCAATATTTAGTAAGAAAATTACATGTCTCATTTCTTCAAGACTGATGGAACCACTTTTGTCCACATCAATTGCATCAAACTGATCCCGAAGATCCGCCAGCTCCTCTTCATCAAGTGTGCTAGCCAGTGCCTGTGAGACATATAGCAAACAAATTTAAGCAAGGAGAAGAACTAGCCTTTTATTCTAGAAGATGCCAATAGAATAGAAAGTGTCTAACCCTTAGAGCAAATTGTTTCAAACGACTGTACTTCACAAATTGCCGCATGTTATTCAAAACAGATATATCAACAGGGATCTCTGATGCATTCCCGCCTTCTTTAACCCATGGGTGAGCTGGGAAATTGAGACAAATTAGAACACTATTCTTTTCTTATCCTTGTCATCCCACAATCATAATGTGTAAAGAGGTGGACAAAACAGCGAATTTCCTCTTGGCATTTCAGACTAGAAATATCATAGAAATTCTCATTTTACAGAATATTAACAATGGTCAGATCTTTTAACTTTTCTAATTGTATTCAGCAAAGGAAACCTACATAGTGCCTGAGAAGCGGTTAGCCTTGCCCTAGGATCCTTCACTAATAGCTTCTTTACAAAATCCTTTGCACTGTCGCTGATGGTTGGCCATGGTTTCCGCCGAAAATCAGGCTTTTTCCTTAAAACCTACATAAACAAGTTTTACTTCAACCTTTTGCTCGATAAACAAACCATTGTACAGAGAAAAAGAGCAACAATGAAATATTGCAGTAAAAGAATGTCGTTTAACTTGTAAAAAAGAAGCCAAACAAACAGATATTTAACAAATGGCAGAAAAACGAATAATCCAGAGGTTAGGTAAATGAAGAAGCCTCCTGCTTTTTATCAGTAAAGGGCTCCCGTTTTCCTTCGATTAAAAGCTTAAGCTAATTAAAAGTTACAAAATACATCACAATATATGATTTGATAGACAGGCATTTTTATCCCTAAACCAGCGTCAGGGATTGCAACTGCCCATCAATACCAAAGACGGAAAAAGATACACTACTAATTTTATGAGGACGTCGAGGAGATGATAGGAACTAATTATAATCCGAAATAGAACGCTACTACACCTCCTTAAATATACCATCCTCTGTCTTGTCCCAAAATGGACGCCTCCCACAGAGCAGTATATAGGTAATCACACCAATACTCCATACATCTGACTCCGGCCCTGATCTTCGTTTCAGTACTTCTGGAGCAACATAGTAGGCACTGCCAACAATATCTTGAAACCTCCTCTCTGTAAATATTATGAATTAGACCAAGCAGGAGATAAGTTTAATTACTGTTAATATTAATATTATTACATTTACAGAGAGATGAATCACTCATCATTTATCAAATCTTCAAACCAGAGGCATTTCAAGATACCTGGTTTGATGAAGTCTGACAAACCAAAATCTGTGGCCTTCAAAGAAGAGTCCTCCCTGGTGGACTTGAAAAGAAAATTCTATAAAAGAAAAAAGAAAAGGAAGGTTGACATTGTCAAACACAACTCAATTAGTATAATCCATAGTGCTGCAAAAATTAATGAATTCCACCATGGTACCGTACCTCTGGTTTCATGTCCCGATGAACCAAACCATGTAAATGACACTCAGCAGCAACTTTAAGCATCTGCCGTACAACAACTGCTGCATCTTTCTCACTATAACGGCTGTCCTTCCTGATTCAAATAATAGTAAGAAACCAAGTAAATGTTAACAACGGTGTTCCAAGTAAAGAAATTCGGTAACATAAGGAACTAATGGAGCCATGGTGGTAAGGCAGAATTGACTAGAAATACATATCAATAGTAACAATATACATGGGACAAAAGGCTTCTTACTTGGCCAATATTCGATCCAGTAATTCACCACCCTCGCACAACCTAATGACAAATCAAATTGCCATAAATCAAAGGCATGGTGTAGTTGGTAGAACAACAAGAATGACTATATATATATATATATATATATATATATGTATATAGACACACACACATATGCTTATCAAAATATGTAAGTCCTAAGCTGCTTCATGAAATAATATCAAGTATACCTTCTTGCAAAGAAGAGATGCATTAAACATAGTTAATTGGATAGTCTAAACTAGATCGTTTGATCATTCAAAAGGAAAACTTACTCCATAACTATATACACGTAAGAGTCATCCTCAAATGCATTATGAAATTGGACCACATTCTCATGGCCTGTAAGTTCTTGCAATATCTTAACTTCTCGCTTAACATCCTCGACAGCAATAGGAAGAACCATCTGCAAAAACAACCGAATGAGTGTACTTTTCAAAGACAGCAATTTCATAGGAGCCAGAGGAAAAAAGGCAGTGATTAGTTAGTAAAGTCAGCTGTGACATTTTTAGTACTAGTTTAGCTCATCAAGTTCGTAAATATCAAGCATAGATCACAAAACTTATGCGTAATCAAGCAAAGTCCTTGAGGAAGGATGTAAGTTTTCATCCCATTTGACATAAGGAACCTTTAGATAGATAACTTGATAAACCACTGAAATCAAAAGGAATGAAATGGAAACCTCCTCCCTTAACAGAACAAAAACGACTGCCATCGACATGATTACCATCATTATATAGAAGCCAATGTAAATCCGATCAAGGAAACGGAGATAACAAATGAATTTCAGCAATGAAGAATCTTAAGATTAACAAAGATGATAAGATTTCTCAACAAATAGAGATACATTTCCTTCATAATCCCACCGCAAAAGTTTGTTGAATACCTGCTAATGAACTAATCATAATTGAAATTCCCATAACTCCAGCAAACCAATGATGAAGAAAAATCTAAGATTCAAATTCATAAATTAAATGCAATAGTGAAGCGCAAAAAAAACCAAAGAATAATCATTAGTTAACATAAAATCCGGATTCACAAACACACAAAATAATACCTTATTTTTGTCAATTCTCTTCACTGCAACTCGATCTCCATTTTCTTTATCGGTTGCAACATACGTATACCCAAATTGCCCATGTCCCAGCAATTTTCCAATCGTGTATCGTTTATCAAAATCTTTGTGGTAGCCGAAATCAGTGCGTTTTCCACATGGAATCACCCCACTCTTCCGCTTAGGGACACGCTTGTCTTTGAGCTGCTGAGAGTTCCTCATTTGGGCCTCATTCTGTTTATTTTGACGTTGATTTTGCAGAGCATCTTGTTTATTATTGGCTGTGTTTGATTGAGGCTTGGCGGTCTGTCTTCTTTGGTGATTTGTAGAGTTCGTATTGCTATTCGAGCCACTGACTTTGGTGGCGGACAAGCAACTACCCATGATTGGCTTTCAAATATACAAAATCTTTTCGAGGTTTTGAAGGAGCAAAACCATACAATGTTCAATAAATACATGTAATCATGTTGAGAGAGAGAAAGAAAAGAGATTGTTGGTGTGGAAGTGGTAAAATTGGAGCAGATAGGAGGAAGAAGAGAAGAAGGAGAGGTTTGCTGCCGACGGTCAAAGGAGACTTTTTAGAGACCCGGTGAGGGGTCAGAACTCAGAAGCAACCTCTCTTCTTTTCTTATTAAAAAAACCTCTCTTCTTTTTTTTTCAAGGGAAGATGTTATTTCAGACCTTTTTTTGGACAATATAATATTTACAAGCTGATATTACAATGCCTTTTCTTTTATTCAAATGTTGTTTTGTTTGTTTCAAACAAAAACAATCCCTGTGACAATTAAGGATGTCAACGGATTAGGGGTTTTGGACAATTAACATTACAAAAAGTTTAAAAATAGAACAGTTAAGAAATACATACAAACATATGTATTCCAAACAGAATTCAAAAGTTCCAAACTTTCAAAACATACAAACATATGTATCCGAAACACATTTCATTAGAATCCAAACTCTAGTAAACTTTAAAGTAACAAATAGACAAAATTAAACAAATATAACCCACCCATAAATTTAAAATTTTAGTTTAAGAATTTAAAAGTTGATATCGTAAAGTTACTTTAAAAATACGATTGAGTATCATGTACAAAGTTTTCATATAATATGAAAGACAAATTATGTCCCACTGGTGTTCTAATAGTTCTTCTAGGATGTACGTTCTTCACACATTTGTAATTGTGATGCTTCATGTGATGGACTCGCATGAGTTCTATCATCCTTTTCACTGTTGAGATGTCATTAGACTTCTAGGTATGTTGTCCACTACGTTCCGTGTAACCCCTCGTTTTCTATGTCTTTAAGATTGATGAAACAGTTCAAAAATAGACGCATGATGTGATGTATGTTGTCCCTTTACATGGACCAAAAAAATTACTTTAAATATAATAAATAAGGATTGGTTTAATTATTGCGAAATCAATATAAATACCATTAAGTAGAAGTAGCCTCATTCTCGACTAATGTACTGACATGCGATATAACGATTCTTGTTGTAGTAAAAGTCATCTTGTTGGGATACCTCATCCTTAGCTATCGTTGTCTCTATGTACATTCCATCTCTTAATGTATTGATGAGGTTCGACTCTCCGATCGACTTTGTCCCCACCTCGACGATGTAATGCAAGTTGGGTTTAGTATCACATGGTTCTAGCACAATAATTGAGTCATACTGGATGTCGCATCGTGCAATCAGGCATGTGCTATTCCACTGTGCGAAAGTATATCAATTGAGAGAAAGTCTACCAAATGTCGTGGTCATTAATGCAATAATCTGGCAAGTTAGAGATCACATTAGTGCAAGGTTGTCATATAACATGTCAAAATAATGTTAAAATCATTTATACGTTATATCCATAATTATATGGCGGTAGTCTAACTTATATCATTGTTATACAATGTTACGTGGCATGGGGTTTGTCTATCTAACGTGTTTAGGTATTGTGTCACTACATGTGTGGGCTACTCTAACACAAAACGAATCTCTCACCTACTAGATATCACACAAATCATATTATTAAGTATAAGAAGTAACATAATAATGAAATGATATCCAAATATCATATTAACATACTGTCTATCCAACAGAAGTGGACGCAATGGAAGTTTGTCCTCACCAAGATCATCGTGCATGATCTGTTGTAACCTCGATGACGCTAAACAAGGGAATCTGTCTTGTGCCATAGTTGTAATAATATTACAAGGTTGGCATATCATGTGCAACATTAATGCAAACTTTGCGCATATCTCTATAAAATCAGCCAAATATGCACTACCCCGGTATACTTTATGGATCTTGTTTTTTCAAGAAATGAATGTGAATTTGGTTTCTTCAAGAAACGATATCCACTTTGGTGACTCGCATTCCCCCATCAACTGCCTTGCGACCCAAGCTCATTTTCTCAAAAGATGATTTCACCAAGCTGCTCAAAATTGATCATTTTTCTAACTAATTTCAAATATACGTTATTTTAATAAATATTTTTTAAAAAAACAATATTAGAAAACCAAAGATAGGGTATAGTATCAGAAGGAGACAAATAGTAAATTATTTACTAATTTCATACCATTCATATACATTATGCTATAAAATTTTGAAAAACTAGGGGATTGCCCCCTTCCTTTACATATAGACTCACCCCTGCTTCAAGATAATATCAGAAAAGAACTTTATCTTAATAAAATAAATTCAATTTTTGACAAAAGGAAATCAATATAATGTTGGATGCTAAAATAAATAAATTTTATTGATGTCGTGGAGTAAGGTGGAGAGTTTAGATATATGAGGGTGAAGTAACTGCTATTTTCATTGTCTCTATTTGGTTTGGTTATATTGTGAGCAAACTGAAGCTAAATCGTTTTCATCAATTTAATAAAACTAAACCAAATAAAAAATATTGCCTCCTTAATTTATCAACGGATCATGGAGTGTATTAACACCCGTATATTCTCCATAATTTGAATGGTGGACTAAAATGCTCTTCCAAGGCAGAATGAGTTTATGGCATGAGGATCCAATTTCCCCCACCTCTTCTTATTGGTTATGGAGGTCTCTATATGGATAATGAAATATGTTGCTTCTTCCCCTAACTTCCATCACTACTTGAGGTGTAAGAAGAATGGCATTGTGAGTTGTGCTTTGCAGATGACTTGTTTATTTTCACTAAGGGACATCTAGTCTATAAAAATTGCCAAATCTATTATTGATCTCTTCCAATAGTTGTATGGTTTACAACCCAATACAATAAAGACCCCTAGATACTTACTATCAGTGAAATATATGAGGGTCCTTTTGATTTTATCTAAACCTAGTAGGATAGAATGTAGCATCTTAATGATAAGGTTATAGGTAGAACAAAGCGATGAGAAAATAGATTTCTATCATATCCATGTAGGTTAAAACTTATTAAGTTTGTTAAGGAACTTCTTTTGGAGGGGCCAAGTAGAGTCTTATCAATGCTCTAAAATAGCTTGGTATGAGGTCAGCTCACCTTTTAAAAAAGGTGGTTTAAGGCGGGAAATACATATTGTTGTGGAACATTGTTAAAAAGGACACTTATTGCAGCAATAGCCAGACACTTTTAGAGACTTATTGTTAAAACCAGAGATTCATTATAGTCGAATTAGAGAGTAAATTAATAAATTGATAATTTAGTATATTGTTTATGTATCATTACATGAAGAATGACTATGATTATATACACGAGAGAGATAGAGAATTGAAGGAAAACCGTTACACTAGCTGCTAAAGAAGGGAGGAATAAAAATCTACTAGAGACGTTTTTCCATGTAGAGAGAGGCTTTAAGTGAAAGGTGACAAAGGCAAATCCAATGCCTTTCAATGATTGGTTTGAGAGAGCTACAATGAGCTCATGCTAGCTGAAAGACAGTTAGCCATATAGGTAAAGTGTTGACCCATGGAGAGTTGCCTTTGGATTCTGAGTTAGCATCTTGTGAGCACTGCTCAGCTATCACCTTGTCCTTGCGGGCATCATCTGATTGGGACAAGTGTGTAATGGGTTTAACAGCCCCCCTCCCCCAAACGAAAAAATGGTGGCAACGCCTTGAGCTTGAAACTTAAAGCTTGAAAAAAGCTTGGTGGTAAGGGGTTTAGTGAGAATATTAACAAGTGGTGCGTCAAAAGGCACGTATCTAACCTCGAGAGCCTTTGACAGAATCTTCTCTCACAAATGAAATGGATGTCTAGCTCGATATGTTTGGTTATAGAGTGAAACACATGATTGGTAGCCAAGGAAAGAGCACTCTGATTATCACACCAAATGATTGGTGTAAAGTTCACCATATAGCAGGTGAGAGCAAGGGCCCTGTATTCAGCTTATGCACTTGACCTGGCCACCACAAGTCATTTCCTTAAGCTCCATGTGATAAGATTACCTCTTAAGTAGACACATAAATCACTTGTAGATTTTCTATCATCTAAGATGATGTCAAATCTGCATCTGAATAGGCTTCAAGTGTAAGATTGGAAGTAGAAGTGAAAAGAAGGCCATGATGTGGGGTAACCTCAAGAGCCTTTTGCATACTTTCCAGTGATCAGTGGTGGGAGTATAGAGATACTGACTGAGCTTGTTTATTGTGAAGGATATGTATAGCTTAGTTATGGTGAGGTACTATAAGGATTCAATGAGGCTTATGTAAAAGGATGGATCCAAGAAAGGAGAACCAGAGGCATTGAGCTAATGAGCTAGACACATAGATGTTGGACTGCTCTTAGCTTCAGCAATGCTTGCCTTGTGGAAAATGTCATTGAGATATTTGGTTTGAGTTAAGTAAAGTCCTAAAGAGTCCCTGTAAGCTTCAAACTCCAAGAATTAAGACAATGATCCTAGTGCTTTCAAGGCAAATTGAGTAGCTATCTTGGAGATGAGCTGTTGAATTTGTGCTTGATTGCTCCTTGAGATGAGTATATCATCCACATATATTAGAACCAGAAGTGTGGCACCCTCTGAAAACTTTAGGAGTAGAGATGTGTCAGAATGAGAGTGATGAAAACCCCATTTGTTCAATGATCCTTTTAGTTTGTCATACCAGGCCTAGGGGCCTATTTGAGGTCATAAAGAGCCTTATTCAACCTGCAGACATGTTTAGGTTTAAAAGGATTGATAAATCCTTGAGGCTGTTCCATGAACATTGTATCTTTGAGATCATCATGCAAAAAGACATTGTTAATGTCAAGTTGATGCACATCCCATCCTTTATAGACTGCTAAAGTGAGCATAACTCTGAGGGTACATGGTTTAAGAATAAGACTAAAGGTCTCAAAATAGATAATATCAAGTTGTCCTCTTGGCCATTAGTCTGGCCTTATACCTTCCATTTGAGTTATGCTTAACTTTGAAGATCCATATGTTTTTAACATTGTCTAGTTTGGATCAGGAGGTACAAGAGTCCATGTTTGATTTGCCATAAGAGCTTGGTACCTAGTCTTCATAGCAACTAGCCAATATGGAACACTTAGAGCTTCTTGCATAGTTTGAGGTTCTGAATTATGCAGTATTGTTGAAGTGAAGACTTTGGGCTTCAAAGATCATGTTTTAGATCTGGTAAGCATGGGATGTATAGATCTCATAGTGGTATTAGTAGTGGGAAGTGGGGTGGGGGTGGTGAATGGGAAGGGATGAGCAAAAATGGACATTGTTATCAGGGAAACTATAAACTGGTGAGACCGAACCAGGAATAAAAATAGTAGGTGAGAGATTACTTGTCATGTGAATAGGATAAATTGTTGCTAATGAGGAGTAAGCTGAAAATGCTGGAGTATGGCATGGAACCTAAAGAGAGCTATGAAAAGAAGGAGGTGTTACAAGTATAGGTTATGTGATATGATAATTGGTTGTGGCAGTGTCAATGAGATCTTTTTATGGGAGGCCAATTTCATTGAAAGTGATACTTTTAGAGACAAAGATCCTATTTGTCTTGCGTTCTAAATACAAATACTTTTTATGAGATGGGCTGTACCCTAAGAAAACATATTTCTTCTTATGAAAATCAAACTTAACAGAGTTATGAGGCCGTAAGAAAGGAAAGCAGCAATAACCAAATACTTTAGGATGATCATACTTGACAGAAATGGCATGGGTGAGATGTTTATAAGATAAGTTCCAGCTGAGAATGCTTCCCACCAGAATTTGATTGGTATTTTAGAATGAACAAGGAGGGTAAGACCGTTTTCTATAATGTCTCTATGTTTTTTTCAATTATTCCATTTTGAGCATGTGTATGAGGGCAAAGGTGCCTGAAAATTATACCAAGTTATTTAAAAATAGTTAATATAGGTCTAAAGTCTTCCCCTCAGTCACTTTGAATGCTTTTTATTTTGGTATTGAACTGTCTTTCTACATAGGCAATGAAGTGAATAATGGTGTCTTTAACTTCTATTTTAGCTTTTAGAGGAAATATCCAAGTAAATCTAGTGTAATTATCAAGAATGCTAAGATAATATCTAAAATCTGAATTAGACAAGTACGGAGCAGGTCCCCAAATATTAGTATGCATTAGACAGAAAGGTGTGACGACACTTGTATTAGATATTGGAGGGATGGCCTAATCTTTGATGCCAAATATTGGCTTTGTTTACAAAAACATAAGCTAAACAACTAAAGAACTTGTTGTCAGATGTTGAGGCATGAGATTGAGGACTTGGAGTGACTGGAAAGTGATATAGTCATTCATGTAGAACACCCTACAGAAGCACCTTCTTTAAAAACTTGTCCGTCACAAGACAACAAGTTGCATCAAACTCAACAACAACAAGATTATCAGAGGTTAGTTTGGATACGCTAAGTAATTTCTTGGCAGTATAGGGAACACATAGAAATTTGATCTAATGTGAGTGGAATGTATTTATCAGAGGTGGGTAGTGTGCTTCTACCAATATGAGTAATGTGCATGTGCTTACCATTTTCTATCATAACCTTTGCTTTACCCTTGTAATCACCTTTGAAAGAGAGAGATTGGCTAGGTCAGATGTGATATGGTGATTAGCTTGATTTGCTCTACTTTCTGAGCTAGAAATAGGGTCCATGAGAGAGACACATATTGGGTATAGCTCTGATACAAAGTCGAATTAGAGAGTAGTTTGATAAATTGATAATTCAGTATATTGTTTCTGTATCATTACATGAAGAATGACTAAGATTATATATACAAAGAGAGAGAGAGAGAGAGAGAGAGAGAGTTGAAGGAAAACTGTTACACTAGCTGCCAAAGAATGAAGGAATAAAATCTATTAGAGATGTTTTTCCATGTAGAGATAAACGCTTCACGTGAAATGTGACAAAGGCAATTCCAATGCCTTTCGATGATTGGTTTAAGAGAGCTCCAATGAGCCCGTGCTAACTGGAAGATGGTTAGCCATATGGGAAAAATGTTGACCAATGGGGAGCTTCATTTGAAATTCTGAGTTGATAGCTTGTGAGCACTGCTTAGCTGTTACCTTGTCCTTGATGGCATCAGCTGATTAGGACAAGTCTGTAATGGGTTTAACAATTATGGATAATATAGTACCAATATGTCCTTATAAAAGGCCATTCAATTTTCATTGTTAAGCTCCCTTCCATCCTGTCTTGGTGTTAGAGGACACTACTAAAGATTGAAGACATGGTACGTGGTATTGTGGTATCAAAATACATCTTGGTGACATTGCATCCTTGTTGATAGATCCATGGCATCTAGTAGAAGTGCTTATTCTTAAATGTGATAGGGAGCTTATACAAATTATAGGTTGGTGCTTGCAAACACCTGCGAGTACCTTAATTCAGAATGGAGCATGGACCTGGTCCGCATCAAGTATGGCCCAAATAATGGAGCAACATGGAATTTATCTCAATCCCCCATTCAATGTCTTATATTAATGATATGTGGTTATGAACGCCTGAAACTACTGGTAAGTTCTCAGTAAGTAGCACATATAAAGCTTCATCTTTACATAGGCCGGAAGTGCAATAGAAAAGACTTGTTTGGTTCCATTCTGCGATACCAAAATGCAACTTTGTCATAATAGACTGTCAACCATGAATAATTTGATTAACTGAAAAGAAAGGGTAGGGTAGAGTTGTGTGTTTTGTGCTTAGCGTGTGAAATTTGTGGACACTTATTATATTGTTGCAATATAGCAAGAGCATATGGAACAACCTATTGCTGAAGAGTGACCTTGTCTTTATGGGGAATAGATGGACATAATTTCAAGAATGGTTGTTGAATACAACAACAATGAAGTATTTTGGTTCAACTATTATAAACTTATTTTTCATTATCTTTGTTTACTGTACTTCATTTGAAAGGAACATAAGAATGATTTAGGCAAACTTGTAGACATTGCTAGAATGGTTAGGAAGGCCTATGAATTGTCAAAATAATGCCTAAGGACGCTAACCATCTTTGAATATAAGTTCAATGGAAACTACATGAGTCCATTTCTTAAGCTAAATGTGAACTTTTTTATGGGGAATGGATGGACACGGTTTGAAGAATGGTTACTGAAACCAACAACTATGAAGTGCGTTGGTTCAACTTTTCACAATAGAAGTCTAACATGTTCTCTCAGCATATGTCATTTAAGCAATTGATCTCATATCTATGTGATCTGCGGGAAGAGCGAAGAGCTAAGCCACTAATGTCGTAGTGAATGTTACACCTCAGAAAGTCAGAGTTTTTCATTATCTTTGTACTATATTTGGATTATGAATTTTGTTAACCAAATTTTTAACGTGCAAGCTCACCTTAGTACGTTAAACAAAGGCTCTAATTATTTTACATGTTTTCTGCTTAAAGACAGACTCGAGAACAAGCCATGCACACCATGCAGAATGCCTTCTTCATCAGGGACTAGCTTGCCACCTAAGCACCACCTTGGCAGCACCTCCACCTCAGCTTTAATGCCAGATCAGGGGCTTCATCAAGAGCATCTTTTCTGTTGTAACATATGCTCTCTCATCACTCGATGATTGGCTAATCTTAAGTATATCGTCCAATCATTGAGTGACATTTTACTTATTTTCTCTCTTACTTTTAGCTCATTGTAATAGAATTATTCTTTGATTTTATTCTTTTATCATCTTCATTTTATGCTTCAGGTTAAGTCATTCTTTTGTAATCAATCTTCTGAAAATATACTCAATATACTCTAAAGGCACTTTGGCCCATCTTCTTCTCTTTATTTGACTTAGTATTAGAGCCAAACCTCTGTGCATCTATTATCTTCAATGGCAACTCGCCCCAGTTCAAGCTCGAGCCCGGTTGACACTGCTGCTAACTTCGAAATAATTGATCACATTGCACCTACAAACACCAATGTCAACAATGCACCAAATACTCAAGTGCCAATCATTGTGCCAGCACATGTTATGGCCACTTCCTTCAATTTCAATTCTACCTTGAACCTGCCAAACATGTTACCAAACAACATATTAACCATTTCAATCCGTTTAGATAAAAACAACTATGTTTTATGGAAGTCTTAAATACTTATAGTAGTTAGAGCCTATAATTTCGAGAATACCTCATTGGTCTTGTGCAAATTCCAGAAGACTGGATCCCCAATCCCCTAGCCCCTCAAATTATCGTTAAAAACACTCAACAAGCTCTTCTTACATAAGATCTTTTCATTTTAAACCCCAGATTACATCAACTAAAGGAGGACATATCAACACTTAATGAGCTAGCTTATTGCCTCTATCATAAAAGCCATGTTCAGGCATGTGGTTAAATGTCTAACTTCTTATGAAGTTTGAAGATCACCGGAATAAATCTTCACTTCACAGTCTAAGTCTAAGATACTACAACTCAAGTTACAACTACAAACAATAAAAAAGTGCTCTCTCTCTCTATAAATGATTACATTCTCAAAATGAAATCAATTGCTGACAACTTATGCTCCACATGTCAGCTCATTTCTGATGAAGATCTTTTCCTCTATATCTTAGGAGGTCTTGGCAGTGAGTTTGACTTTGTTATTGTCAATCTTACCTCAATATAAGACATTTTTTCACTTTAGGAGGCTCATTTTATACTCAAAGCTAAGAAATGAGGCTGGAGCAACTGAATTCAACCAACTCAGTGGACGTCTTTCTTCCTTCTACAAATATGGCTTCATTTCAGAAACAAGGTAACATAACTCAATTCCTTTCCCCTCAAACAATAACTTCAACAAGGGGTAACTCACCTAACTTTTGAGGTAGGGGAAGAGGAAAAGGCAGATATGGCTCTAGACCTATGTGCCAAATCTGCAAGAAACCTGGACACTATGCTTCCACATGCTACAATAGGTTCAATCAAGATTCTCAGGTACCTGAGCATCATAACAACAACAATGCCTCTTAGAACTCACAAGTTCACTATCTCACTCAAAGAACCCCTTCAGCAAACATGACATCCTTCAGTCCAGTTGATGGATAGTGCAGCTAGCACACATTAACCCTTGACCTGTCCATCATCTCTATTAAAAGTGATTACAAAGGCAAGAGTAAGCTAATGACAAGAAAAGGTAAGTTACTCAAAATTTCATACATTGGGCACTCTTCTATTCTAACATTAAACAAAAATAGGTCTCTCTCACTTAAATCAATGCTATGTGTTCCATCAGTAGCTAAAACTCTCAGTAGTGTGTCTCAATTAACTTGCACTAAACATGTGATTGTTGAATTTAAAAATAAGTTTTTATTTGTGAAGGACAAGCTACAAGGCAAGTTCTGTTGCAGGGTGTCCTTGATAAAGGTCTGTACCAGTTCCCCTTCATCAAACAGAAGCTTCAACATCTCAATCACTCCTCAACCACTCAGTCCACTCCATAAGCATTTCACATGTCTATTAGTCATAGTTCTAAGTCTACTGGTTATGTTAGTCCAAGTAATATAAATAATGTTAATGCCTGGTATCCAAGGCTTGGCCACCCTTCATCTACTATGTTAAGTCATGTTTTTAGGCTTGTAAATCAATCTTATCTTAATGGAAACAAGCTTACTTTCTGTGACTCATGTGCTTCGGGAAAACTCCATCAATCTACCTTCCCTTTGTCAAAATCTAAAATAACAAAACCATTTAAATTAATGCATTATGATGTTTGGGGTCCAGCCCCCTTATTATCAAAAGATGGATTCAAGTATGATGTAAGCTTCATTGTGACTCCAGTAGATATACCTGGATATTCCCTTTAAAATTAAAGTAAGACACACATCAAATCTTCTTAAATTTCAACAACTATGTTGAAAGAACCTTTGGCACTAAAATAATATGACTTCAAACTGACTGGGGGATGAATACAGAAAACTTGCTCCCATTCTTCAAAGGCTAGGTATCACCTTTAAACACCCATATCCCCATACTCACCAACATAATGGGAGAGTTGAAAGGAAGCATAGAGACATAGTTGAAAAAGGTATCTCCCTTCTTGCTCAAGCCAATCTACCCTTATCATTTTGGTGTGAAGCCTTTGCTACTGCTCTCTATCTCATAAATCTCCTCCCTACTCTTATTTTACAACATAAAACACCTTACAATACACTATTTGCAAAAATAGGTGACTACAACATGCTCAAAGTCTTTGGTTGTGCATGCCTTCCCTACCTCAGACCCTACAATCAACATAAATTCTCCTTTCACACCATTAAATGCATCTTTATTGGCTACAACACTTCACATAAAGGTTGTCTGTCTTGAACCCAAATCTAGAAAAATCAATATATCCAGAAGTGTTCTCTTTAATGAAACGGAA
Source organism: Datisca glomerata (assembly GCA_003255025.1). Taxonomy (NCBI): domain Eukaryota; kingdom Viridiplantae; phylum Streptophyta; class Magnoliopsida; order Cucurbitales; family Datiscaceae; genus Datisca; species Datisca glomerata. The sequence continues at coordinate 1,475,666 of QANY01001431.1, read as the reverse complement.
TTCCCTACTCTGTCATGACCTCTACTCATGCTCAACCATCCCTCATACCTACATCCTTGCACATTCCATAACTCTACCATGGTCTCTACTCATGCTCAAACATCCCCCAAACAGAATTCACTTACTCTACCATCAGGTACAGACTCAGTCAAGGGTTCATCTACACAAGCATCGATCTCTACTTGGACAGCACAAGGCAACATTGTTGCCCTTCATCACTCAAGTATATCCTCTTCTTCTCTAACTTATCATTTTCCAAGATCTATTGTTCCATTCATGTCTCCCTCCCCCCACTACTTCACCTACTATAAATACTTCAGTTTCCATAACACATTCAATCTCCTACACTATCTCATGCATATAGTGTTTCTCCTCATATTCTACCTAGCTTAACCCCCACATTCCCAAACCTATACACCCCATGATAACTAGGTCTAAGAGAGGTTCACTTAAGTCAAAACTTTTCACTACTTCACTAATTGAGTCCACCAAACCGAAGTTTGTCACTGCTGCTCTTGCTCACCCACTCTAAAAAGCTGCCGTGTTATCTGAATATGATGCCTTAATGAGAAACAGAACCTAGAACCTAGACAATGGTTTCCTCATTCCCTTAACATGTAAGTTATCCAAAACAGATAGGTTTTTTGAGTGAAACAAAACATAAATGGTTCTCTTCACAAGTACACAACCAGATTAATGGCTAAGCACTCACAACAGGTTCCTAGAGTTGATTTTTTGAGAGATACAGTCCAATTACCAAACCATGCACCATTAGAGTCATTCTTACACTGGAAGTCTCTTATGGGTGGGATATACAACAAATTGACTTTAATAATGTCTTTCTTACTAGAGACTTGCAAGAAACAGTTTATATGCAACAGCCTCCAGGGTTTGAAGATCTATCTCATCCCACCTATGTTTGCAAGCTTCACAAAACTTTATATGGCCTGAGACAAGCTCCAAGGGCCTGGTTTGACAAAATCAAAACTGCATTGTTCTAGTGGGGCTTAAAAAACTCAGTATATGATACTTCCTTATTCATTCAATGCATCGGCAAAGGAATAGTTGTTGGGGGTTATACCCTCAAAGCATGTGTATTGACATTTTGATATGAAACTTAAAGAGGATTATATATTTCTTATAATTGTTCTTTTTTAAATTATTGTTAAATAATTTATATAAATATATGAAAATTTCATATTCATTAATGAGACTATGATCTTGTATTAGTACAAGAGAATTAAGATCATAGATAATGAATAAAATTGTCAGCAACATATTAAAGTATGGAATTTTTAATGAATAGTTGCTAGTACGGTTCACTAAGCATTATGAATACGCGTGATCTATATCCAGATCATTGATGTGGATAGATATCTTAATGAATGTACTTTATATAATAAGATTTTATTTGACAGGATCAATGTGAATTAATATCTTTATTAACGTGTCATTTATCATAAAGATTTAATACACATCAATTTGATGATCATATGTAGATCAGTCTGAATCCTGAGTAGTCATGAGCTCCTATGCACGCCTACTGAATCTTTTGATTCACTCGTTAAAGTCTGTTTGTTAATCAGGCTAGTGACTTTTGTTTTGAAAATTCAGTGATGTGGATGGCTGGGGACATGATCATACAAGATTTGGAATCTAAGCTTTCTTAACGGATCGTATATTGGTTCTCTTAAGTGTTATTGAGCTCAAATTTATAATAAGATTATAAATTAGTCATTCACTAGTGGATTAATGGTACTTAAGGATCAAGATGTAATTAGAAGGATAAAACGGTAATTTTGGTCAGTTCTAATTTACGAACCAATAATTAGAGGACATAACTATATGAAATGATTATATCAGTGGACTATATGAAAATACTCTGTAAATACATTCTATAATCTCTAAGAGTGCAATTTCATATTTATAGTGGAGTAATAATGAAATTAATAAATAAGATTATTTAATTAAAAAGTTTATTTAATAATCTTGCTTGCTGGAGCTTAGGATTATAGATTCATGATCCCCAAGTCACATTTATACTACATTGTTTAGGGTGTGAGTATTTCAGAACATGAGAAAATGACTGACTTACAAAAAAAATTTTTATTTTGGGACAAGTACATAATCATTAGATAATTATGTGTGATTAATTAATTAAAAATTAATTAATTGAATTATTTATATATTTAAATATAATTTTTCAGAAATTATATATATATATATATAGTTATCGATAAGTGAGACAGAATATCTAATTTGTGAAATTAGATAATTAAATTATTATTAGATAATAATTTAAATCAACTAAATCTGTTATTTGTGAAATAACAGATAAGTTAGTTGATATGGATAATTAAATATGTTAATTTTGAATTAACTAATATCTTGATAATTATCTGATTAAAATAAATATTTAATTCATAGTAACTGCCATGTGCCAATCACTGATAGGGTATCTGAAATTGACATGGACTACTGTGACGCCACTAGACACTAAAGTAGCGAGTGTGTAACACTGGAGTGCCACATGGCACTAAAGTGGTGCCGTGAGGATCAGTGTCGTAGTGCAGTTGTGCACATGGCACTAAAGTGGTGCCGTGAGGATCAGTGTCGTAGTGCAGTTGTGCACAATCACGGTGGGTCCAACTACAATTGATAATTTTATAATTAAATATTATTATATTTTATCTCTAAAAATATGATACGTTATTATTTAGAATATATACAGATATTATTCTAATGGTCTAAGTTGTTGAAAGATGTGGAGAGAATCAGTTGATTAGGATCATCAATTAGTCAATCAAGAGTCGAATTGAGAACACGATTGGTGTTAGAGAGATTTATTCTATAATTAAACGTTAATCAAATCTCTAAAAGAATAATAATCACATTCTTTTAGAGAATCGTCTCACTAAAATCTTTCTCAGTAAATCTCTAGATCTCATGTGTTGAGAGCATCTAGAGACAGAAACAAATGTTTTGCAATATTCTACGTGCCTCCACACGTCCAAGTGCGTTGATAATTGACTTGGAAGATCTTGGTGTGGATCTCGGAGTCTACTGATCGTTGGAACGATTTCCCAGAACAGATAATTGATCGATTTTTGTAATGACACTTGATATAGACATTCCGATAACTAATAGCAGCAACTATTTAATCAATCATGTCATCTCTCAACTCAGCAAGCAATTTGCTTTGAAAACATTGGGTTCCCTTAGCTATTTTCTGGGCTTTGAGGTTGTCAGAAACTCCCAAGGACTCTACCTCACTCACATCAAATACATTCAAGATATTTTGGTCAAAACTAACATGGACTTAGCTAAGATAAGTTCCACCCTATGTACCCTGCTACAAAGCTCAATTCTGTTGGCACTCTATTTCCCAACCCAACCATCTACAGAAGCATTCTTGGTGCATTATAGACAAGGTTGTCAGAATCATGATACTACTTAGGATCGTGAAGAGGTCTCATGAATCAGATCATAGATCTTAAGATCCTACTATATACTAGTAATATTATGAAAAACACAATTAAACAAACTACGTATTAAAATTCTTGAATATAGTTAATTAATCCACGGTAAATTTCACTATTTTATTGAGTGCAATTCAAATAAATAAATAACAACTTAAAAATAGAACAGATATGAACTTTAAATTATTTTATTATCAATACCTTACAAAATTATGGTTACTGGGATCGTAGTAAAATTGTAAGATCATACCAATCCAAGATAAAAAATGTAATAGGATGGTAAGATCTTCCCAATTTAATATTCTAACTATGAATCAAATCGTGGGACTTATACATGATCGTAAAATCATAAGATCCTACGATCTAGATCGGGCGTTTAACAACCATGCTTATAGTACGTAACAATGACTAGGCCTGGCATTAACTTTACTTTCAAAAAAATTAGTTAGTTCCAGTCAGTCCCAACAATAGTTCATTGGAAGTCTTGTAAAAGGGTTCTCAGATACCTCAATGGAAGCATGTATCTTGGACTTCACTTCACTCTAACCATTTCAATGTCCTTATCTTGTTACACAAATGCAGATTGGGCTAGTTATATTGATGACAGAAAAATTACCAATGAGTTTTACATCCTCCTAGAGCCTAATCTAATCATTTGGGTTCAAAAAAGTAGACTGTCGTGGCCAAATCAAGCATTAAATCGGAATACAGATCCTTAGCCTTAGCCACTTCAGAACTGCTTTGGTTTTAATCTCTCTTTCAGGAACTTAAAATCTCCCTAACAGGCATTCCCATAATCTGGTGTAACAACCAAAGCGCTATCTTTCTTGCCTTTAGCCCTGTTTTTCACTCTCGAATGAAACACATTGAGGTGGACATGCATTTCATACGGGAAAAACCTTAACTCTCATCTCATAGATATCAGATATGTACCCTCTTCAGCTCAAGTGACAGATGTACTTACTAAGCCTTTACCATCAACTTTGTTTGGTACCTTTATTTCTAAGCTAAGGATGATTGCATCCCCCTTAGCTTAAGGGGGTGTTAACAAAAACTTCAACCTGCAAGTTCACCTTAGTACACTAAACAGAGGCTCTACTTTTTCTACATGTTTTTTTCCTAAATATAAACTCGAGAACAAGCCATGCACGCCATGCACAATGCCTTTTTCATCAGGGACTAGCCTGCCACCTAAGCACCACCTTGGTAGCACATCCACCTCGGTAGCACATCCACCTCAGCTTCAATGCCAGGAGCTTCATCGAGAGCATCTTTTCTATTGTAACAGATGCTCTCTCACACTCAATGATTGGCTAATCTTAAGTATATTCTTCACCAATCATTGAGTGACATTTTGCTTATTTTCTCTCTCTTACTTTTAGCTCATTGTAATATAATTATTCTTTGATTTTATTCTTTTATCATCTTCGTTTATGCTTTAGGTTAAGTCATCTTTCGTAATCAATCTTTTGAAAATATAGAAAATATACTTAATATACTCAAAAGGCCATTTGGCACATCTTTTTCTCTTTATTTAACTAATTTTAAGTTTATAAGCTACAGTCTTTAACTTATATATAAGTTTATTGGCTTTCTGAAGTATAATCTAAGCCAAACATAGTTTAAAAATAAGCTGTAGGTTATTTAATCTATAAACCATGAATTCTTAATTATTTGGTAGGCCAAACACCTCAATTCATAACCACAAGTTAGGCAAGTGCTAAAAATTACTTTGTATTCTAAAAGGGACACATTTATCCCGCGACTAGCACGGACAATTCACAAATTTTACTTAGTTTTTGAAAAATGTATGGTACCATGAGCATCTTAAATGTGTGTGACAGTACCTTAAAGATGTAATGAAAGTACCTCAAATATATTAAAAAGTGAAGTACCTACAACATATTTGAGGTATCTCAGTGTTCAACACACATTTGAGGTACCATTAACAAGTATTTTAAATATCCTCAATATATATTTGAAGTATCTCATACATATTTAAGATATCTATAGTATTATACTAACAAAATAGCATATACTTTCCCGATACCAAAAAACATAAAATAAAATAAAAAACTGTTAAATATTTTCTTACTTTAGACATTTGTATGTGTTGGGTGAAGGAGCATTGGCATAAAGCACCTATTATCAATTATCAAAACCATTGGCAAAGTGTTGCTTTCTTAGAAACTTCACAAGTGAAAAGTTAACTCTAATCATCACTTTTCATGGAATCGGTTCCATAACAGAAAGACGTGGAATTTTGTTTGAAGGGTCCAAATCAGTTTATATTTTTTAAAAATAACATTTTAATTAAAAAAGCGTGTCAAAATATTATAAATAGAAATAAACCAACTTTGAATTATGTACCAGCTTGATACCAGTACATGTATATCTATCACTGTATTACCTCACATTATGCAACATATTGAAATCTATCAATGGGGTACATTCCAGTATTCATAGCGGCATAGAAATTTCTTAGATCTAATTTTTTTAGCCCTCTTTTATAATCAAATTATCATATTTATTTGAAATAATTTTTAAATAAGTCTGCAATCTTAATTTATAATCTTTTGAGGTAATTGAATTACATTAATAGAAGCAATCATATTTACAATGACATTGTAATTGTAATATCACACTCTCTCTCATTTTATTAATTTAATTAAAATTAACTTATTAATGTTTAATTTGACATTATCAATTTATTTAAATATTAATAAAAATAATTAAAATTAATATNAATTTATTAAAGTTTAGTATAACAATATTAATTTAATTAAATATTAATAAATAAATAAATCAAATTAATGTTAAAAATTTCACGAGAAAATATTTTTTTATTATATTCTTATTTTATTAATTTGGTTAAAATAAATTTTTAAATTTACTCTAATATTATTAATTTATTTAAATATTAATTAAAATTAATTAAAAAATTATTGTTAAAATTGCATGTCAAATATTTTTTAGATAATATATAACTAAAATAGCATTTAAGTAACTTCTTGTTATTTACACAAATTTACAACAAAAGTTAACATATACCAAACAAAGCGATAATTAATTATCACATAATAGATTATCATGCATATTCAGACATGACAATCTTATTTTGAATTATCAGTAATTTAATTACAATGATTATTTTAGATTGTACGAACCAAACGACCCTTTAGAACAATAGTCTAAATCAGCAAAATATTAAATGTTTAATTCTTGTTGAACACAGCAAGAGAGCTTGAGTTTCAAATTGATTATCACCATTTTTGTTTAAAAAAAAAGAATCATTCCTTCCATAAACTCTGTCTCACTCATTGAATAGGTCATGAATCTTAGATACCATCTCACATCATCTCAGGAGATAATTCTTTGCAGAGTTAATTTATAATAGAATTAATTTAAGTTATTTATAATATAATTTCATGAATTTTTTTTGAACTCGTATAACTTTGATTTAATTTTGGATGACTTAATAGTTTTCTTTCATATAGTTCACAAAACTCAATCCTCTAGACAATGGATCTAAATAATCTCCCGTTTGGACTGATCATTTTATATATGAGTTGTTCTTTTGATTTTGAACGACCCATATATGATGAAAAAACAAACAAAAGTCAATTTTTTTTATAATTATAGTGTGATTAAGATCTGAGTTATTGCTTTAACAATCAGACGCTCAAATTTGACCAACATAATCACCTCCAATTTAAGATCATATTGATCGATATATTTTTCAAAATAAACGAAAAAGAAACGAAGGATGAAATATAAATCTTATATCAACTAAGCCCTTTCGGAAACTTGCTTAAGAATAAGAAAGAGTAATCTCATGTAAACATCATGAAATAAGGTTTGATCATATTCATGTGGCTAGATATTTATATATGCTATAAATTCATTGGAATTTTATTTGATACCCAATGTAGTTTGAGAATGACAAATGAGTTAATTCATTTAAAAAATGTTAGTAGAAGTGTGAAACGACAATGTTATATCTACAATTTATCCGACCAACTAGTTCTTCTAATTCAGAACATAAACTAAATTAAAAAAATAACTTTGATTTGCATATAAATTATGTAAATTCATATTTGAATATAAAGAATTGATTTTAAGTTTTCAGAATTAAAATAATGAAGGATAATTTTAGTATTATATTTTAAAATCGAACGATTTTTTACACTAAAACCTGACCTTATGGAATCTTAGTTATTTATTAAACTACAGTATTGTTCATGTTATTTATATAAAGAAGAAAAATGGTAAGAAGAATTGTTTTAAATTCATTTTAATAATCTAAAAAATGAAAATTATTTGTTGGATAAATGAGTTGTCATTCATCGATATTTTGCGTCGGTAGCTTATCAATATTCCGTAATTTAACATTAATGCATTTAATTAAACTATAAAATATTAGTTTTTAAGGTGATGCCGTATGGCATTTATGGCGTGTGCCTGAGGATCATCACAAGTAGAGGCATCTGACTGGTTCAGTGTTGACTTAGTCTATGTTGAATTTCTTCAAAGCGAAAGAAAGCACAGAAAAGTATAAATAAATGAAACAGAGTAAGGTTAATTCATTTTGGATTACTTCAATTTTATGATATTCACTTTTGTTTGTATGTCTTTAGATTTCTCATTTTGAATTAGCATCTAATTCCATTTTATGCACGATAAAACATTAAAATTTTAATAAAACTATGTGACTCGACTAACTACTCCTTATTAATAATTTTAATGGTAGAATTTTCTTTGTAAATTAGAGAATCTTGTGCTCTACGTAAGAGTATTATTAATGGTTATCTATAAAAAAATTCTCTAGATTTTAGGTTTTTAGTTTTTTCTATAACTAGTAAAAAAACACGTGTTGGTACATGATGAAATATTTTAAAATTATGTGCATAACTTATAAGTAATATTAAAGTTTAAAGGGTCATTTAAGCCCCATTAAAAATCGTATATATTAACTTTTTTGGTTATTTAAGTCTGTACAAGTAAAATTTCATATGACATGTGACAAGATCTAGACTGAAAACTCCATCGAAGAGAAGAAAGAGAGAGAACCGACCAATCATATGAAAGTACATGGATCGTCGACGTGACAATCCAAAGAGAAGCTAATGAAGATCATTGGATTGATCAGACGGTCAAGATTCACTTGGTTATTATTGTTGATAAGCTAGATCTCAGGGAATATTCTGTTGATCCTATTTTCCGATAAAATTAGATAAGTTGTATCAGATTATTTGAAGGTCTATAAATAGAAGCAATATGTAACTCCACTAGAGGATAACAACTTTCAACACCCATGAGAACTAAGCTCACTATGTAGCTTGTATCAGCCATGTAAACTCTTTCTCTATAACGAAATATTATTAAAATATTCTCGTAGTTTTTCTTTCCTTTAAGAATTTTTCACGTAAATCATGATGTCGTTATTCTTCCATTCTCTCTCTTAATTATTCTCTATATTTTTATATTATGATGTAAGAAATTCACGACCATATATCAAAGACGGTGATTTTTTTCCTTTACATTCGGTGCTCTCGCTGAGAGATGAGAAAAAACTCAAGAAACCTTTCCCTTAAATGCTCAAAACCAAATCAAACGTGCTTCCAACAACGGAAGCAGAAGAAGAAACGTATGCGAAAGTATAAATGAATGACTACAGAACCGAAAACAGTGTGAAGAACGGTAAATTCACTCATTCGTATTTGATTGATTTATCTATTTTGTACAGTTGTTATTTTTAAAAAAATTATTAACACAATTCGTGGAATTGAATTTGGCAAATTCAACAACCACCACGAGGGGTCGACGAAACCCACGAAATGCCACCTGCGGACTGTTGGACGATCAAAGCTCTGCCTACGACAGCTAGGCCAAGAGCAATCGAAGCAAAAAAAGAGAGAGGAAGGAGATAAAAAAAAAAGAAATCCATTTGAATGAAGGATGAGTTAAAAAATCAGAGCAGATAAGAGAAATTGAGCTCAGGAAGCTCAGATCAGAAAAGTACATAAAGCTCAGACTAGAATAGCTCAAAAAGCTCAGATCAAAAGAGCTCAGAAAACTCAGATCAGAAAAGCTCAGAAAGTTCAGATCAGAAAAGTTCAGATCAGAAAAGTTCAGATTAGAAAAGCTCATAAAGTTCAGACCATAAGAACTTAGAAAGCTCAGATCAAAAGAGCTTAGAAAACTCAGATTAAAAAAGCTCATAAAGCTCAGACTAGAAGAGCTCAGAAAGCTCAGATTAGAAAAGTTTAGATCAGAAAAGCTCATAAAGCTCAGACTATAAAAGCTCATAAATCTCAGACCATAAGAGCTTAGAAAGTTCAGAAAAACTCAGAAAGCTCATATCAGTAAAGCTCATAAAGCTCATATTAGAAAGCTCATAAAATAAAAAAAGGCTTCAGAAAGTTGAAGTCAGAGCTTTAGAAAAGTCGAAGTCAGAGCTTCAGAATGGAAAAGTTGAAGTTCAGATCAGAGCAGTTTCAACTCTTCAGAAAAGAAAAAGTTTAAGAGTGTTGGAATTTCATAACAGAAATCGAAAAGATTTCAGAAAAAAATTCGTTAGAAAAGAAAATAGAGTTGGGAAGGAATTTCAAAGGAAAAATTCCAGAGTAAAAAGCTAAGCACAGAATGCCACATTCAAACCTCTTAGGAGGGGAAAGTCAAGAAAGTTGTCACTAAATGTTTTAGAACAGGAAAACCAATGAGACTGTGTTCAAATATTTTAGAACAGGAAGACCAAAGAAGGAAAGCTATGATTTAAGCAAATTCAGTGATTCAAAAGGAATTTATGAGTACATGAAAATAAAAGACGAACAAACAACGAGAACGGAGACATCCTGACTACGGGAACAGAGACGTCGTTCTGATGTAAACAGAATATCTTAACAACGGAAGCGACAATGGGAACGGAAATGAAAACTAAAATAAAAAAAGTTGGAAGCAAAATTACATGGCGAGACACATAATCATAAAATATGAGAGTATGCTTCATGGAGAATTTTATGGAATTCAAGTTGAGCTCCATATCAAAATTATGGCAGTCTTCGTACAAGAAAGTAAACATAATAACATCTTTAAAATTTAATTTATTCTTAAACTGTATAGACTTAGATAGCATATTATATATCTTTTAAAAGATATATATATATATGTCTAATGCTTGAAGAATTTTACAGAACGTGATTTTGAGTTTTTGAGAAACAATTATGACGATTCTCATGAAGGCTGCTCAGGAAAAAAGATTATACGAAACAATCAATTTTGAAAAATAAACTATATTAATGGAATTCAACTACATGGTGAATTTTACATCATTGGAAATGTGCAAAACTCTACTTATTGGAGAATTTTACGGAATTTAATTTAGAGATTTTGATCAAAAGTTACGATAATTTTAGTACATATCACTCAGAAAAGTAAGGTTATTCACGTCTTTCAAAATGAATCTTTAGGCTGATTCATTTAGACAATATTATATGACAAACTATATATTGTTGAAAAGGATATGGATGTATACTTCTTGAAGAATTTTGTAGAACTTGATTCGGAGCTCCTGAACAAGAGTTATAATAATTTTCATGAAGGTTGTTCAAGAAGATAGATTATGCAGAACAGATAGATTTGAAAACTATACAGCATCAATTTAAGCTAATTACATGGAGGATTATATACCATTAAAAGCATATGAAAATCAACTTTTAGAAGAATCTTACAGAATTTTATTTAGAGCTTCAATCAATACTTATGGCATGATAACGTGTATGCTGTCAACTCACTCTCTTCTTCGACAACGAAAATAAAGGTGTAAGTCCTTACGTGGGGCAATTAATAAATCCTACTCTCAGAAGGAACTAAGAGCGTAAGTTATTGGAAGGGGTAATTCATAAGTCATACTCTCATAAAAAGCTAAGGGCGTAAGTCATTGGGAGGGGCAATTCATAAGTCATTGGGAGGGGTAATTCATAAGTCCTACTTTTAGAAAAAACTAGGGCGTGAGTCATTGGGAGGGGCAATTCATAAGTCCTACTCTTAGAAGGAACTAAGGACGTGAGTCCTTGAGAGGGGTAATTCATAAGTCCTACTCTTAGAAGAAACTAAGGATGTGAGTTCTTGGGAGGGGCAATTCATAAGTCTTACTTTTAGAAGGAACTAAGAGCGTGAGTCCTTGGGAGGGGCAATTCAGAAGTCCTACTCTCAGAAGAAACTAAGGGCGTGAGTTCTAAGGAGGGGAAACACATAAGTCCTGCTCTGAAAAGAAATTGAAATACAAGCCGTGATGGTCAAAGGGCAAGAACAAAAGAAAGAGAATGGACACCTAACAAAAAATAAAAGAGTTGAGGAAAGAACTTCAGAAAATAAAAGAAGTTGAGAAAATAATTTCACAACAGAAAAGAAAACAAGTTGAGGAAAGAACTTCAGAACAGAAAAGAAAAGAAGTTGAGAAAAGAACTTTAGAACAGAAAAGAAAAAGTTCAGTAAAGAAGAGGTAAGTAAAGAAATGCAGAAAATAAAAGTTGAGTAAAGAAATGCCTACAAGAAAAGTCAAGTAAAGGAAGGTTGTGGCTTCAACGTTTTAGAACGGGAAAGCGAGGGGTAAAGGAAAAAGAAGCGAGAAAAGGAAGGAAAAAGTTAAAAGCAGAAAAGGGAAACTGAAAAGGTGAAATGGAAAAATACGAAATAAAAAAAGTGCAAATCCGAGGAAAGGAAAGGAAACGGAAAAAACTCTATCGATGAACTAGTAGTAAATTAAAACGGGACCATGGTTCCACGGAAGGAGCCCAAGTCCTTGGGAGTGTCTATGGATACCGTTCTCAAAAGGAAATGAAAACGAGATCATGATACTTTATTTGAATTGAAGTCCTCTTCTCAAAGGAAAATATGTAGTTCGTAAATCCATCTTAAAGTGGTAACGGGGCCATGATTCTTTATTTGAATCTAAGTCCTCCTTTCAAAAGAAAACGAGCAGTTCCTAAGTCCCTCTTAAAGCAGAAACGAGGCCATTGTTTTTTATTTAAACCTAAGTCCTATTAAAAAAACGGGCAGTTCGTAAGTCCATCTTAAAACAAAAACGAGGCATGGTTTTTTATTTAAACTTAAGTTCTTCTCTAAAAAAAAATGACAGTTTGTAATTTCCTCTCTCAGAATAAAGACGGGGTCATGGTTCTTTATTTGGACCTAAGTTCCTAAGAAATCATGTATATCATAAAAAAAATTAAAGTCTTATCCTCAGGAATAAATTTCACAAAAGAACATAGTTATTTTCAAGAGAACTGAGAGCCAAAAGTTTCCTAAATATTTAAGTACGAATTTCGTTGAAAGCTTAAAGTCGGCACATTACCAAATTTTGAACCCTAAATTTTGCTAAGTATTTGAATGAAGTACAATAAAAGGGAGTTCAATAGAATAAAAATTGCACACTTGCTCCTTACCACGAGAGAAGGAAAAAGAAAACAAAGAAACAATAGAAACTCTACTAACAGATGAGGAACATCAAACTTAAACTCATGCGATGCAATTATGAAATGGTACACTCGCTCCTTACTCATCTCAATAAATTATTATGTCATTGTTTTTGCACAACATTCTTGTCGCAGATCTTAATGTACGAGAAAAGAAAAATGAAAAATGAGAAAAATTCTATCAATGAGTCCATAGTTGAATAAACAAAAGACGTAACAACAAATTAAGAAGAAGTAATCATCATCAATAGTAAACTGATAAAAAAATTGCTCGACAACTGCATAGTATTTGTGAACGGGAACAGAAAAGCGTAATGGTAGAATGAAAAGGAGAAACCATCACTAACAGCGGACAATCAAAAAGTTGCATGGAAAAATAACATCGTATGTTTTCAAGAAGCATGTAAGAACAGAAATGGGCATACGTAACATTGAAACAAGAAATTATGTTCACTACAAATCAACGAATAAAATTTCGTTGAGTGTAACGGGAGTCAATGTACAGGAAAAATTTCACATGGCACGTGGCAAGATCAAGACACGAAGACTCCATCGAAGAGAAGATATAGCAATAACTGATCAATCAGAAGAAAGTACATGGATTGCGGTCGTGACAATCCAAAGAGAATCTAATCAAAACCAGTGGATTGATCAGACAGTCAAGATTCACTTGCTTGTTATTATTGATAAGTTAGATAGATCTCAAAGAATATTCTGTTGATCATATTTTCATATAGAATTAGATAAGCTGTATCAGATTATTTGAAGGTCTATAAATAGAAGCAAGATGTAACTCCACCAGAGAACAACAACGTTCAACACCCATGAGAAATAAACTCACTATGTAGCTTGTATCAGTTATATAAACTATTTCTCCATAATGAAATACTATCAAAATCTTCCCATGATTTTCCTTTCTTTTAAGAAGTTTTCACGTAAATCATGGTGTCGTTATTCTCTCATTCTCTCTTAATTATTCTCTATATTTTCATATTATGATGTAAGAAATTCATTAATGATTATCAAAGACGGTGAATTTTTTCCTTTGCAAAGTCATTTAAACTCTATCAGCTAATTATTCATTTGTTAATACTTTAGAAAATTTTATATTTTATATCATTATGTCATTACAAATGTGATGGGTCATGTATATTATAGATCTTTATATCATGAACATTATTTTGTCAATAATATTATTGTCTAAATAGACATTTCATAATCTATAAAACAAGTATTGATATTATATTGACTAAGTTTAATGAGGTATTTATTAGCTAAACGTCACTACAAAGTCACTGAATGTTTTAAAATATATGTCATGCAATTTTTATCACCCAAACAAAAAAATGCCTTTTATCACCTTCTGTGAACGTTACATTCCAAAATTAACGATAAAAATCACACAAAAATTTCTCATAGAAGGTAGTGAAACTGGAAGTAGTAAACAAAAAATATATTATGAAAACACTAAATAATATAAATATATATATTATAGATACCGTATTTTATCCAGACTCTCTAACTAATTTTTTGTTGGACCAATCCTATGGTCCAAATAATAATCAAACCTCAAAAAAATTGAAAAGTGAAAATATAGAAAAAATAATAAAAATTTGGAATATAATAAAAATAAAAAGATAAAGTAATTTTTTTGGAAAAAATAAAAGGTTTTAAATGAAAGATTTTGTTTTGAAATATTATTATAGAAAAATTCTACATTTTTTGTGTAAAAAACATAATATATTTGAAAGATTTTTTCTTTTCTCCAAGCAATTTTTAAGAGAAGGAAAGTTGCTCATTCCTTCCATTAAATGAAAATCTAATCATCAATGGTGAAAATTTTTAAGATGTACTAGGGCAATTTTTTTCCCTCTCTATAAAGAGGAAGTTTTGAGAAGCAACAGAGCGAGGATTTTTTTTTGAGAGAGGGATAATTTTGAGAGAAGGCCGATTTTATGAGAAAGGGGAATAAAAAATAAAATTTTAGAGAGAAAGAGTGAAGAAAGTATCCAGCTGCCGCCGCTGGTGACACCTTCTGCCGGCGTTTTCCGGCAACAAAAACTTATCCTTGGATTCATCATAACTTCAACTAACACCCCTCCAAGTTTTAACCCAATCGGACGAACGATGCCCGAGAAATGACCATTTAAAGTTTTGGCCTAAAACTTTAATTAATTCGTTCTTCGTCATCAGCGACTTTCCCAGCGAACGACATCACCATTCAAATCCTCTCATTAAACTCAATCATTCAAAACCTACTTTTCGACTGATTATTCTAAATTTCGGTAAACAATATTATTTATTTTGATGTATATATATTTTTCTTGTATTATTTTTATATCTTTATGTTAACAAATTAATAGATATATGAGGATGTTTTAAAATATTGTATTATTTTATAAAAATTTATTATAAGTCTTACACGATCCTAGTCATTATTTTTATTTAAATTAATGTTTAAAAAACAAATTATTTCTTTCAAACCTAAGATTTTGAAATTGTGGTTTAGAGATATTGGAAGGTCAATTCCCAATTCTCAAGAGGTAAGTGATTATATCTTGGATAATAGTGCGGACAACCTAGGAGTCTTTTAGGTGTTTAGAGCCTAACAACACGCTTGAATGACCCATAGCCTACTTGACATCTTCTAAACCTTAGGTATGATGCATTGAGTAATTATGTGGTACCTTTTTTTCTTCAATCATAACTTTTTCTCTTTTCAATTAAGTCACCGTCATCATCATTATGATTGTCATCATCATCATCGTCGTCATCGTCATCATCATCATCGTCATCATCATCATCATAATCATCATCACCATCATCATCATCATAATTATCATCATCATCACCGTCATCATCATGCTCATCAACATCATCGATGTATCATTTTCATCACTTCATGCAATATTGTTCAGCATTGTTACCATTTTAATACCATTAGATTATTATTTTTGTGTGACTAGAGTAATCTTTCTCCTTATTTATTTTTTATATCGGATTGTCATTAACATCATCTATTGACATTGATTAAATCATGATTTGTATATAATTCTCTATTTCATGCATCAGAAGTTTATTATTTTTTTTGTGCAGTGTAGGTTTATCCTTATATCATGCATCATAGGTCCATCAATCACTCCATTATATTATAGGTTTATTGATTCTCATTGTAATTTTTTCATGCACTATAGTTTCTTTCACCTTCATTCATACACAAATTTAGATTATTTCATCGATCACTAAAAATATTTTAAAATATAAATAAATAATAAAAAAGGAAATTCATTGTTGTGCTTCCATCATCCCTATAGAACACGAGCTCAAGTTAGAATCATGGATAAATAAGAGAGAGCAATTGTAAGAGGAAATGAAGCAAGAAATTCGAAAGCTAAAAGAGTAAATTGCCAAAGTCCTAGAACTCTTTGCTACTAACAAACAGAAGCTTGTCTTAACAGTTCGTTAAGAGGTCACTCATTGCAAGCCCAACTTTTAATAATATCCCACTTTATCCTCATGGGTTCATCTCAATCCTTCCGCATTGTCAGACAGATCAATCTCAACACCGTCACTA
This sequence comes from Datisca glomerata, assembly GCA_003255025.1. Classification (NCBI taxonomy): domain Eukaryota; kingdom Viridiplantae; phylum Streptophyta; class Magnoliopsida; order Cucurbitales; family Datiscaceae; genus Datisca; species Datisca glomerata. Next base: position 1,459,137 of record QANY01001431.1, on the reverse strand, counting down.
TATGTGGATATCAAGCAATACTCATTTCCAAATGCCCAAGAAATTATGCATTCGGGAAATACTTGGTAGAACACTCCATCAGGTGTCTGGCCAGAAAATCAAGCTTTCACTCCCACATGGTGAACATGTCAATGAGCCAACCATTGTACCCATATCGATGACCCAAAAATACAGAGGTTGTTACCAAGTCAAGCAGAATCCATTGTTGAGAGATAAGCTAGAATTTCTAGAGGAGAGATTGTGCGCCATTGAATGACATATGTTTCATCCAATTATGTTTGATCCCGGATGTAACCATCCCTTACAAAGTCAAAGTACCTATGTTTGACAAATATGATGGAAGTACATGCCTGAGAAGTCACATTATTATGTACCGCAGAAAGATGACTACTTGTATAAATGATAATAAGCTGCTGATTAGTTCTTTCAAGATAGCCTGATGGGGGTTGCATCTCGCTGGTATATCCAGTTGGATAGCCAAGTTATTCGATAGAATAATTATCAAGGACTTACCAAGTATGATATTATATTCCATGTCTTGCAAAAAGATTTTACAATAATTCATCTAGAATGATCATTTAGTGCAAGGTTCATATGATCACATTCAGCCACCATATCCTAGATGGTATGATCCAACTGCTCGATGTGACTGTCATGCTGGGGCAGTGAGACATTCGACTAAAAATTGCATGACATTAAAAGGTAGAGTGCAAGCATTGATCAAAGCTGGTTGGCTAAACTTCAAGAAAGTTGGTGAAAACCCATAATTGGTTATAACTCTACCAAATTATGAGAATACAACTATAAATTCCATGAAGCATCACTCTCCATGTGGTAAGGGAACAAGTTGATGTGGTGAATATTTTGACAGTTGTAGTACATTGACGCTTCCGTTTATCATTGTTATCCTGATCATGAGTTCAATAATTGGGATGTCGCTGAGTTACTAATGTTTTTAGGAACTTTCAAGAGTGACGAGCAAATTTCAAATTCCTAAAAGCTCTCCCAAAATCTAAAAAAACAATCTTTATGCATTTTCTTATCGTGTTTCATATATTTTTTAGTCCTCTCCTAGTTTCAATTCTAGTGTTGTTTCATTGCATTTATCTTCATTTCAAAGTTAATAAATTCTAATTCTTCATTCATTGATATCATACTATTTCATCTCTCTCATTTCTTTCCTTTCACTCGACAAATCGACCCAGATTAAGAATGACGATTTTGAAAGTAAAGGCATAAGCAATATAAAATATAGTTTCGACAATCTCATAGAAGATGTAGATGAAAGTGAAGTTAATCTTTTGTTTAGTGCTGGAAGACATTACAAAAATGATATTATTCTTAATTGATGTCATGTTATTATTGAATTTACTTTTGATTGGAATGATGAAAAGACGTTTCTTTCTGCTATCCTAAACACTTTTTATCCATTGCAAGCCCAATTGAGCCTAAAAATCTTCATTTCTTGACACTCAATCAATGATCACACCCTACACTGGGGAAGTTATTCTCAAAGTATATGTCTCACAAGTTGAAAATTTTCTCAAAAAGGGGTGAAAGAAAATACAAGGAAAAAAAGAAGAAGAAGCCAAAGTCAAGTGATCCCTACGATGTTTACACTCGGGCAGTCTTTGTTCAGCAATATCCTTAATGGTGATCATTGGCTTAGACATACATTTTTATGATAAGTTTTGAGCCTTTAATATCTTTTTTTTTGGCAGCCTATAAACTCTAACCGACATTAAAGTCTAAATGAAAGTCCTATTCAGACCAATAAGATTTATCTATAATAAGAGTATGACTTTAAATAAGTTGATACTTCAATATATGTCTGTCATGAGTAAGACATCACCTTTAAAAAAAATAAAAGAAAAAAAGAGAAAAAAGAAAGAAAAGAAAAATAATGACCACTAAGAGTATGAGAAAGCAAAACCGGGTGAAATGCTTTTAGTTCTTAAAAGAGTCATTCCAAAAATTAGGACAGATCTTATTCCACAACTTATTTTCTCATAATCTCTTCAAATCTTTTTTATCAGCATTTCTGGTCAATAAAAACCTTTTTAGTTACAATATCCATCTATCATTATTACTTACTTCATTTCTTTCCTCCAACATCTAAAGCATGTAGATGACACTTGTAAATTATTCTTGAAGTTACATAGAAGCATGACTTTTGTTAAACAGAAAAAAGGGTTTGCGTTCATGGTGAAAATATGAAAGGGTATTATGACCAAAATAAATAAATAAAGTTTGAGGCAACGATGAAAACCTGAAATGGCGCCACTGTAGTTATGAAACAGTTGTTATTGACATTTATATAAGTGCAAGCAAGTGAAGAAAAGCAAAAGAACAAAGGAAGTCATTTGTTTTTCCTATCATTGTAAAAAGCTGAATACTGGAGCCTGATCTACTACAAAGGAGAACACCAATTTCTCTATCATACGCTCGATATCTCGTTGACAATCTATGATCCCAATCCATGCAATTGTTCTGAAGGATGATGAACATGACCACAATGACACATTAAAAAAAACTTCATGCATTGTATTCATATTGCCATGTGCATCTTACTTGCACTGAGTCAAGATTTTTTCTAGCATAGACATGCATCATGCTAGTTATTTTTAGACACTACAGTATTTAGAGCATGCATTGTTCTAGCTTTTGTTATCATATGAGACTAAGCATAAGTCAACTTCAACATCATTTTCGGTTAAATCGATTTTGACTCAATCGAGGTTGAAGCCAAGTATTGGAGCCTGGTCCATTATTTTCATTTCTGGTTAAATTGAACCCGACGCAGTCGAGGTCGAAGCCAGGTGCTGGAGCCTGGTCTGTTATTTTCATTTTCGGTTAAATCGAACCTGACTCAGTCGAGGTCGAAGCCAGGTGCTGAAGCCTGGTCCTTTATTTTCATTTTCGGTTAAATCGAACCCGATCACTCGAGGTCGAAACTAGGTGCTGGAGCCTGGTCCGTTATTTTCATTTTCGGTTAAATCAAACCCGACTTAGTCAAGGTCAAAACCAGGTGCTGGAGCCTGGTCCTTTATTTTCATTTTCAGTTAAATCAAACCCGACTCATTCGAGGTTGAATATAAGTGCTGGATCCTGGTCCGTTATTTTTCTTTCTGGTTAAATCGTACCCGACTCAGTTGAGGTCAAAGCCAGGTGCTGGAGCCTGGTCCGTGATTTTCATTTCTGATTAAATTGAACCCGACTCAGTCGAGGTCGAAGCCAGGTGGTGGAGCCTGGTCCGTTATTTTCATTTCCAGTTAAATTGAACCCGACTCAATCGAGGTCAAAGTCAGGTGCTGGAGCCTAGTCCGTTATTTTTATTTTCGGTTAAATCAAACTTAATCAGTCGAGGTCGAAGCCCGGTGCTGAACCTAGTCCGTTTATTTTCTTTTTTCGGTTAAATCAAACCCGACTCAGTCAATGTCAAAGCCTGCGTCTATCCAGGTGCAAATTCATTTAATTTTTCCAACCTGACTACGTCAAGTTTGAGCTTGTGTCTATCCATATTCTCATTTCTCATCCCAATCAAAATACTTAACTACACCTTTATATACCTCATAAGATTAGGACGATGAACAAAGGGGAGCAACTATAGATAGCGTATTTTATCCGGACTCATATTTTCGAACTAATTTTTTTGTTGGACCAATTCTATGGTCCAAATAATAATCAAAACCCAAAAAATGAAAAGTCAAAATATGGAAACAAATAACAAAAAAATTCGGAATAAAAAATTAATAAAATAAAATTAAAGGTTTTAAATGAAAGATTTTGTTTTAAAATATTATTATAGGAAAAGTATTCATTTTTTGTGTAAAAAAATCATAATATATTTGAAAGATTTTTTCTTAATCTCCAAGCAATTTTTAAGAGAAGGAAAGTTGGTTTTTCCTTCTTTAAATGAAAATCTAATCATTAATGGTGAAATTTTTGAAGATATTATCGGACAATATTTTTCCTTCTCTATAAATAGGAAGCTTTGAGAAGCAATAGAAGGGGGATTTTTTTTTGGAGAGAAGGCCTATTTTATGAGAAAGGGGAGTAAAGAAATTTTTTTAGAGAGAAATAGAGAAGAAAGTATCCAACCGCTACCACTTCTGCCGCCGGCGACACCTCCTGCCGGCATTTTCCGGTAACAAAAAATTATCATTTGATTCCTCACAACTTCAACTAGTACCCCTCCAAGTTTCAACCCAATCGGACAAACGATGCCCGAGATACGGCCATTTAAAGTTTTGATCTAAAACTTCAATTATCTCGTTCTTCGTTATCGGCGACTTTCCCAACGAACGACTATCACCATTCAAATCCTCTCATTAAACTCAATCATTCCAAACCTACTTTTCGACCGATTATTCTAAAGTATGTAAACAATATTTATTTATTTTTATGTATATATATTTTTCTTCCTCGTATTATTTTTATATCTCTATGTTAACAAATTAATAAATATATGAGGATGTTTTAAACTATTGAATTATTTTATGAAATTTTATTATAAGTCTTACATGATCCTACTCATTATTTTTATTTAAATTAATGTTTGAAAAACCAATTATTTTTTTCAAACCTAAGATTTTGAAATTGTGGTTTAGAGATATTGGAAGTCCACTTCTCTATTCTCAAGAGGTAAGTAATTATATCTTAGAAGTCTAAAATTAATTTCAATATTTTCATAAACCAACAAATGATTTCATAATATTCTGAAAAGTGTTTTAGTTGTTAGAGTGAGAATTGCAATTTCCCATTTAAAAAATTGAAATATTATAGTGTTCCGTATACTAGGAAAAAAAAAACAAAAAGAAAAGGCTGAATGTACGTTTTGCCCAAACTTACATTAATGGTTAATTGTCCTCTTGACAAAAAGAAAATACTTTTATTAATTCTTTTTTTTTGTCAAACTTACTTTTGTTACAGTTGGGTTTGATTGGATCCAAATATCTCGTTTCACATGTTTTTGCAAATTGATTAAACAAAATCATAATAAATACTTCATATTTCCTACCTGCTTCTGGCCCAACAAAATGCAACCTCCCATGGAATATGGTCGCTCTATTCATGCCCCTTAATCAATACATTCATTATTTTATATTTTCTTTATTAAATTAATTTATATAATTTTGAGAAAGTAAAAATATTTTCGAATATAGTAATTTTGAAATATGACTCTGTAAATCACATGAAATGTTATTTTCAAAATGAGTAAATTGAGAAGATTTCCAAACTAAAATTGAGCAGTTAAAACATTTAGTCGTCAGATCATATCTGTGTTCATGTTCTTTGAACCGTTATTTTCTTTTAAACGAGACAAATTAGCCAAATATATTACCTCTTGTTCGGGCGGAAGCTATTTGTTTCCCAAATTCATAACATAGGATTGTCTGTGCAAGTACAGCTAGTCTAGAATTACTTTATGGCGAAGGGGAGCATGACAGTAAATTAATTTTATCAGCCAACTAAAATAATTTGAGTCATTGTATATTGATGAAATAATTGATTAAGTTTTTAGTGATTAAATGATGTGTAAATTATTCATAAGTTAATTTATCAATTATTTTAATAAATTATAAAATATTATCAATGAATGATTCGCACATCATTTGATCAATAATTTATCAAATTATTTGATTGATAAATTACTCTTGAGAAACCACTAGTATATCTAATGAAAGACTTTTCATAAAGTATCACATAAATACAATAATGATAACACATCCTTCCAACAAATACATAAAAATATAACAAACGTGACAGAATTTAAGGGGAAGATTATGTCATCATAATATGTGAGAACTGAGGAAAATAAGATATGGACATGCTTTTAGTAATGTGAACACAATTTAGTAACTTTAACTTACACTTCAATCTTGTCAATGAAATTAAGAAAAAAAATCATTGAGAAGTGGTTACTATCATAATCAAAAGGTGCTCTTAAAGGATTTTGAACGCACTACAATGAATGCGAAATTCTATAGGAGGCTAAGAATAATGTGAAAAATAATTCTCTCATTCTCTCAGCATTCGTGTTAGTCTATTTTGTAAAAACATGCATTTTTTATAGTGCGCTTCATACACTATGAGGAATTGTTTCGTGCTTTTTTACAGCTTTTTCTAAATCCTGTAGAAAATTTTAGTACGGTTCTTAGGCCTCTATCTAATAGTTTTGACATGTTAAGACTCTTATAGAATATATATTAATAAGGGGTTGTCATCATATAATATAAAATGAGATATCATAAATTTCATTAGACGTTTGTAATAGTCACTGTGCACTACTATAATTAATGCTATGGTTGCTATGTTGAGTTGCTCATATTAAATGTTTTCAAAATGATAATTTTAAGTAAATTAAAGACCACCAATTCGATAAGTAATATTATTAATATATATCATTTCAACAAATCATTCATTTGATCAATTTAAGTAGAAAACTAATTGACCAGTCTGCATAATATACAAGTAAAACTTGTTCTAACAGATGAAAAATATAAAATTATTTCACAGAATCAAGCAAGTTGACCTCAAACTCAAGAAGTATTTACAAATAGTGATCTTTGTCCCGCATTTACAACAGAAAATAAGATTTAAATATCATACGCAAATTAGTAAGTACCAAAAGCTCAGAAAATGTTGTAAGACATATTAACAATTTACTAAAGAAGATCAGAATAGAAAAGTTCAAAGCTAGTTTTCTGAAATTCCAACACTGCATTGGGCAGTGTATTTTGCAACACCTCCAATGCAAAACTAAAACGCACCTTCTAAAAAATCTTACTTAATTTTTAAAGCTCAATATATTTTAGAAAAATGAATTTTATATTAATTAACATAAATCAACTATTCAATAAACTATTTAACAAAAAATATTTGATTGAAACGACAATTCTAGGTGGTGATGAGTGTTATGTGTATCTCCTAACTATCAATGACATGGCACCACGTGGCGCGTCAATCCAAAAGTTTTTACACTAGGAAAAGGAATTGGGAGGTATGAACCCACAAGGGGAGGAAGCTGACCTAGCCAGATTGGTCTCCAAAGAGCTCGGAACACACCAACCAGTACAGACTGAAAACACTATAAAGAAGGTCTGACGTAAGGGCTCAGCTAGTCTTGTGTTAGGCATCATCATTACTTGTCGAAAGTAGCATTGCATGTGGCATCTTCTTATTTGAGACCAGCGCCTGTCAAGTTTAATCACCATGATGAAACGTTAATTCATTCCCCAAGCGGTCGCATCAACAACGTCCGGCGTGAATGGGGGCATATCGACATTAAATGCGTATCCCTTTATGTCAACTCGGGGGATAGAGACATTAAATGCCACCTCTAACTCGTCAAATCGAGGAAGGGTCACCACTTCGCCAAAGCTTCCATGACATGAATCATTCTCCAATGTTTCAGGTATAAATACCTTATCGACAATGAAATAAGATATGCCAGTTTCTCCCCTATAGAGAGCTCTTCTGAAATTACTCTAAGATACTGACTTATGCATTTGAGGCTCTTAGGCGAGAAAACCACCCATGATTCTCTCTATCTTTAGGGTTCTTTGTTTGTATTTTACAAATTATAAGGTCGAGAGAAGTTTCATGAAAGGAGGAGATTACATGAAACCTCATTGTTGAAATTTTTGGCCTCAACAGTTGGCACCGTTTGGGGAACAACAACTAAACCATCTTTTCCTCTAAACACTTGAGACCATTTACTCCCCCATAAAAGAAGGATGAGATTGGCATCCTCGTCCCCCTCTGAGAAAGTCCAGGACGAGAGGGGAGACCCCCTTCCTCCTCACTGAGAGAAGAACTTCCTACCGCCACGCTGGTCACACAACAGAAGAAGAAAGTCATAGTGAGCTCACACTCCAAGATGGTCAGGAAATTAAGGAAAGATATGATGGCCCTCACCAATGCTGAAAGAGCCACTTGTCAACAAGGACCTTCCCAGCCAACCACGGATACAAACCCCTGAAAGCAGAAAGAATCGCTAGTCAGGTCAACTCATGACCGAGGGGAAAATGAGGATGACCACCTGGGAAAAGGTAAGGTGGCCTCCGATGTGGAAGAACATACTAAAGGGAGAGAGAATCACTCTACAAAAACTGTCAGGACCACCGAATTGACAAACCACACCGGTGAAAGCTCGAGACAATGGACTAAGATACAAAAGCTCCAATTACATATAGATGGGCTAACGAAAGAGCAAAGCCAAACAATTGGGGCCTCTGTCGAGACTCTCCTAGGTCAAACCCAATCCCCATTTTCAGTGGAAATCCAACGGGTCAAGATTCCCCCAAAGTTCAAGATGCCTTCGATCACCCCATATGATAGGACCAAAGACCCGTTCGAGCACTTGGAAACCTTCAAGGTCTGGATGGATCTACACCATATCCTTGAGTCCTTAATGTGTAAGTTGTTCCGCTTGACGCAGCGAATCCACCCCGAAGTGGATAGGGAAGCTAGAGTCAAACTCTATTAATTTATTCATTGAACTTTCTATAGTGTTCCTGGGAAATTTTTGGGAGGAAGAGAGTGGAGGAGGCCAACCTCCTACCTGATAACGGTAAAATAGTGGCCTGATGAATCACTAAAGGACTACATGAATCGCTTCAACCTGGAATCCTTGTAGGTTGACAACGTCACCGAGGATATGATGGTAGCCACGCTGAGAAGCGGGATGACCCATTCTAAGTTGAGGTGGTCGATGGCCAAGCACGACCCCGTCTCTCTCACTGATCTAAAAACTATGATACTAAAATTAGTAAGCCTTGAAGAGGTGATCCGAGCTGAGAGAGAGCTGGAGAGGTTGAATGTTGGGAACCCTCAGAAGGGTAAGGAACCATGGGATGACCAAAGAAACCATACCTCTAAACCCTCCGATCTGGCACCAGCCTTATCTGAAACTCGCTTGCACCCTTCAAACCGGATGTGAAGGGAAGAACCCCCACTTGGCCAGCCACTTCGCCACCTTCAACCCCTCATAGTCAGGCGAAAGGAGATTTTCAATGTCATCATGGACAAAAGCATGTTAAAACATTCTCACGTTATACGGATGCCCGATGATAAGAATGATACCACAAAGTATTGCATGTATGATATGGATTCGAGGCACAACACAGATGGATGTTTCGACCTCCTCAAACAAATTGAGGCTCTGATTTAAAAAGGATACCTCAAGGAGTGTGTGGCTAGATGATTACGCCTAAACTTATCGAAACAAAGCGATCAATGTAGTGTAGATTGGGCGGTCGTATCCACGAGGAGGTAATTAAAAACAAGTAAACAAGAGATGTTAGACAAGTGATTTTAGGGATAAATAAAGTAAATAAAAAAGAGTATGAAATTTTAATTTTGTTGTTGAAAATGATTTTTAAAACATGAAAATTTGGTTTGATAAGAAGTCAATAATAAAACGTGGTAAGGTGACGAGAATCCATTATAGGATTCATTTACCTATTTGGATTTTGATTCATGAAATTACTCAATTGAGAATTTTACATCTCAAATAATCAATTGGAAACTAAAGAGTTAAAGAACGTATTTTAAAAAATAATGTATTTGATTAAATCAATTCCTTACATTTAGCACAAGTGAAAATGAGATCATCTTATAAGAAATCTAAAAATGACAATATAACTTAGGTAATATTGTAATAAAAGACTACTTATAAAATAAACATAATTTTATCAATATAATTATATCATGCAAAATTCCACATAAAAAGAGCTGAGCTAAATTTATATGAAATTGACCACACAATTATATGAACAAATAATTTGAAGAAAAATATAGAAGAAATATGATATACTCAAATTTATAAACTTGAAGAACATTAAGAATCAAAATCCAAATAAGAAACTACACATATAATTTTATCTCTAACCTTACCAAATGAATTTAGCCTATCTTGCTAAACATTTCTCACAAATTCTAAAAAGAAAGTATGAGAAAAATAAGGACAAGAAAAAGAAGAAGAAAAAAAATTCACTATAATTTTATTAAAGAAAATCTTGATGCATAGCATAAGGCAAGACCTCCAATTTATAGTGTCTTGGGATTGTCAAAATATTATAAAATAAAAGAAAAATAATTAAAAATAATAAAAAAATCGTAGAAATGAAGTAAATACAATTAAAATGGGTTAATTTGAAGAGTTATACACTAAATACTTCTCCAAACGGACCCTAAGCTATTTAATTAAAGGAAATCAAAAGGCAGACACGTCTCATCGTTTAATTCACCATTGGATAACTTTGGAGATGTAGAGGGACACGTGGCGGCAAGGTAGTGCTTCGGCTGGAGCAAACCTCAGGTCTGGGAGATAAGAAAGTCATGATGTGATGATGTGCGCCATCTGATTGATCAACAATAAAGTAAATGGGATCCATTGGAAGAGAAAGTGAAAATGGTGACTTTCGGCTCGGCTTGGCTCCTCTGGATGCTTGAGAGAGTGACACGTGACAGAGAAATGAATTGGCGACTCGGCTCGACTTGGGCTTGGGTTTTGACTTGGACTTTTCATTTGAGCTATTCTCATGAATTTTCATCTATGTCCCTTGCCATCTTAACCCAATTGTTTATTTTTTCTGAAAAATAATTTAAACTAAATTAAAATTAAATATTTTGAAATCACAATATTTTTATATTAATTACATGAAAATATTTAATTAAAACCTAATTTAATTTGGTAATTATTAACATATTAAGTGTAATTTCAGGTACTTATCACGACCCCCAACCAACTATTGCTAGACCCTAGCAATTCAAGCGTAAACTAGAAACAAAACATGAAAAATCAATTTGAAAGGAAAATTTAACAAGATAATCTAAGTATTTTAAACAAACATTCAGTAAAAGATCACAAACGCTATCTAAATTATTTCAATCACAACTCCCAAAATTGCGTGTGTGCGCACATTAAGCCAAAGTCCTCTTACCATAGCCCACAATACATATAACCTTAAAAATTAACCATGTAAAAACCTCAACTCCATATCCTCACAGGTAAAATTTAATTTTGGGTAAGGATACTCACTCATGGAATTGAAAATAAAAGTAAACACTCAATTTGGATAGACAAAATTTAGGACAAGCAAATAAACGAACATTGATCACAAGATAGAAATTTTTGCTATTTTTATTGTGTTTATGAAAGATAGAGTCATGCATCACAATTTCAAATGGTCAATTTTGAATAATAGAAGACTATATTGAACTGGATTTCTTTCTTTTCTCTTTGTTTTTTCTTCTTTTTTTCTCTCTTTTTTGTTTGAATAAATAACTCACTTTCAAAGAGCCTCAAATAATTCTTCCAATTTTGACTAAAATCATCCCTAAACATGACAACTAACATTCCACAAACCATAAATCATTTATAAAATAGCAAGTTCACCCATTCAAATGATCAATGAAAGTTCATAAATTGTTTTCACAATCTTTTCACTCAATCGCAAAAGGTGTGCAATTTTGAAACAATTAATGCACTTAAACATAGAAATTTCTCAGTTATATGTATTGAACATCCATCTTACCCAAGGCTTAAAAATGTGCACATAAATATCTTAGGAGTCATTTTATAGTAACATGATAGCAGATGTGGCTAAAATCAAATACTTTAAAGATCATACCTAGACAATAATGCAAAATTTTCAATCAAACTAATTTAAACATGTATTGCAAATTAGCCTACTCAAAAATTACAACAAATAGACAATAAACTATATTAATTTTTAATTTTTTTAATTTTTATTTTTTTAAAATATGCATGTGCGTAAAGAATAAAATACCACTACCCCAATCAAAATCAGATAGTGTCCTTAATGTCTAAAGATAAATGCAATGCAAAGAAGGCAAGGAAAGATAACACATGAATGATAACACATGATGAGTATATATGTGCGACCTGCCATGAGTCTCCAAACAAATAACATAAAAATAAAAATAAAATACACACAAAACTAAAACAAACTAAATAATAAAAGAAAAAGAAAAATATAAAGTAAACCATGCAGAACTGATAAACCGGGTCGTTGAAGAAAGATCTCGCAGAACTGATAAACCCGGTCGTTGAGAAAGATCTCTTCAACCTGGCTCACTCTTTCAATGTAATGCTTCAGTCTCTGGCCATTGACTCTAAATGCTCTCTCATCATTCGGGTCCTCGACCTTGACAGAACCATTGGGAAAGACCTTGACAGAACCACCTTGATTTTAACTTACCTGGATAGAGATGCAAACGAGAATCATATATATGCACTTTCTGATTCGTCTCAAAATGTTTTCTCAGAATTTGTTTATCATGACCTGCTTTCATCTTTGCTTTGTAGATCATGGAGTTATCGTATGTATCATTTCTCAACTCCTCAATTTTTGATAACTGGAGTTTACGTTTGATACTTGGAGCACTCAGATCAAAATTCAGAGATTTGATTGCCCAATAAGCCTTATGTTCAAGTTCTACAAGTAAGTGACAGGATTTTCCAAAAACAAGTCTATAGGGAGACATCCTAAGAGGGGATTTATAGGCAGTACAGTATGCCCAGAGTGAATCTAAAAGATGTGAAGACCAATCTTTGCGGCCGTGTCTTACCATCTTTTCTAAAATTTGTTTTATCTCCCTATATGCCAACTCACCTTGACCATTTGTCTGAGGATGATAGACATCGGAAACCTTATGAATCACGCCATACTTACGCATGAGAGCCTAGAAACATCGGTTGCAGATCACTAATGTTAGCTCGTGGTGTACCAAACCGCGATAACACATTTTCGTTTAAGAACTTTACTATTGTTGCATTATCATTTGTCCGACATGGTACAGCCTCGACCCACTTGGAAACATAATCTATAGCCAAGAGAATATAAAGGTAACCAGAAGAAGGTGGAAATGGTCCTATAAAATCGATTCTCCAACAATCGAATATCTCTATCACAAGAATTGGGTTCAAGGGCATCATATGACGGCGAGACAGAACTCCTAACTTTTGGAACCTCATACATGAACAACAAAACTCATTAGTGAACAAAGTGTGCTAATAAAGACCACACTGTAAGATTTTAGAAGCAGTTTTCTTTACAGAGAAATGACCACGACATGCATCATTGTGACAAAAGTTTATAACACTAGACACTTCATCCTTAGGGATACATCTCCTCAGTATTTGATCAGGGCAATATTTAAACAAATATGGATCATCCCAATAAAAATTTTGCACCTCAACCAGAAACTTGCGTTTATCTTGCGAACTCCACTCAAAAGGTAGTTCATTTGTCACTAAATAGTAAAAAATATGTGCATACCAGGGTAACTTAATAGCAATAAAAATTTGTTCATCTGGAAAATTATCATGGATAGGTGGGCCATCAGCAAAATCACTAAATTCGAGTCAAGACAAATGATCCGCGACAACATTTTCAACACCTTTTTTATCTTTTATAGTTACATCAAATTCATGTAAGAGAATGATCCATCAAATTAATCGTGCCTTAGCATCCTTTTTAGAAAGGAGATACTTAAGGGCAGAGTGATCTGTAAAGCTAGTAATGGCTGAACCAATCAAGGATGCACAAAATTTGTTAAGAGTGAACACCGCAGCAAACAACTTCTTCTCAGTGGTTGAATAATTCATTTGAGCATTATTCAGAGTTTGACTTGCATAATAGATAACAAAAGGCTTCCCCTCCCTTCGTTGACCTAAAACGGCTCCAACAGCAAAAGTACTGGCATCAGACATGATTTCAAATGGTAAACTCCAATCTGTTGACTGAATGATAAAAGCATAATTTAATTTCACTATAAGTGTTAGAAATGCATCCTCAAACTTAGGTGTCCATTCAAAAATAATATCTTTGACTAGGAGGTTACATAGGAGACGTGAAATCATTGAAAAGTTCTGTATGGACCTCCTATAAAAACCAACATGACCCAAGAATGATCCTACATCTTTGATGCTTTTGGGAGTGGGCAAATTGGAGATGACATCAATCTTGGATTGATCAACCTCAATCCTCTCTCACAAAAAATATGGCCCAAGATTACGCCCAAAATTGCCGAAACAAAGTGATCGATGTAGTGTAGATTGGATGGTGTATCCACAAGGAGATAACTAAAAATAAGTAAACTAGAAATGTTAGACAAGTGATTTTGGAGATAAATAAAGTAAATAAAAAAGAATGAAATTTTAATATTGTTGTTGAAAATGATTTTTAAAACATGAAAATTTGGTTTGATAAAAAGTCAATAATAAAAAGTGGTAAGGTGACGAGAATTCATTATATGATTCATTTACCTATTTGGATTTTGATTCACGAAATTACTCAATTGAAAATTTCACATCTCAAATAATAAATTGGAAAATAAAGAGTTAAAGAACATATTTTAAAAAATAATGTGTTTGATTAAATCAATTTCTTACATTTAGCACATGTGAAAATGAGATCATCTTATAAGAAATATAAAAATGATAATATAACTTAGGTAATATTGTAATAAAAAACTACTTATAAAATAAACAAAATTTTATCAATATAATTATATCATGCAAAATTTCACATAAAAAGAGCTTGAACTAAATTTATATGAAATTGACAACACAATTATATTAACAAATAAATTGAAGAAAAAAGATAGAAGAAATATGATATACTCAAATTTATAAACTTGAAGAACATTTAGAATCAAAATCCAAATAAGAAACTACAAATATAATTTCATCTAATCTTACCAAATGCATTTAGAGTATATTGCTAAACATTTCTCACAAATTCTAAAAAGAAAGTATGAAAAAAATAAAAACAATAAAAAGAAGAAGATAAAATAAATTTAACTATAATTTTATTAAAAAAAAACTTGATACATAACATAAGGCAAAACCTCCAATTTATAGTGTTTTTGGATTTTCAAAATACTATAAAATAAAAGAAAAGTAATTAAAAAAATTTAAAAAAATGTAGAAATGAAGAAAAAATAATTAAAATGCCTTAATTGGAAGAGTGACACACTAAATACCCTTCCAAAATGAACCATAAGCTATTTAATCAAAGTAAACCGATAGACAGACACGCGTCATCGTTTAATTCACTAACGGCGAGCTTTGGAGACGTAAAGGGACATGTGGCGGCAAGGTAGTGCTTCAGTTAGTGCAAACCTCAGGTCTGAGAGACAATAAAATAATGGTATGATGATGTGTCAGAATCTGATTGGTCAACAATAAAGCAAGTGGGACCCATTGGAAGAGAAAGTGGAAGGGGTGGCTTGCAACTCGGCTCGGCTCCTTTGGATACTTGAGAGAGCAACACGTGGTGGAGAAAGGAACTGATGACTCGGCTCGGCTTGGGCTTAGGTTTTGACTTGGACTCATCATTTAGGCTCATTCTCTTGGGCTATTCTCATCACCTTAGCAGAGGATGATTGATCAGATGCCAAAGGAAAAATGACTCTTTACCGAGCATGAATGTCTGGTTTAAACTTTACAAAAGGAAGAGGTGGCCTGGCTCACCCAAGCAAGAATGGCCGATTAAGCGTTAACGGAAAAAGGAAATCATGTTTATTCTCTTACTCGCCAAATGAGAAAGGAACTTCTACCGGAGCAGGGGTACCCAGGTAAACGCTAAATAGAGAATTTTGAAATAGGCCTGCTCGAACAGACCTCTCGCATGGGGAAACACCAACAACTCCTGAGATTACGATAAGGTTGTTTGAACCGGCCTCCTTCAAATGAGGCAACCCACTGGGTGGAAAATAAAAAGGCTTATTCGTGCTCGAACATCAGGATAACCCTACAACTCAGGTCAGCAAGCACTGCTCAGAATGTTCAAAATAAAAAAAGATAAAGCTGCAAGACCGAAATAGAATTAAAAGGTTCATGCAGATCAGATCAGAGAGAGAAGAAAGTCATTAAGCAGAATGCTTTCTCATTCAAAAGTTTTTATTACAAGTAAAAAAAGATAGGAGGAGAAACCTACAAGTAACAGGGAAAGCAACAGGCTAAGCGGTAGGGGTCGTCGGAGCCTCGACAACATCGGTTTTATGAGCGAGGGGCGCTTCTGCCGAATCAACAACAACGACCAGTTCTGGTGATGGGGGAAGGGCCTCTTCCTGAGGTTGACCCGGAGGTAAAGGAAGAGAGACCTCTACATCTAGCTCTACAAAAGCATATAAGCCCGACAGACTGGTATGAGTGGGAGAGACAAGAGGGGACTTGAGCCTATCTAACCAGGAAAGAGGAGGTTACAACATCCTCGTAGGTTTCTGTGCCTCATGAGCACCAGACACTATCACCCTTTCATAGAACAAGTCCATAGAAGTACGTAGAAGATCATGAGGACATCTGAGAAAGCTCAAGTCCCACTCGGGATGATTACTGATGACATCATCATGACAGCTCACATAACTCAAAGCAAATTTCATGATAAGAGGCTGTTTGGAACTTTGAGGACGCCTTAAAATCCTTCATCCCCTTGGCATGTCCTTCAGTCCATTGACTGTAGTTCTCATTCAACTGAGCTTCTGCAAAGTCAAGCTTCCTTTGAGCTTCCCTCTCTTGGTTCTCCACCTGAGTTCGGGTATTAATCTCTCGAGCAAGCTTGTCCTCAAGGAACTGGGCCTTTTTCCTCAATATATTCTCTTGTTGCTAAAGATTGGAGACAGCCCTATCTTGAGCAGACATTTACGCCTCCAGGTCCTTACGAGCACTAACAGCTTGACTGGCCTCCGTCGTAGCCTTGCCCAATTCCCTCTCAAAACGGGCGAGCTCTCCGTCGAGGCCCCTAAGTCTGTCAACCTCCATCTGGATCTTGTCATAAACATGGTGAAGAGAGTTGAAATATCCTCGATTGGATGTACGGGCATCCTCTAGTACTTGGTCCTCAGAATGACCAATATGTGCTAGCATGGCTACATTAAAGGTCAGGATCTACAAAAGGAAAAAAGAATTCTAGTCATGAATTAGATCTGGCAGTAGGAACGCAGAGTTAAGCAAGAGTTGGTTGAGGGTGTGCTCCATGAAGCCATTAGAAAGCCTCATCCCTAACCCGTCGAGAAGACTATTTCCCCTCTCGGGGTTGACGTGCTTGGACCACCAGTCCAACACCCTGGCCACTTCATTTTGAGCTCGAGCATGGGTATCGGGCTGGTCGGCCTCTCCAAAGATATCGAGACCTTGCTCTTCTGGCCAACATTATACACCTACTGGCCAGAGCCCGATGTAGCGAAACCCAGAGCCTAAGGAGAAGATGTCGAGAGGAGCTCTTATAAGTCCCTTGTGCTTCGTCGATCTGTGACAGACCGTGTCTAGAGGAAGGAGGAATTGGCTTGTTGGTGAAATTCTCGATGAACTTAGGAAAATGTGGCACTTGTGGTAACACCCCCGACAACTTAGGCTAAGGAAATGAATGACGAGGTATGGAAGGAACCATCTTCCCTTTCGACCACTCAAACTTATTGGCTCGAAGCTCCTCTATTTTCTGAACCTTGGAGGGATCAAGATCTTTTCCCTGCTTCTTAGGAGAAGGATCATCCTCGGCCATTCTTGCACATATGGAATCACGTTATAGCAGGTAAAACAATAATAGTAATGACAAATAAAGAAAAGCTACTAAGGATCAGACACATACGATCAAGAAAATCAGCAGTCCCTTTAAAACTTGAACTCCCCAAACTGAAATCCTCAAAATAGTCTTCAAGAAGAAGATTGATTGTAACGTCCTTCGGAGGATCCAAATAGAAATCCGCTTGAAACAAAAATTTGGGATTGAAGGAAGACCGAAAGCTCTTGTGGTCTCTTTTTAGTCACTGCAAAAGAAACAAGATAGGTTAATGACCAGAGTAAGTGACATGTAGACCTTCTCCCCTATAAAAGCGCAAGTTTACATGCGGTCTTGAAGATTCGAGGGACTAGGTACATAAACTCTGAATCCCTAAAAAGGCCATCCCAGAACCCATAAATCACGAACCAGTTGTCCTTCCAATCATTAAACTCTAAATCCCCAAGTGTGACTGCTGATGTAGTACCAACCCAGACCACGAGGAGACGCCCTAACAACTATACTCTTAAGGGGAGACTTCAATTGAAACATGATGTCATGCTCGTCCAGCGTAAGGTCCTTACCGAGGTGTAACCTCTAGAGCACCTAACAACAGATAAAAGTCCTCCACGAGTTCGGTTGAAGTCGGGACAGGGTGATACCCATTGAGGAGAACCACCCTCTCAAGAAAGGATGTCAAGGAAACCTCAGCCCGCACTCTAGGGAGGCGAAATACAATCCAGTCCCCCCATGACACGGGGCACTAACCTTCTCACCCACCTCAAACAGTCACAACTAAACATAATCAGGGATGTGTTAAGCCTTCAAAATCGTAACCAAGTCATCTTTGGACAAAGATGAAGGATATTCGTCAGCTCCTCATCGGTCATAATCTTCACTCGGCCCAGTATATGTCCCCGAGTTAACACTGGAGTCGGTAGCTTCAATTGACACATCGACACAGTCCATTCGATCTACGCAACTCCATGAACCCTCAAGCACGATAAAAATATAAAGGAAAGGAAAAAGGCTAGGATAAAGGAAAATACTCAAACGAAGGGAAAACAACTTACCACGGTGAATCGGCGGCTAGAAATGAGCGTCGATACAAGAAAAAGCAACCTCTGGGGCGTCTCCTGAGAAAATGGATGGGGAAAGTACGAGACCAAACTAGTGGACGACATGGCTAAACTCCGAACGAATCCAGAAAGGAAGGAGAGGCAGAAGAAAGAAGAGGAAAAGCGACACCAAGCGAAGAAAATAATATTTGTTTCTAGAGAGAGAGTAAAGGCGCTTCTGGCGAAGAGTTCCAGAATCTCATGGAGAGGAGAAGTGTTGAAGAAAATGTTTGGGGGGGACCACCTATTTATAGGCCCCGACTCATACGACAATTGTACCATCGCGTCGATCTAACAGCTACGGTGGTGTCCATTCATGAGCCAATAAAATGAGCTTAGGCACTCAAATAACACGAATTTAAGGGAATCATCCGCATCGAAAAGTCGGGCGTCGCATCGTTTACCCTCTCACTCATACATCCGTACGATATCATCATTGTTACTCTAAAGAATAATCTGTCGAGAATTCCACGAATGGCGAGTTCGCACATGAGCCCTCAAGGGGATGAAACTGACCTAGCCAGGTCGGTCTCCAAAGAGCTCAGGCCGCGCTGATCATTATAGACTGAAAACAATGTAAAGGATGTCTGATGAAGGACTCAGCTAGTCCTGTGTTAGGCATCATCATTACTCTTTGAAAGTAGCATCCCATGTGGCAACTTCTTATTTGAGACAAACATCGATCAAGTTCAATTGCCATGATGAATTGTCAAGTCAACACCCAAGCGATCACAACAACCACGTCCGACATGATTGTGGGCATATCGACATTAAATGTGTATCCCTTTATGTCAGCTCGGGTGACAAAGACATTAAATGTCTCCCCCAAATCGTCCAATCAAGGAAGGGTCACCACTTCGCCAAAGCTTCATTGACACACATCATTCTTCAAGGCTTCAGGTATAAATATCTCATCTATAATGAAACAAGGTATGCCATTTTCTCCCTTAAGAAAAACTCTGTCAAAATTACTCCAGGAACCTGATTTAGGCATCGGATATCCTTAAGTGAGGAAACCACCCACCCTTTATCTCTATCTTTAAGGTCCTTTGTTTGTGTTTTATAGATTCTCAGGCCGAGAGGATTTTCACGAAAGGAGGAGGTCACATGCAACCTCATTGTTGAAGTTTTTGACCTCAACAATGAGATTAATGTAAATGATCGGGCCTGCGAGACACACACGAGACTGCATGACGGGCCAAAATCTTAGCCAGTTAAAAAATGCAATCTCAATCTCGGCCCGAATGGGTTTGAGAGAGTAAAATTCTCAAAGTTTGAGTTGGAGATGGGATTGGACCCGACAAGATTAAAAGCGGGATCGAGTGAGATTCTGAGTCTGAGATATTTTTTATGATAGTTATAGAATAGTTAAATGTCACAGATTAATTTCTCGATTTACTTTTCTTTTTCTCTTACCAAAATTATCTTATGGGCCACTCTATCAAAGACTTGGGTCGTAACTGGTACATAAGCAGATGGATTACATAAGCAGATGGATTACATAAGACAGACGGACCACAGAAGTTAGAAAGTTCATAAATTTTGAGAATGGTTCCATCATAACTACCAATTTAATTTCCATTGAACTAGCCGAGGATGTTGTGAATGGCATCTCTTCTCTCATGTTTTCTCATTTACCTACTGCAGGAGAAACGTGTTTTCTCGGTACAAAAGATCCTTCCTAACACCTCTTTGTGTAGGAAAATGTTGAAAAATTCAGGACTAGAGGTGGATCTAAATTGATTGTGAAAATAAAGGATTTGTAGGTTTTCACGTGGAAATTACCTGTGAAAGTTTATAAGGAAAACTTCTATTAGTGAAAATAACTTACCTGACATTTTAGAGAAAAGATCAACAAAATTCAAACCTTTAGGAATCCAATAAAGAAAGTCATTCCTCCTAAGTAAAATCAAGTTTTCACATATAAAATAAAGAGTTTTTGAATTGTGGAATAAATGGAGAGTTTATTTACGTGATTTTTTATAAGATCCGACACGTAACTTATCAGTTCTATACATTCCATTAAGTAATCAAGTAAGTTTACTCAACTCTATATATATAACAATTTTCCAGTTCTTTCAATGAGTTAGAATATTATGTGCATAGAATATGGATTAGTAAATTCTTTCTAATTTACGAGCCAAGACCCATAAAAACAAGGCCTAGAAGAAGATTGGATTTGAAGTAACCATAAGAAACAAGCCCTATGGGCAAGTTTACACATCTTATTTTCAGTACATATAACATCATCCAGGCTATATATCACAACAAATACTCAATTTGGACAACCCTGTCCAGACCAGATGATCCCGACCAAATTCATAAAACGTTTTCCTAAATTTCAAAGACAGGAGAATAAGAAACATAAGTTAACAGAGTGGTATGGAAACGAGATGTAAATAAGGCAGAAGCAGGTTGAAATTTGTTGTTTAAGCAAGAATCTTGTCAATAGCGGCAGCTTCGAGCTTGTCAGATTTCTCCAAATAGCTCACCAGACTTTCCCTGCGTATCTTAAGCTTGCTCTCTTCAATGTTTTTTCCCATTTTGGTCCTGTACATTTCGGCAAAAGTGATGGGTTCTTCTACCACAGATTTCTCTCCCTCCCTGATCTTTAATGGGTACACTGTTGCCTCTGGTGCTGGGTTCTGAAATGTCGCTATGGACAACCTGCTGCTGTTTGAGTTCACCACTGCTTGATGATCCGCACTCTTGAACCTTCCGTTGCTCAGAAACTGTTCGTTTTTAGCATAATCAAAATAATTAGAACTATGTTTTGAAATAACTCCTAATTAGATATATAATCTAAATCGATCGTTTTAGAGTATATATATACATTGAAATATTTCTAACATCTATATACACATGCTATTTGTATTTTTAGAAAAAAACATTATCATATAATTCTTTTATTAGTTGGCACATCATACACGAGAAAGAGAAAATAAATAAAATATTGCTCTCTTATCAAGTGGCGCATAGGTTAGGACAAATCACACGGTTTTGGTGGGACAAAAAATAAAGACTTTTTTTAATAGACAAACTATTTATTGAAATACTCAGCAGTTGACTCCTACGATTTGAGGATCTAGATCAGTTAGAATTGCATGATTAAAAAATAATTACTTGCTTTAATTTCTTAGACAATACAAATACATTTATTATTTACAGTAATTATAATTTTGGCACTTTCTAGTTTCGACCATAAATACATATTACCTAAACCACAAATAGACATTACAATTAAAGTAATTCCAAGAAAGGGTTTACTTACATGACCATGGTCTCCAAGGTTGACCACATAAGCACCTTCAACAGGCTGAACGGTGATCCACGTCTTGCCACCATCTTTAGTAGCTTGGAGACCACCTACCTGATCCTGTAGCAAAAGGGTTATCGTACCCGGGTCGGTGTGGCGCTTGAGTCCGAGTGTGAGGTCCGGCTGAGGGCATTTCGGGTAGTAATTAATCACAATCTTTTGGTCCATGTCCAAACAAGCATTTTTTAGAGCATCTTTCTCTAAGCCCAGCGCCTCTGACAATACTCCTATGAGCTTACAGGCTAACCCCATAAGCTGTTCACTGTACTGCTCCGTCACCGCTTTCCATGCCTCCGGCTTATCCGGCCACCTCGAGTAGTCTCTGTTCTTTATTGGGTATGAAAAGTATGTCACCATTTCTCGCCAATCTTGTACCGCCTCTCCCTACACATCGTTTTCTACCACATGTCATTCTCTACATTTTTCAAGACTATAATTAGAAATTTTCAAAACTCTTAAACTCAGATCTAGAAAAGGAAAATGAATTGAGAATTTCATTTTTATTCGGTTTGAATGAAAAATTAAGATGCACTGATTTAGCAGCCTTTTAGGTAAAATTCACAAACAGTATAAAGCGTATTTTGGGAGAAAATTTTACTTGTAGATGGCTAGAAACGATGAAACCGCCCTTCTTGCCGCCGGTCATATCGAAGCGGAGCTTCTCTCCCGGAGGAAGAGCGAAGAACTCTCGAGCTAGACGAGTCATATCAGAAATAAGCTTCGAATCAACACCGTGATCAACAACCTGAAAAATCCCCCAATCCTCACAGGCCTCGACGATCTTCTGGCAAATCTCAGCTCTCCGGCCATCGACTTCATCGATTCCAGCGAGAGAAATGATAGGGATTTCATTACTGAACTGATTGTACGCAACTTTAGGACGCTCATCTTCGTCACGGATGAATTTCTGTCGAAGAGTTGTTTCCCCAGCTATGGCAGTAAGAGTGGTCGGAGTAGGAGTAGGAGCCATTTGTTAAACTCCTAACGCAGTGCTAAAATGGCGATCCTCGAAGAAAGTGACGCTTATGGAGAAATGATTATGTGATTAAGATCAGAAGGAAGAGTAGTATATATAAATAGAAACCTACCCACCAGCTTACTATGAAATGGCTCGTGCGCTACAGGTCACATGGTCTCCTACCAAACCCCTCATCAACCAATTTAAAAGGGTATAATAGACTTTTCGGTCTCCAAATTTAGATTTGTTTTTAATTATATTAGTGAATTCGAATTCCATTCTTGTTAATTATATGTTTTAACAATCAAATTATATTTGGTTCATTGATAACTCTTTATGGGTAAACTTTTCATTTCAAGAATGATAAGATATGTATCTTAATTTATCTAAAATAAGCTGGACAATATTTTCGAAGTTAAAAGTGTTATTAATAATTTAATTTATTAACATTAATTTGTAAAATTTACGAATAAGAACTAAAGATTTTATGAAGTAGTTGAGGTAATTTTTGTCTAAAATTTTTCCCATATGTTAGCCTCATACTATTTGATTAAATTCTTCCATTAGCCTCTCATTTTGATATTTCATGATATCGTGGATAACTCAAAAACGGTTCATGCATGTAACAACTTTATTGATTGTAGGTTTTAAAACTACTAGTTAAATATTCGTTCTATTCTATGCACATCTCAAAAACATTAATATGAACAATATAATTGAAAAAAATCTTAAAATTAAAATAGATTTTACAATGAAAAATGATTAAAAAAATATCTCTTTGTCCATTCATACTATGTATATAGGAGGGTATGCAGAATACCCATTTGGGTATGAGTAACTGATGACTTTTTTCTATCCGCAATCTATAATTAATTAACGATAAATTTTAAAATAATGTGAAGCTATTTCCATATATTCATATTATGAAATTTACCACACATCTAAGTATTGAAAACTTCTAAATTTAAATGTACTGATGATATCTTGGTTTTTCATTCATTTTTTTTTTAAATATTTTCGCAGCTTGATCCTTACACCGTAAAAAAATTAGAATTAATATATATATATATCTATGTGTGTGTGTAATATAAGGTTTAATGGTGATGAATACTCCTAAACGTGCATCCTACCCATACTCTCATGAGTATGTTTTTTTTGTATATACATACTCGATCCAAGCCTATTTTAAAAGCCTCAAACCTATCCATTAGGGTTGGATACTCGTAGCTACTCAAATTCATAGAAAATATTTTTTTTGTCAAAATTACATTATAGATTCTAAAGGGAATGAGAGATATGACTTGAACCCACGACCTCTAAAGTATAAGTGTGATGACTTAACCAATTGCGCTTACTCGTCCTGTCAATCCGTAGATAATATTGACATAAACTTAATTGGAAAAAATTAAAAAAAATTGTCAAATAAAATGCAAATGATACTAGCAGTAAAACATCTCATATATCAATAAATAATTAATTAAATAAAAATTATGCTTTTACAATATCAAATGAAACTTATGAAAAATGAAGAGAGTACAAGTATTTATAGTGTTATCTTATCATAACAGCACTCAATTAAACAAGAGAATTTAAAAAGTCATCAAACGTTTTTTTGCAACTAAGTCATCAAACTTACAAGTGAAGGAAAATTGAAGAGTTTGAAAATTAAAAAGTCATTTTATCTAGTGAAAATCGATAGCCAACATTCAATATTATCATAAATGAATAATTTTAATTTATAGTAGAGTCACATAAAAGTATATTTTTTTTCTCATAATTAAAAGTAGAATCTAGTTAAAAAAATCATTCTATTTTTACAGTTAAGATGTCAGCTAATCCTTCATGATCATAGAGGAAAATAATTAGAATCAGAGATAAACTGGCTTGCTATTGTGAGACCACAATTGGTAATGGAGATGAAATAGCCTTATTCACTGAGCTATTGATACAAAAGACATATCAGCATCGACTGTCGAGGGGTCCAGCATGTGTCGCTCGGTGATTCATTTAAGAGTCTGTAAAAATCAAGAACGACCGTGAAAGTAGTAGGAAACGCAACGGGATGGGGGGTGCCCCACTTACTACACTCTGATTATTAAGTCAGTAGAGTGTTTAAAGAATATTAGAAGTGTGAAGAATTGCTTACCATTTAATGAAGATCATAATATATTTATAATGATTTTCTGTATCAGTAATACATCTCGGTTTAATGTATCTTCCTCCTTGATCTAATAAGGAATGAAGATATTTCCCAAATCAGGATATTTTGATTATCATCTTATTCTCCTTAACAGCTCTTGAGATTGCCTTATAAAGGGGTTGTGTACCTATCATTTTCTTGTATGACTGATTATCATTTTTTTATGTTAGGATAAGGATCTCAGCTATCTCGAGTAGCCGTGATCCTAGGTATTAAAGGACCTCGGTCATCTACATGATCTCAGTAGTGTAAGCATAGATGGGGTCATGTCTATCACCTCACCTCGGTCGTGGAGGGTGCCTCGGTCGTCATGGTGACCTTGGTAATTAAACTAATATTTTTTCCTTTATAATTCAAAGATACCATAACATATTAATGTAGATTGTTTTAATCATTTCTGGACACTTTATAAAGGTAAATCATGTTGCATATCTACTATACAAATAGAATGGGTAAAAGAATTTATGTGTAAGTTGTAGTATGATAGCACAATTAGTGCATGAGGAAACAAACTCAATTTAGATGTCTAGACACTCTACTAGGTTATGCCCTGTTATCACATGAGCTTTTTAAAGTAACAGTATTAGGGTTGCCCTCCCTTGGAATGAGAGTATTGGGCCATACTTGAAAATATTTTTGAGTGGGCCTTAGCCCAGGTATTTTTTTCTCCCCTACAGTTTGCCCTCATTTCTTAAGTCTGGAGCATAGCGATAGAGTCAGAAAATATGTTCTAGAAGGAGCCATGAGCTTTTACCCAAGACTTTATCTATGCATTTAATCGAGTATCAAGCATGTGCTATGGTGTTGTGGTCACCAAGTAGTGGAATTTGTGCCCAAGTATCTAAGTATTTGATGAGAGTTCATGATGCCATCCCAGAGAATCTTGTACCCGAGTCGGATTTTCTTCATATTCATCAACTTAGTCTTGGTATAAAGATTGTAATCTTTATCAATATTGGACTTCTTTATGTAACAATGTACGTGACCGTGTTGGATCCTGAACCTTACTAAACTACTAGTGCAAGTAAGGAAGTTAATGGGCAATCCTCACAGTTGCCTCATCCCGCTGCCAAAGAGAAGACATCAACAATCTAACTACTAGGATAGGAACAAACGATGGCTTCCTCACCTTTGTTCTCCATCGTCCGCTCTCTAACAACCTAGCCACTAGCTATCGAATGCCAACAACTAACTAGCTACCTAGCTACTCGGACGATTTTCCTCAAGAAATACCATTCTATTAGTTATGTACTCAGACCCTCAATATGATAGTAAGCAAGCTACCTTAAGTGCTTTCAGGCTATTAAAGGTATTCTGCTACTAGTTCATGCATACAATATATATTTAAAAACTAGTAGCTCGACTGGTATCTTCAAGCTAAACCCTCATTTGCCCGCTCTTTGACTACCAATAAGAAGACAACTACTTTGTGCGAGTTGCTTCGAGTAATCATCGGGATCGAGTCCTTATGATTTCATCTGGTAGTCAGGCGGCTCGAGTTGGATCAGTGGTCATCACAACAAAACTTTTACACATTCGTCTAAATGTATCGTGAGGACTTGGTGTTAGAATTGAATTCCTTTGATTTGATATAGGCGATAAGATGGTCATTCCGTTGAGATTGCTTCACTATGAGGTTGACTTGACACTGTGACATTATATGGTCTTTTCAAGAATAGGATTTTTCTGAAATTCTACGATGCATTCTCGTGTTGATCTATGTTAACCATGTATCCTATACATTACTTTGGTATCTCATGTCTCATGGACGATGATAAAGTTATTACACTCCATGGCGTGCATCCTGAGGGCTCTTCTTGCCATCCAGAGTTACATTTTCAGAAAGTAAGTCTTGGTCTGGAACTGAAGATTTTGATGTTTTGGCTATTGACACTTTCTCATAACTAAATGTTTGAGTTTTTTTGTCTGTCCAAATCATGTAGCGATTCGGTTGTCTGATTCATCTGTGCTTTATCTGAAATTTAGTGTAGCTTGGTATAACGAGTGTCTTTGAGCTAGCTTTGATGAAAATAAAGCAGTTCTTCTCTTAGAAAATGAACTTTTGAGCATCTATAAGGTGTGCCCCTATCATCGTGTCCTGCATTTGGCAATATTCTTGAGTTATTGAAGTTCCTTAGCTTTTATGTCCCCGTGATATCTATCAAATGTATCTCATTGAGCAATGGGTTTACATTCGGTCTTGTTGTTGACTTCCTTAATTTGAAATACAACGCTTGCTCTCTTGAGCTCGTCGTCGCATTTTTGTGTGCGTACACGTTTGCGGACGTAAGTCATCAATGCTCACGCTTTCTAGCTGTATGTTTCAAATTGCGTTTGGCGAATACTTGATGATGAGATCCTTTGGAGTCATCTTTAGTAGAGTACCAAGATCATTTGAGATTTGTGATATTTTATCTAATCTCAGTACCATAGTCATCAGTGTGACCAAGGGTGCCCATTTTGTAGTTGTGATTTTGGGTACCGTAGTTATCTGATAACTTCAGGTATCGTAACCATCTGTGTGATGCGTGGTACTATAGTTCTCTACATAACTTTGGGTATCACAGTCTTTTATGTATCTTTGGTTATCTTAGCCAACAATGTGACTTGGGGTGTCAAAGTCATCTATATAACTTTAGGTTCCATAATCAACCGGGTGACGTCGGGTCTCATAGTCATCTAGGTGACATCAGGGGATATAGTCATCAACATGACTTTCATAGTCATCTGGGTGACGGCCATAATCATCTGTGTACGAATTCGGATCTCATAATCATCTGAGCGACGATCGTAGACATTTGTGTGACTTCAAATCTTATAATTATCTGAGTGATGGTCGTAATCATATGTGTGACCTTGGATCTCATAGTCATATGAGTGACAGTTGTAGTCATCTGTTTGACTTCAGATCTCATAATCATCTAAGGGATGGTCATAGTCATCTATGTGACTTCGGGTACCATGGAATACTACTGTGGTCCTTTTGTACTAATTGACCATTATCAAAGTACTTTATCCGAGCATCTTGTGTACGTAGGTGCCATGAAATATTACTGTGGTCTTTTGTCATTGGTAGGGTCTTTTTCTAAATCGACTTATGTGATAAGGATGCCTCGTCAGGCCGTTGCCTTGGGTGAGGTCTTTTTTCCTATGTAGGGTCTATTTTCAGATCATCTTATGTTATAAAGATGCCTCTAAGCCATGATCTTAGGGCGAGTTCTTTCATCCGAGATTTCAATGTCCTCGGGCACCATGAAATATTACTGTGGTCCTTTCAGCCTATGCAAGGTCTTTCTTTAATGATCTTAAGTGATATGAGGCCTCATCTGGTCGTGGCCATGACTAAAGTCTTCCTTTTGAGGGTTCCATGACCTCGGGTGCCCTATACAGGGTCTTTTTTCTCCAGATCATCTCAGGTGATAAAGAGGCCTCATCTTAGCCATGGTTTTAGACGTGGTTTTCCATCCAAGATTTCTATGACATTGGGCACCACAAAATTACTATGTTCCTTTCGCCCTATGCAAGGACTTTTCTCCAGATCATCTTAAGTGATAAGGAGGTCTCGTTAGGCCGTCACCTTGGGTGAGGTCTTTCGTCCGAGGGTTCCATGATCTCGTGCATTTATTCATCTTGTCATCTTCTGTAAAGTGTGACCCGTCATTTTCTTAGAATGGTATCATCTCCACCATAAAGTCAATTAGTACTTGAGCATTGATTGAGGTCCGAAGTTCATATCTGATGTTGAACTCGCCCAACTTCGGAGAAGTCATCCATGAGACTGAGCATTGTGTGCCCCAATGTAGCGTCAGCCAACTGATATATTTTACAACAGAGGGAAGTTGTCCTTCGGACACGCTTTATTCATGTCAGTGAAGTCTATATATAACCTCCACTTTTCGTTCTTCTTCTTTACTACCACGACATTAGCAACCCAGTTAGGGTAGTGGACCTCTTAGGCCTTGATAATCATGCTTGCTATCTTGTGAGAGCATTTTTCCTGTTTTAACTACACTTATATATTCCAAGGGGATTCACATCGTATTTTTTATTTCTAGTTTCGTATCCCTTATCGGGTAGGCCTTAGCGATCCACGTACCCCGTGCTAAGGTGTCGCAGTAATATAATTTAGAGATAATGGGACTTTATATTATGTCCTACGATCTCGTCGCTTATAATGGGCTCATGCTAAGTTAAAGTGCTTTAAAAAATATTCTTAAAAAAATAGTAAAATTGAGTATGAAAAATTAATAACGTACCTCAAAATTTTAGTAAAAATCATCAATGTGACTCTTGATTTTGAGATAATAAAAATTTAAAATAATACAGATATGAGCTTTGTGGTCTGCCTCTGAATCTTGAAACTTACTATTGTCTAAGATGCTGAATAATAATTATCGTATTATTCTCCTTAATATTTTAATAGAAATCACCGATATGACTCTTGATTTTGAGAGAATAAAGATATAAAATAATGTTGATCCGAGCTTTGTGGTTCGTCTCTCGATCCTGAGGCTCACTCATGCCCGAGATATTAAATAATATTGATGTAAATAATTACATTATTCTCCTAACATTAAGAGTACTTCAAATAGCGTAAATTAATAAAAGAGAATTTTACAATTTAATCACATTAAATAAAATATAAATGATATGCAAATAAATTGCGTAATAATAAAAAATAAAATGAATAACAATAATAACGCAAATAAATCTTTCCTTAAATGTGTACTTATTGCATATTTACTCCGGTATTTTTGTTCATTCAGAACTTAGCTGATGTATAGCTGATGTAGGCCACTAGAGGAAAAAAGTCGGCCTGGCTAACTGGACTCAAAGAGGCACTGATAAGGGCCCACGAAGTTGGGCTTCATGGGGCTCTATCACAAGCCAAGCCCGCGGGTCGCACTCAGGTCGCGCGCGGGCGTCGGTGGATAACAGGTTGCACACGTGCTGGGATTCCTACTAGGGCTTCCTCCTTTGGGATTGTTGTGAGGAGCTTTCTACTGGGCTCACCTCATAGCTCTGTTGGGCTAATAGCCTGGGTGAGAATGTTGTAAGCTTATTCAAACCATGTCACAAGTGTAGGTCTCTGACGGGTAATCCAAGTCACACCTGTAGGTCTCAGAATAAGCTTCAATATGATATCCTACAGGGCCCGTGGTTCCACCCGTGTCAAAAGGTATGCCCTACGGAGGTGCACACGCGCGTGCGACGATCCGTCGGTTACAACAGTTCTAAAGCTGTACTGTCCGTGTTTTTTTGAACACAAAACTCAGTTCTGACGGGTAATTCCTATCACACCTGTAGGTCTCAGAAAAAGCTTCAATATGATATCCTACAGGGCCCGTGGTTCCACCCGTGTCAAAAGTTATGCCCTACGGAAGTGGACACGCGCGTGCGATGATCCGTCGGTTACAGCAGTTCTAAAGCTGTACAATCCAAGTTTTTTTGGACATAAAACTCAGCTCTGACAGGTAAACCAAGTCACACCTGTAGGTCTCAGAATAAGCTTCAATATGATATCCTACAGGGCCTGTGGTTCCACCCGTGTCAAAAGGTATGCCCTACGGAGGTGCACACGCGCGTGCGACGATCCGTCGGTTACAGCAGTTCTAAAGCTGTACTGTCCGTGTTTTTTTTAACACAAAACTCAGTTCTGACGGGTAATTCCTATCACACTTGTAGGTCTCAGAAAAAGCTTCAATATGATATCCTACAGGGCCCGTGGTTCCACCCGTGTCAAAAGTTATGCCCTACGGAAGTGGACACGCGCGTGCGATGATCCGTCGGTTACAGCAGTTCTAAAGCTGTACAATCCATGTTTTTTTGGACATAAAACTCAGCTCTGACGGGTAAACCATGTCACAAGTGTAGCTTTCTACTGGGCTCGCCTCGGAGAATTGGGTTCGTGCAAGGAAGGAAAGTGTCACCATCGACTGTGCGTGGGGGCATGTGCGGTGCCATTTTGACCGGAAGTTGCTCCATCTTGACAGAAATCTTCGTCTGAACATCTTTCTAAGCGTTTTGATGTCTGAAAATGCTATATTTTACGTAGATCTGAGTTTTCAATTTCAGTAGTGGAGAAGTTTCTTCCTCCATCATTTTCATGGCATCGACTGTTGTGGATGTCTTCTCCAGAGAACATCTGGCCACCTGACAGACGTGTTCACGGTATCTAGCATCCACGGCGTCAACTGTGCACTGTGGCGGCCATGGTTCTTGTCGCGGTTGTGATGATTTTTTTTATTTTTTGTTCTTTGAAAGGGTTATAGCAGCGTTTTTACCGCAACAAAATTTGCCATCATGTGGCTGCCTCTCACAATCGATGATGATAGCGGCAACAAAAATGACTGAGACACATGGAAGCGACGAACAAATCGTGGTGACGCTGACCACAATAATTCTCCAACTTTCTCTGTCGATTCTAGCATTCATCTCCTTCAAGATTCTTTAACCCGTTTTGGATCATTTCACCGTTATTGTGGCGATCGTGGCGGTGTATTTTTTGGGTCAATTTTTAAAAAATGGGAGATCTACGTTCCCATAGACTGTGTCAAACTGTTGATGTGAAAAATATGTCGACGTCGATTGTCGAGGGGTCCATCATGTGTCGCTCGATGATTCGTTCAGGGGTCTGCAAAAATCAAGAACGATAGTGAAAGCAGCACGCAGGGCTCCGAAGGTTCCCCACCTACTACACTCCGACAATCGAATCAGTAGAGTGTTTAAAGAATATTAGCAGTGTGGATAATTGCTTACCATTTAATGGAGATCATCATATATTTATAATGATTTTGTGTATTAGTCAAATGTTCTAGTTCAATATGTCTTCCTCTTTGATCTGATAAGGAGTGAAGATATTTATGGAGAATATTTTCGAAATCAAGATATTTTAGTTACCATCTTATCATCTTTAACAACCCTTGAGATTTTCTTATAGAGGTGTTGTGTACCTATCATTTCATTGTGTGACTGATTATTATATTTTTATTGTGTGGGGATAATGATCTTGGCTATCTCGAGCAGCCGTGATTCTAGGTACGAAAGGACCTCAGTCATTCATGTGATCTCAGTAGTTTAAGCATATGTGGGGTCGTGTCTATCGCCTTGGTCATGGATGGTACCTTGGTCATCATGGTGACCTTGATCAAGAAAGATTCATCGGTTTGGACTTAATGCGAGCCCTCACTTAGAATGAGAGTATTAAGCCTTGCTTGAAACCATGACATCTTGCAGGTATTTAGTATGCAAAAGAGGGTAAAGATCTGATTTTGAGCACATGTCTTCAGTTAAATTCCCTTATTTCAATTCTGATTAGAGGGGAGATGGATGTGGTCTAACCAAAAGCTTGAAACCATTCTCAATAACTGGGGTTTCCATCTGAATGTTGGCCTACCAAACTACCATAAGAACGACTATTGGAACTGGAATCTGGATCATAATGGTTCCTTTTCAATGAAGATGACTTATAATGCTTTAATCAAGTAAAGAGTTACAGTTCCTTGGGTAAATATCATCTTGTTTCGAGGTTATATTCTAAAGTGTTCTTCTGTATTATGGCTTGCCTTGCTTGACAAATTAGCAACTAAGGACCATGTCTCTAAATGGTGCCCTTCCTTTGGATCTGCATGTGTATTTTGTACTTCAGAAGTTGAAACAGTTGCTCATTTCTTCTTTCACTGTAAAACAACAAAATTACTCCTGTTTACTTTGTTAGAGAACTGTGGCCTTCACTGTAATGCTGGTTCATGGGAGGATCTTATACTGTGGCTGCTGAAAGTTGTCCCAGCTAAATCCTATGAAGCTCTGATGCTAAACTTCTTTTTTCTATTTTTATTCATTACATTTGGCTAGAAAGAAACAGAAGAGTCTTTATAGGAAAATTAGTAGATTTCTCTCTCATCTTTAATAAGATTTCCAGAATGGAGAGAGAGATTGTGGTTCCTAAAAAATGATGGAAAACTTAGTATTGAGATTACATACTTGGATAAGTGGATCTGATTTCCTTGTCCTTGTGTTTTTAGTTGCATGTTTTGTTTCTTTATTGGTAGTTTATGTTGATTTATTATCTGGTACTATCTTAGATATGTCTCTTGTAATTGTGTAATTATAATTTTTATTAATATATTTACCTTTTGATAAAAAAGTAGAATCTAATTGAACTAAAAAACAGTAAAAGTAGAAGACCAAGTGAAAGAATATTATTTTTTATTGAAGTAACACATGATATATAATAATGATCTATGAGATTCCATCTATTATTATTGCACATTCATCTAACACATCCTATTAAATCTAATTTTAAGAAAATGTTTTATTTCATTACATTTTTTAAATATATGTGTGTGTGTGTGTGTGTGTGTGTGTGTTTCTTCATCGAGAGCTAACTCATGAAGTTTTCTTTTGAATTTAGATTGGCATTTGTTGGCAAAATGTCCAGTTAACCCACACTTATAACAGATGGCTTTGATTTTGCTGTTATGAGACTTCTGGTGTGGTTGAGATCTACTTTTTATGCGGTTTAGGATGCTTTGAGGACATTCTAGGAGGCTTGGATGAAGAAGAAGTGGTTGAATAATGGATTTTAGTATCATAGGCAAATTGATCACAAAATTCACCTAATTCTTTTCTGTTGTCAAGATTCTGACTCTTCATCATATGTTGTAGTTTCATATCATTGCATAATCCTAGTCCTTCTTCTATTACTAGGGCAATGAGATGTCCATACGTATATTGATTATAAGGAATATCCATTTGATCATGCTTATCACAGAGTTTTCTTCTTACTCTTTCAGCAAAAAGACTTGGGAGGCCATCAATGAACTTTGCTTTCCAATGTTCATTATTTGCATCACTTCTCTGCATGACTTTTATAAGAAAGACATCCTTATACCATCTGAAGTGAGTTAGAGAAGGGCATCTTAGGTTTTGGAGAAGTTCATGGTGTCTGTCAGTATTGACAATTCCTGGGCCAAGGAAATGGTGAATAATGGATTGGGCCAGGGTATAACAAGCATCTTCAATTCTGGTATGAGTACCAGTAATTGGGTCAATATGTATTTTGAAAGAGTCTAAGATTTCTTGGCGTTGACTTTCAGTGAGACAATTGTCCCACCAGCCTTTCAGTATTCCTGTGAAACCATTGACCAGGAACCTGCAGATCTGGTGATCCGTATTCTCATTCTGTTTACATACAGAAGAGTACATGATCATTTGATGAATGGTCTCAAAGACCTGATATTCCATTTTGCCATCTATGTTCCATTCGTAGATGGTTTTACCATGGTAAGATTTCTGAGAATGAAGAAAGTCTTCTTCATATAAAATATCTTGGGGAGTAGGTCTGGGATAATAATACATACTTGGTCCAATTAAAGCCGTATGTGTAGTAGGTCTTTTTGAATAGCTAGAAGATAGCTTATTGATGGAATCATCAAAATTCTTTTGAATATCTAAGATTTGAGAGAGGGAATACTCAGGTTCTTCAGGATTAGGTGGTTCATCCTGATTCATCATGTTCAACTGTCCTGAAGATGATTCAGGTGTGTTCTTATCAGGTGTAGAGATTTTTAGGTTCTTGATCTTATCCATTATGGTTTCCATGAAATCTTCCTCATTTTTACTAGATTTTAATTTAAAATTCTGAACATCTAAGGGAGGTTTAAGCGTTACTGGTTCAATCGTGAATTTGAGTTTATCAGTTGGAGGAGTTTTAGATTGAATCTCCTGGATTTGAGAAACCTGTTCTTCTATCCTAGTTAACTGAGTTCCTACAGTTTGAAGGAAGAGGCTGGTGTAATTGTTCTGTTTGGTTACGGGTATAATATCTTTTATCTTAACAATATCTTGATGGTTGGTCTTATCTGGCACCTCAGTATAGGGGTTAATGACCAATGGTTTTTTGGTTACCTTGACCTGGAGCAAGTTCTAAGGATAAGGGTGGTGCATGAATAGCATGGTAAGTTCTACCAGTTGTGGTTATCCAAGTTTTCTGTATATTGGTGAGAACTTGTAACTGTTGGTCATCTTTAATTTTTACTCTTTGAGTGAGCTGGTAATACCATTCAGGAAAAGATTGAAGGTATTGATCTTGTTCTAATTGGAAGTAATACAGGTTCTTAAGATCTAAGAGCTGTTGAGGATTATGGTTGGTAAAATACCAATCTCGGAAATCCTTATATTTTGGTTGCATAAAATCCTGGTGAAGACTTTGTCTTAACATACTATTGGGTGTAAAATCCATTTAAATGTTGAATTGCATGTCACTTTCGGTTGGGCTCATAGGCCTTCTGTTTAGGGTGGATTCATAAACACCATGAGTAATCTGATTTTCGCTGATGTGAATTCCTCTAATCTGATCCTCCGGGGGAAAAGAATGATCAGATTCCTCTGATCCATGAGGTTCAGCGAAAGAGGCCTGAGAAGATTCGGGGAGATCAACCTGATAAGGAGGGATACTGTGGCGGTTGAGATTAGACGGGCTTCTCGTCAGAGGCAGAGGTGGTTTCTGAAAATGAAGATAGACATTGCCACCGTGAGTTTGGATGACATCATCAAGAGATTGTCGGATGACAGGTCTGGTAGGGACAGCCTGGGGAATTTGCCAGGTGTCAGGGAAGGTGATGTCAGACTAGGGAATCATACGAGGAACAACCACTTGGCTGTTAAATAGATTAGTATCAATAAAGACAATATGTCCTTGCTCACTTTGCTTTCTGGTATAAGGATTCAAGGTTGTTAAAACCTTAAGATGAATCCTGAAGAGGATAGCAAAGGGAGACGATCCTGGAAGATAATCATAGCCATGTGATTGAACTCTAAGTTCAAGTACTTTGGCTAGATTGCTGTCAGATAGAGCAATACTTAAATTCGGATAAATATTAAAATAAATAGGTCCATGAGATAAACTAGTCTCTATGGCTCCCATAAGGGAAACTTTCCAGTTCAGACACCTACCATCTCTAAGGGTACGTTGTATGCTGGTGTTTTGTCCTAACAGAGTTAAAGGTTTTAATGCTATTTTCACTAAGCCTATATGCACATATTTATATTTTTGCATGAATGGATATAAATCATGCAAATGCAACAGATATAAAACATCATCATTATGCTGTAATGGAATGGCATATTCAAATGTTTTAATGATTTTACGGCTAGTGAAATCAAAGGTTCCAATTTTATAGATTGTGTCAGGTTTTACCTTAGGGATAGTCCATTTATCTAAGGCTTCTTTTACATCTTGATATGCAATTAATTCGGTTACCTCAGATGTGGAGGTTACTGTATTAGCTACGGATTGTATAGATGCAGAGCTAAGGTCAGACATGTGTGTGTGTGACCATGTATGCCTAATGTAAAGAGGATATAAACAGTACTATAACCAAGACTAATCATGGCTCTGATACCAACTTGTGCTGCTCGACACGCACCCATCATATGAGAAGGCAAAACACTATAGGTTCAGTCAGTTCAGATACCAAAATAACTTACACTGAGCACGTCTGCAACGTTTTACAGGGGTCAACGGTCTTAACGCAATCTCTGCTCAACAGACCTTACCCAGACGCGACTTGGGTGACGTCCCACTCAGTGTTCATTGATTGTTTCCTGAACTTACTATAGTATAGTGAGTACTTCCTCAACCATAACAGATACATATTGAGTGTCTTGGGCTAGCAACAGGATCATGATTAGTAGAGTTTATAGTCATGGTTATATACGGTTTACATTAATACATACATGGTCTCATGAACAGAGAATATGGGGAATAAAAGAAACTTACGGTAAGGGAGCACTGGAGCTCCGGAGTGCAACAGCAGTATATAAGTGCAGGTGTGATCAGGACAGTAATGGAGATAAAGAAATAAGAGAGGATAGAGAGAGAGAGGGTGAAGGCAAACTTAAGAGCTCAACACATGAGCATTCTATTTCACATAAAGAAAAGCTTCGTTCTTCTCAACAAGGGTGAGAGGCCCTTTTATAATACAGAACGTAATTTAACTAGAGTACAACCTTAGGTAAAAAGTAACCTAACTCAAGTTTAAAGTAACTATACAACATTATTCTAAGCATTAATAATTACGTAGCATAGTGTGGCGTACTAAATATCGTCCACGTGTTCGGATATGAGAGAGTTAATGTATACTAGATATATATATATATATATATATCTAGTATACATTCTTAAATATATATAGTCCATTACCTTGAGAAAATTATTTTAAGAAGAAGAAGCACATTTTACACCCGAAAATTTGGCACAACCTTGGTCTTAAATTTGTTTTTACTTGGATAATTTTGCATTAGTTGTCTTAAGTGTGATATGGTAAATATATTAAAAAAATTTCCATGATTAAAGGCGATTTAATACTCTCAAATTGCACATTCAATTACCATATAATGAATAGATTCATCATTTAATGTGCACGACGCCTACACATGCTTTCTACGTGACATGTTCCATTTTTTATGTTATACTCACTAAACTTGTGAGCAGAAATCAGACCGAATTCTTTGTGTGCTTAGTATGTTAATTTAGCAGTTTTCTTTGAGTTTTGCATGATGTTTTTCGTGGTTTGTACATAAATAAATTGAGTAAATAATTGATTTCATTTGTGTGAAACAGATATTTATAAAAAAAAATATATAGCCAAAAATCACCTTTTTAACATTTGTAAATATCAAAAAGTTGTTTTTTCTAACTTTTCTCCTAACGAAATCCCTAATATTTACATTACTCTTTCATAATAATATTTTTATTATTTACTCGTAATGGGGGAGTTACTTAGTATTATTTTAATGGAAATTAAATCCTCTCCGGTTGTGATGAATTTGAGATGGATTTTAGATGATTAATGTTAATTTAGATTAAATAATATTTTTATTACAAAACTTTTGATGTTTCTACTGTTGACGGATATGAGAAAAATCAAGGAGGTGGCTCAAGGACAGGAGGATAAGTGTTGGAAAGTTGGGTATTTTGTACACTATTTTCATAGATTAATTTTGGATAAATTTTTTAGATGAGACCCACTACGTAAAATTGTAAAGTCTTTGGATATTTGAGTTCTCCTCCGCAAGTATATCAAAATCAACTATTAATTTGTCAATATTGGTTTTGGGATGAATGAGAAATATCTTCCAAAGTGAACTAATTAGAATTTGAAAATATGAGGTAATTGTAGAAATCTCACATTGGAAAGGGAGGAAATGTTGGAGTGATATATATTGATATGCTAGTATCGATGGTGGTAACTTGATAAGACTAGAGGCTCTCTCTATATGGACCACCTCTAAATGAGCTAATAGACTTTGGGTTCTCTCATGTTTGTTATAACATGAGAGATCCTATTGAATCTTGTAGAAAAACAAATAAGATCCGACTTCATCAAATGTTAAAAAGAAAAATAAAAATAATCACATCGAGTTTACTTTTTAATTTATTATTTAAATTTGATTTGGATAGCTAAATAACATTTCAACAATCTTTTTGGATCACCAAGCAGGAGGTGATTTAAATCGACATATCGTGAGGATCTATATTAAAAAAATGAAAAATTAAGGAATTAGACTAGCTTAAGTTAGTGTTTAATATTATGTGCCCTAATTTTTTATTTTACACATATGACCAAATTTTAGGAGAGATAATATAGTTCGTTAGGATTCTATATGTCAATTTATTTAACTGCCATTAGAGGTGGCAACCGGCCCGGGCCTTGCTAGTCGGTTCACGAGCCGGTTCCGGGCCTGGCCGCCCTAGAATTTTAGGACGGCCACTAATGAACCTCTAAACCGGCCCGTGACGGTCTGGCCCTTTTAATGTGATTTAATTCTAAAAAATATAGATGGGGAGAGTTAAATCTTGGTGAGGAACAAATGAAGTATAAAGATTACTACTAAACTATATGGAAGTCATGTTACTTTTCTTTTAATTATTTTCTTTTTTTACTTTAGAATCTCAGAAGAAAAAAATGCCGTACTGAGTAAAATAATTATTTTATTCATTAAATTAAATAGTTGCATCACTATAAATTAAGTACATCCCAATAAAATATTCATCTAAACGAAAAGTTATAATAATCATGGAACTCTAAATATTATAAATTTATTATTTTTTATTTATTGAATTTGAGAGTTGCTTCACTATAAATTAGGTGCATCCTAACTAAGTTGGCGCCTACCTATTTATCAATCACTTACAATAATCTCAATCCCCCCCGGTTACCCTCGTTAAGACTTTTTCTAGAAAAAACTCTATTGGGAAAACCCATAAAAGAAAAAATAGTACTAGTCATAAGAACTAACTCATACAAGACTTTAAAAATCTGAATCATCTATGCTTCATTTTCATTAACGTCTAAATCTTGAAAATCTTGAATGATGCCGTTTAGTCGTTGTTGTCTTCTTTTGATGACATTACTCAATTCTTTAGCGCAGATGAGGGCTTCAACAATATTAGGAGTTAATCTACTTCTTTTTTCTTCAATACATGTCCACCTGCACTAAAAGCAGACTCCGATGCTACTATAGATACCGGAAGGGTTAGTAGAACACGCGCCATAATAGAAAAGATTGGATAACTCGTTGAATTTACTTCCCAACATTATAAAATATCTAACTCATCATTTTCTTTAATTCCATATTACGTTTCAAAAAATTTATAAAATTATGATCTATGAGGAGTAGAAATAATGTTCTTCATTTTGAATTTCATTCTTTGTTGAAAATATTCAACAAAAAATATTACAATCACCATTTTTAATATTACAATCACCATTTTTATATTCTGATTCATATATTGAATAAAATGAATTTGATTCTGATGTTAGTTCTTTAATATCTACAACGGGGGAAAGTCCTGAATTCTCAAAAATTAAAGATCAATAAAAATTTTAACTCCAACTAATTTTATCCTATGATTCATAATAGTAGCAAAATAAAAAATCCTAGGAATATTCTGTCAATATTTTTAAAAATTTTCTTCCATCAACAATAGGTTGAAAAGGTTCATTTGTCTTATAACATGCAAAAATGCTAGTAATTTCTAAATACTCTCTAAGAACAAGATGTGAAGTTGCATAGTAAATACCAGAGCAAATATTAGTTGAAACATTAAAAACATTCCAAAAACTCAAGAAAATAATTAACTATTTCACAACTAATGCTTTTTATAACAATTTTACCTTTTTTTTCATCTACATTATTATAAATTACACGCCAATAAGGTTTTGCTGTCATTAACATTAAATAGGTAGAGTTCCACCTAGTTTCTATATCCAATTGTAGCTTTCTTGATTTTAAATCAAAATCTTTACATGATTTTAAATACTCTTGTTGTCTAGTATTTGAATTCATAATATATGAAATAGCAGAACGTATTTATTCCAAATACGGTGATATTTGTTCCATTCTAACTTTAACAACTAAGTTAAGTATATGACAAATACACCACATATGTAATAAAGAAATTTGATTAGCATTAATAGTAAAATTATATTTGAATAAATTAATAGCATTGTCGTTTACACTAGCATTATCAAGAGTGATATTAAAAATTATATTAGAAATACTATATTCACGCAATATACTCATAATATATTAAAAAATCACATTACCTGTGTGAGCGTGATCACATCGTCGAAAACCTAGTATTTTTTTTATTTAACTCTCATTTACGATCAATAAAATATGAGGTAACAACAATGTATCCCAGCGCACCACGTGCACTCCATAAATCAGAAGTAATACAAATAGACATAGTAAGATAAGAAGAAGAAAATTGAATTAATTCGTATGGTAAAGTTTAATTACATCACTTCTAGCGGCGTTTCTAGGAATATGTTTATATTGGGGTGTATACCTTCTTTCATATAGTCTTCTAAATTAAGACCGTCAGCATAATTCAAAGGTTGTTCCTAAACATCTATATATTTAGCTATACATTCTCTAACTTTAGCCTGTGTATATTTAAAAGTTCAAGAACCAGATGCATTTATTTGAGTTTGTTTAAGATCATCTTTCCGGTGATCTTTTGCATGGTTAATTGAATAATGTCTGAAAATAGTTCTAATTCCTTGACCAACTTTTCAAGCATAATTATATGAACAATGTTTACATTTTGCATTAAAGCAAGCCAGTGCTTGTTTTGATTTTTTTACTCAATTTGTCTATAAATAATCATACCTTCGTATAATTTTTTCACTCATTTTTACTCAATTTGTCTATAAATAAGCATACTCTTGTTAATTGGTGTTAGTGTATGCTTTTGGACTTTTGGTGTATTTTTCGATAATTGAATAAAACATTCATTTAAATAAAAAATATTATCTATTTATTTAATTAAATATATTTATCTCAAAAATATATTTAATAAAGTGTTTGACAAAATGTATTGAAAGACAATAAAAATATAACACAAACAATAAACAATATTTACACAAAAATAGTCTTGGCCCAGTAGTAAGGTGCTTATTAATAAAGAAGAGATCAATGATTCAATCTTCAATATATACAAAAGAAATATTTTTTAGATAAAAAGTACATACCCACGGGGCGGGCCGGTTCAACCGGCTTCGCGGGGCGGGCCAGTTTCGCCAGCTTCGCGGGCCAAACAGGCCCACTTGCCACGTCTAACTGCCATTAGTATAACTTAATATATTTTCTAGGGTTAGTTGTATTTTTGTTATAGTTTTTCCACACCTCTTCTCTCGCCCCGCAGCTCTCTTCCGCAACTCCTTCCACGGCGTCCATTGTT
The DNA here is from genome assembly GCA_003255025.1 of Datisca glomerata. Taxonomy (NCBI): domain Eukaryota; kingdom Viridiplantae; phylum Streptophyta; class Magnoliopsida; order Cucurbitales; family Datiscaceae; genus Datisca; species Datisca glomerata. The sequence goes on along the minus strand of QANY01001431.1, from coordinate 1,417,258 downwards.
ATAATTTTCAAGCTTTGTTGCAGTTTTCCAAGTCTCTTCTCTTTTCTCGCAACTCACATCTGCGACACTTCCATGGCCGGCGCGACCAGATCTAGTCGCGACTTCCCTGACCGCCATGACCAGATCTTGTCACGGCTTCCCTGACCGCCATAACCAGATCTGGTCCAGACTTCCTTCACTGCGACTAGATTAGATCTAGTCACGACTTTATTCACCGCGACCAGATCTGATCACGACTTCCTTCACCGCGATGATATATAACAATATATCGGATGATATATAAAAATATACTATGATATACTAATATTATATAAACACATACTATAAAAATATTGATGGTATGTAAAATATACTACATATACTATGATATGATAGAATATTAAAATATACTACGGTAAATATACGACAAAATTTTGTATATATACTAAAAAATTATAGACTAAAAACTGGATAACACAGTATGTAATTATATATTATAACGTATATGTCTATATACTATATAACAAAAGATATACAATATTATATAATATAGTATGTAATTATATACCATTCGTTTATGTTTTTATACTAGTATATTATTGTATATCATAGAATATATATCTATAAACTACGTAACATTGTGCGTGAGAGTTGCGAGCGGATCCCTTATTAGTGACGGTAATTTTGTATATTTATTATATTTTTTTAGATTTTAAGAATGTAACATTATAAATTTCAATCATTTGTACAAATTATAACTTTTTGGGTCGTTGTCTCTTTTATTTCTTATAGTGACTTATTTTCCTAATTGAGTCAAAAACATAAGAGGAGATCATGATCCATTTTAACACGTGTTTCTCTCTCTTAAAAAATGATGGAGCATTTTTTTCTTTTACCCATATAAACTAAAGTAGTTTTAAATAAAGAAAACGTTAATTTTCAAACCATCTGCTACGTGTCACTCTCACCACCACAGAGTTAACCTACCCGTCGGCTATAAATGTATTGAAAAGTTTTTTATATTTGTCCATTAACTTCTGATTTACTCACTTACGAATTCCTTGTTATTTTAATTTTTTTGTCAACGGAAAAAAGGAACTGGGTTCGATTCTACCTTTGAACAAGTGCAGAAAAAATGACAAATGTCACCCACGTGTTTTTTTTTCGTTTTATGTAGTTAAAACATGTACAAATTTGTCATATGTATAACATATTAAGTACATTTTGACAAAGAAAGTTAATTGAAACCACTAATTCTCAAAACATGTGAAAAATTCGCACTGACGATGCTAGAACGAATGCATTAATTTGATAACTATATTTATGTGAAAATCTATTAAATCTAATAGTTGAACATATGATACAAGATCCTATATGATAAAAATATAGCATGCATGTGGCTGTACTATTCTATTCAACGTGAGTTTTTAGTTCACTTTTTATTATTGTCCCTGAACTAACAAAACATTTTCACTTTAATCCTCACCACAACAATTTTGTAAAAAACCTGAACACAACAAAAGAATTTCTGGATTATAAAGAAGAAATTTTTGGGGGTTAAAAAAAAGAAATAATTCATTTTACTATAATAGTATTTAAAATTTAATATATTATTGTTTGAGAAAATTTTACGGTTCCTCATAATTAGGGGTGTTCAAAACCAAACTGAGATGACATAAATGGTCGGTTCGGTCGATTTTTTATGACCCTACGGTTCGGTTCGGTTAAGAAAAATGTTCAGTTTTTAAACCGAACTGAAACAGTAAAGTCAAATTATTTTTTATATATAATTTTATATCAAACTGAACCAAACTAAAATTTTGATTTTATATTATTTTTTTCAATAATATTATTTAAAAATTATTTTAAAATTAATAATACTAAACCAAACCGAAACTCAAAGTTCAATTCGATTAAATTATTTTGATTTTCACAGCTCAATTATATTCGACATATAACCGAATCGAATATTTCAATTCGATCCACTAAGTGAATATAACTGAATTTTGTTCACCCCTGATCATAGTTAGAATAATGCTTGTATAAAACAGGGACAGCATCGGTCATTGAAGTGACAGTTTGGGGGACCCCTGTCCCACAAATTAGTAGTGGACCTTTTTTTTGCAAGACTTTAGTAATGAAGTTTATTATACCTCAAAGAGATACACAAGCATTAACCAACTAAGTATTTGAGTATTATTCAGTATATTACTAATCGATATTATATTTGATTTTTAACACTCACTCTCATGCTCGAAGCCAATTTGCAAAGAGACTGTACAAGCTTAGAAGACTCAGTTAAGGCAATCGAGGGTTGAGTGATTGGTGGGCTTTGTATTAAATTAGTCGAGCATCACGTGTTATGTACGTGTCTCGACTTATGATATTTTAACTTATCCATAAATTTTATCCACGTCGAGGTATAAAATGATATATACAATGATGAAGAAAGATTTTGAATCAAATGGAGTAAAATAATTTATTTACAAAAAAAAAGATTTGTGTAATGTACTTAATATTAATATTCTTTCATTAAATTTTAAGAAATTCTTCTAATTCATGCTACCTAAAATAGTTAGTTACATAAATATGGAGTTAATTTGAGACAAATCATCCACTTATAATATGTATTTTTTACATTTTAGATAGTAATAATGAGGAGAAAACCTCTTTAAAAATGAGAATTTAAACAAAATGGTTGAAAAATTCTTAATGTGTTTTAAATATTTATTTTTTTAGTTTAAGAATAATGTAGAAGACTTCAAAGATAATTGAGACTAATATTGTCTAAAAATATTTCCTCAACTTCTACATTTCTATATATATGATATAGATGGATAGCTACTAAAAATAAGATAGTAGCATTATAACATGATTAATAAGTATGTCATCTTAAGATTTGAATAGTTCCTGCATTTTCTCAAATTTATTAATTTAAAAAAATAAAGAGGAAATTGAAAAAGATGAATTAAAAAAAGACATTTTCAAAAAATGACCTAACTATTTAAAATTCAAAACTTTAACGTTCATTTTGTCATATGTAGGGGGTGTTCATTGAGAGAGTTGGTTTAGTTTTAGATCAATTCTATAATCAAACTAATATAATGAGTTTGATAAACGAGCAAACCGAATCAAACCAATCAAACACGTAAACCCATCTAAACCAAACCATTAATTATTTGTTTGGTTTAGGTTGAGTTAGCGGTATCATTTCCTTTGTACTTAAAGTTAATAAATTTAATGCAGGATAAGAACACATCTTAATAAAATGAGTCTTATTTCATTAGATAACTTAATTAATAAAATAACTTCTACATAAAATTTAGATACTGCGAGGCCACTCTGTGAGATATGGTTCTTTAGTCCTATTGCCTTTCTATTTCTATAAAATATCTTTGTCAATCTTAGTCTTTGATTAATCTGTTTGGTTGAAATATATGAAAACTATGAAAATGAGGTCTCTCCTTAGGGAATATTGAATACGTCGTCAAGGAAAGGCAGAAACTGACTATCCATCTCAAATATTAGAATTTTAGTCATTGTATTATTTTTAGAAACAATATGAGATATGAAGTATCTTTTTTATCTTTGATCCAAACTCAATTACTTAATTCTGGCATGGCAGGTTACTTTGTTGAAGCCATTCTAATTGATGTTCCTTGTCTAAAGATAATAATGTGAGATTTATCTTGAATTTGACTCATTGTGATGTTACAGGAACGCATGTGTACTTTACGGGATGGGCCTATCGTTGAGGATGCCACACCTCGCACCGAAGAAGAGATAGTTGAAGAAGTCCTTAGATGAAATAAAGGTCTTGGACATGGAGCCCCACCCACATCTTCAAGAAAAAAAGCCTATATATTGAAAATATAGAATTAAAAAAATGAAGTTGGTGGAGGACCAACTACAAAGCTTACTCACTTGGGCTCATCAAAATGATTTTTCACCTTCTGACGATGACTCAACAGCGGAAGCATGAGATTCCGAATATTTGTTCTGCTTTGTAGTTGTAACAATCAAGCTTTAAATACTCTCTTTATGATTTATCTTTTTGGTTACATTTGTGAACCACATTTTCTAGTTAATTATGTTTTAGAGATTTTGTAATGAAATACTGCTACTTTGTTACATTACATATATTAACGATTAATGTATGTATTTCTTATAAAAATATCGGGTTTGATAAATTTTCTAATGATTATTACTATCACAGGTATATATAAAAATTAAAAATAAATATTTTTTATTTACTTTCTAGGAAAACAAAATTTGGTCATCAAAAATATTTCACGACTAAATAAAATTGGTCGTAAAAAATATTTCACGACCAAGTAAAAGTTGGTCGCAAAAGACTTTAGGCGATGAAAATAATTTTGGTGGCAAAAACCTTTTACGACCAACTATTTTTTTCTTTTCAAAAACCTTTTACGACCATGTTTGGTCGCTAAAGCCCATGTTTCTTGTAGCGTCAATAAATAATAAAAATGAGTCTTATTTTATTAGGCTGAGATAAGTTTTTGCATGATGACTGAGCTAGATTGAGATGAAATTAGGTTGTTCCTTATGTTTAAGTACGGTTTAGTTTGAGTTGGGTGATATTAAAAGGAAACAGGATCTAAACCAAATTTAATGGTTTCGCAAAAAATGAAACCAAACCAAATAATTATTAGAAGTTAAACCGTCCAATAGATTATGGTTTGAGTTAGTTTGGGCGGTTTAGTCGATTTGTCGGTTTTTTACACCCCTAGTCATATGAAAACCAATCTTTCAAGTAACGTGCCTTTTATGAAACTACGTCAACGTTACGTACGTTACACGTATCATTTCTAATCGGTATCTGTGTCATTCACAAATAAAAGTCTCTATGTTTATAATATAATCATATCCATATATATAAAAAAATATATATGTCATTCTAATCGCTATCTGTGTCATTCACAAATAAAAGTCTCTATGTTTATAATATAATCATATCCATATATATAAAAAATAATAGATAAAAAATATATGATCACATGAACACTTTATATACACAACATTCAATCATGTGCAATACATACAAAGAACAGTCAGAAAAATTAAATCAAAATAAATGTATGAAGTATTTGTAGAAATACATGAACACAATATCAATTACCTGAATGGATATTATATTTTAAATGTCACTTCTCATTAATTCACATTTCAAAAATCACTTTCTAATTGTTACATTTCATCACATCTTTATTTGTTGGACAGATAGAATCGTGACATGTGTACTTTATAAGGGTATTTTAGAACTATAAAAAAAATGAAGGTAGATAAAATTATCCAAATAAATTACTCTTCTACTTTCCCTTTTTAATATATATAGATGTAGTTCGACTTTTTTTCTATGCCTAAAAAGATAATGGAGTAAGTTTTAACTTCTATGTGCCTTGAAATATGAGTCAAGTGGAGGCAACACAAGATTTGTATGTAAATAATGTGTTTAACTTTGATATCATGTTACAAAAAATACATAATTGAGTTTTCAATAAGGTGGAGTAAACCAAATAGATGTTTGAATTAATTTTCAGTATAGTAAGTAATAAATGTGAAATTTTATTTTTAGTTGACATTTCGAACCTTTCGAATCTTTTTACAATGAAAGTAAATCTTAGGGATGACCCAAAAGAATTTTATGGAAGATTAAATTCTTAGTTTAGACGATGATAGTTTGAAAGTAAAAAATAATATTTAACCATTCAATATTACATATTGAATGTAAAAAGATACATTAACTATGTAATTCAATCCAGAATCATATCAGATCACAGTGTAGTCTACTCGTAAATTTTATCTGAATTTTGGTATGATTCTAGATTGAATTACTTAGTTAATGTATCTTTGGATTAAATTATGATTTTAAACATGGATGGCATGTTTTTAGATATTTTACTGTCGTTACAATTTTCTGTTAGATCTATTTGTTATATAATATAAAGTACATAAAAGGTGTGAGTAATTTTTTAAATATAAAAAAAGTATCTGTATAATTTAAGTAAACTACAGAAAATAAGGTACCAGCGTAATTTTATCAGATAATATTTAACCATTCACTTCTACATATTCTCTCTCCTCTTGAGCTTTCTTTTTCCAAGAAACTTCGGAAGCAATCAAAAGCTTTCATTAGGGGAGTAGGAGCTCTTGGTCCACCTCAATTTTGAGTTTGAATATATGTTCTTGGTTAGGTGCAACCTTCATTTAAATTTTCTCATTTTTTTATGGGCTGAAAATGTTGTGCAACAAACACAAATTGATTAGATTGGGCGATCAAACATATAATTACCTTATGTTCTTGGCCAATACAAGGAATTCATGGATTTATTTCCTGCTATATGATACATTAATCTAACTAATAGATTATTTTAAATATGAAAGTAAAGTCTCACTTCGACCATCTAAATTAATTACACTGACTATTTTTCGGAGCAAATTGACAAAGGAAGCGATTATTAGTGTATCACTTAAGATGTGTGTATATTCGAGTCTCATTACGCCACCATTCACATAATTATTTAATCTTTCTTCTTTGCTCTAATAATTTCCATTAATTAATCAAAGCTTAATGAAATGAGCATTATTTTCTCACGTCATTTGAGAAAATTAAAATTCACAAAAAAGAAACACCCAATGGCCTAAAGTCTACTCTCACAGTCTCAAGTATCTCACCTAACTGGAAGCTGAAATGGCCTACCACGCATGCACGTGCTTTACATTCTACCCGCCCGTCATCTTTTGTTTAAGTAAACAATTGAGGGATAGTGCATGTTCTTTAATAAATAAGACGTATATTAAGAAGAAAGACAATACAGACTACAAGGACATCTGTCAAAAGAAATTGGAACCAAAATTAAACCAAGCGGATTTTTTTTTTCAATCTGGTTAATTTAATATCTTAATTAATAAATTATTAACAATTAATTTAAAAATGTTAGTATGCTTTCTTCATATAACTTTTGGCTTATGCATCTTGAAATATAATATTACACATGTGTTGTAAATAATGAATGAATTTTGGAAACGTTGTTGATATTAACTATTGAGTGATCTCTCGTGCGCGTGTTTTAGGATCAATTAATTAAAAGGAAAATAAAATTTAATTTAAAAGTGAATTACAAAAAGAATTAGGTCATAAATGAAAATACAAATTAGGATTGTTTAATTGTTTAATTTTATATCAACTGCTATTATTTTGGAGGAGAAACTCTTCATTATTGCTAACTTGGCATAATTATGTTGTTCCATGATTACCTGCTGTTTTTAAATTTAATATAAATACAATAGACCATAACATGTATAACAACGTCACTAGACCATGTTAACACTGTAAAACGATTTTTTCTGTGTGAGGAATGTTTTACAAACGAATAATAAATATAATAATTTAGAGAGAGAATAAAAATATCATAATTTACATAAAAAATTTTAAAGAGAAGAAAAATCATGGGAAAAACTATGATATTCTCTTGTATTTCATGTAAGTATGTGTATGCTATGTTGTTACACATGCTTCTTGCAAAGGGTTTTCCTCTATGTTTGAAGAATTTTAACAGTATAATGAGAGAGAAGAGAGAAAAATCAATGCATTTAAAAAAATGCTTGGATTGTATCCTCCTCTTTGTTTACATTGAACTTATATTTATAGGCTTTATGAAATATTAGAAAATCAACATGGCCACAATTCCCCTACTTTTGGGAGGCATGGCCACAATTCCCCTACTGTTGGAGGCATGGCCACCCTTCCCCTACTATTGGAGGAATGGTCACCATTTTTGAGATCACTATTATGTTTGTGAGATTTTCTCAAGCGGGGCCTATGTCTTACTTATTTCTTTTAACTACTGAGTTGACTGTATTTTCTTATAACTGCTAAATTGATAATAATCATCTGATCTCTTCTACGATTTTGATCCTCTTCAATTTGATGAAGTCTTTGGTCTAGATCCTGCCACGTTTCATGTGAGATGTTAACTGTCCATTGGCCTCCATTACACTCAACAAAATTTTATTCAACAGAATTTTATTTGTTGAGGTGTAATGATTTATCTTCTCTTATTCTCACGTTACGTCTGCCTGTTTCTGTCCCCGCATGCTTCTTGAAACATGCGACGTGATTTTTCCAAATAACTTTTTGATTGTTCGCTTTTAGTGGTGTTTTCTCATTTTCTTTCTACTATTACGTTCTTCTGTTTCGGTTCACAAATACTTTACGGTTGTCGAAGAACTTGTTTGTCAGTTTGTTATCGATGTTAATTACTTATTCTTCGTTTGCTGTTATGTCTTTACGTTCTTTTCACTATGGGCTTATTGATAGAGCTATTTCTGTTTCTTCATTTTTTTCTTTTCCATCTCTCGTACGTCAAGATCTATGACAAGAATGTTGTACAAGCATAATAACATAATAATTTATTGAAATGAGTAAGGAATTAGCGTACCGTTTCATAATTTCATCGCACAAGTTCGAGTTTGATGCCCCACATTCATTGGTTCAAATTTTTCCGTTTTCCTTGCCACAGACTTATTGGCAGAGTTTTTCCCGTTTCTTTACTACACACTCATTGATAGTGTTTCTCCATTTTCCTTGTTTTTCTTTATCCTTTTCTCATTTTGTATTTTTCCTCTATATTTCTGCTTCAATCAATGAGAACCATTGTACACAATTTCTTCTTTTTGTAAACAATTTCTTCTTTTTGTTGTTCTTCAATGACTTTAGCAAAACTTGAGGATTAAAATCTAGTATTTTACCGACTTCAAGCTTTCAATGAAACTCGCTCTCAAACACTTAGGAAACCTTTTGTTTCTCAGTTCTCCTGAGAATAATCATTTTCATAGTAAAAATCCCTTTTAAAAAATTTTGAGTTTCAATTTCTCTTGTCCCAGAATCTATTCTCATGACCTCGATCTATGTTTGAGAATAAATACCTTTGTAAAATTCGTTCCAAGGGAAAAGCTTGAATTTCCTTTTAGAGAGAAGGGTTTATAATATGCCCTTCTTCTAAGAAATTCTACTCAAATAAAGAACCGCGGTCCTATTTTGGCCTTTAGTTTCAGGATCGTCCGCTGAGTTATTTTCAAGAAATATTTCATCTTTTCTTTCTTTAGTTGTTTCCGTTATGAATTATTTGAGCATCACCTGACCCGTTAGACAAGGAATTTCTGTTTCGTAATTATTTATTTCCTTATGAGAACGATGTCCGTAGACACTCTCAAGAACATGAGATTTTAGAGCTTAGGGGACTCATGATTTCCTTCTGAGAACGGCGTCCGTAGACACTCTCAATGATTTAGGCTCATTCGGTGGAACTATGACCCCATTTTCATTTTCTTTTGAGAACGACATCCGTAAACACTCCCAAGAACTTATGCCCTTAGTTCCTTATGAGAGTATGACTTATGAATTACCCCTCTCAAGGACTTACGCCCTTAGGGGCCGTTTGGTATAAGATTGCGAGTAAATGATTTTCGGAATAAGATTATTAAAATATGATTGTGAAAAATTAGATGTTTAGAAAGTTAAAATTACTGTATTTGGTAATAATTGAAAATGCTGAGAATATACTTATTAATTTCTAATTTTAACCTTACATTGATTAAAATATTTTATATATTATTTTATTTCAGTTTTAATGTGTTTCACTCTAATCTCTCTCTCTCCCACTTAATTCTTCATCAATATTGTCTCCAAATCTCTCTCTGTAACTCTTCGTCCAAGCCATTCCTTCTCTAATGTCTCTTTATTGTTTGCTTTAAACTTCTATTTTTAGAGAGACTTTTTTTAGCCACTAAATTTCCTGAAAATGGTTGGTATGTGAAAATCTAGCCGCGAGATTTTGCTGCTTAATCAAAGATTTGATGGATTCAGGCGAGGTACGAGGCAATCTGAGACGCCGTCAAACTGAGTATCATGTAAGCTTGAGGACACTGACTAAGGGAGTGTTTTCTCTAATTTTGCATCATTCCGTGTTTTGTTTTTGCTGTGTAATAGTAATTTTTTTATGATTTCATTTTGGGGATAATTACTTTGCTCCAAATTCGTGCTTTTCTTTGTTCATTTTGGATATGTAACTTTGATTTGGTTTTGTAGTTTTGATCAGGGTCTAAATTAATTTTTGTTGCTTTCTTGACACAATTAGCTCTTATTTTTTTTACTTTCTTCTTCTGAAGTTCTCTCTGTTCAAACTTCAATTCATTTGTATTCTTCTAAAGCTCACACTTCGAACCACATAAAACGTAGAAAAAAACTCATCAGATAGAGATGTTTTCATTTGTTGATTGAAGAAGATGAGGATAATATTGGTACTGGAAATATGTTTATGCTCGGCATCCACATTCCTTCTAATTTTGGAGGGTTTCAAATACCCTCAAATAAAGGGTATCTCAATATTGCAAGAGAAAAGAAAATCACTCCGACGCAGATACCAAACAAGGGTATCACTGAATACCCTAGGATTTCAGGTAAATTGAACAATATGCCCTTATACCAAATGACCCCTTAGTTCATATAGAGGGGATGACTTACAAATTTCCCCTATCAAGGACTTACGTCCTTAGTTCATTTGTTGTTAAAGAAGAGATAGAGTTGACACAAAGTATTTATCTTGTAAACAATTTAAATATTATCATGCCATAAGTCTTGACTGAGAGCTTCAAATTGAATTCCGTGAATTTCTTCAAGAAGTTGATTTTCATATGCTTCCGATGATATATAATTCACCATGTAATTGGCTTTCAATTGACGCAGTTTACTTTTCAAAATTGTCTATTCTGCATGATCTGTCTTCCTAAACAATCTTTATGAAAATTATTATAACTTTTGTTTAGGAGCTCCGAATCGAGTTCTTCAAAATTCTTCAAAAAGAATGAAGCAGTTTTAACATATAGTTCATCATATAATACTATCTAAAATGAAGCATTTTTAAGATTCAGTTTGAAAGATGTGAATAGCCTTACTTTTTTTAGCAATATGTACAATAATTACCGTAACTTTTGATCGAGAGCTCCAAATTGAATCATGTAAAATTCTTCAATAAGTATACTTCTATATCTCTCTCATGATATATGATTCACCATGTATTTGACTTCCAGTAAATGCAGTTTAATTTTTAAAATTGATCGTTCTATATAATCTGCTTTCTTGAGTAGCCTTCATTGAAATTGTCATAACTTTGAAGTTCCAAATGAAGTTCTCCAAAATTCTTCAAGAAGTATACATCCATATCTTTCTAATGATATATTATTTATCATATAATACTATCTAAGAGCTCCAAATGAAGATTTGTAAAATTCTTCTAGAAGTAGACATCCATATATTTCTAGTGATATATTATTTGTCATATAATACTATCTACATTGATATAGTCTAAAAATTAAATTTGAAAAATGTTCATATGTTTATTTTCCTGAATAGCACCAACAAAAACTATCATAACTTTTGATTGGGAGATCTAAATTGATTTTGGTATAATTCTCCACGAAATAAATTTCCCTATCTTTCCGTTGATATAAGTCTCTTCATGTAGTTGGCCCCCAGTCAATACCGTTTAATTTCTAAATTTTATGGTTTTATATAATTGTTTTTCTGAATGATCTTCATGAAAATTATCATAACTTTTTCTCGGGAGCTCTAAATTGAGTTTTACAAAATTGTTCAAAAAATAGACATCCATATCTTTCTAAAGATATATAATTTGTTATATAATACTATCTAAATTGATACAGTTTAAAAATTAAATTTGAAAAGCGTAAATATATTTACTTTCTTGAACAACACCAACAAAAACTATTATAACTTTTGATTGAGAGCTCCGAATTGATTTTCGTAAAATCCTACAAATATTAGACTTCTGTATCTTTTTGATGAAATAAGACTTACCTTGTAATTATATTCCATCATTTCCTGTTTTCCTTTTTCGTTCCCGTTTCTGTACTCATAGCAATTTCCAATTCCGTACCCGTTTTCCTTTTTCGTACACGTTTTCGTAAGCCATTCCTGTTGTCACAATTTTTCCATTTCCGTTGTCATAACATCCGTTCTTATTGTCAAGATAATTTCATTTTCACCGTCAAGACAGTTCCATTCCCATCGTTATGACATTTCTTTTTCCGCCGTCAGGACATTTCTTTCCTATTATTAAGACATTTCTTTCCCGTTGTCAAGATAATTCTTCCCGTTCTTAATATTTTTCCTATTGTCAAGACAATTCTTTCCCGTTGTCAAGATAATTCTTTCCCGTTCTCAAGAATTTTTCCGTTGTCAAGACATTTATTTCCCGTTATCAAGACTATTCTTTTTCGTTCTTAAGACTTTTTCCCATTGTCAAGACAATTCTTTCCTATTGTCAAGACAATTATTTTCCGTTCTCAAAAATTTTCCCGTTGTCAAGACTATTCTATCGCATTGTCAAGACTATTCTTTCCCGTTCTCAAGATTTATCCCATTGTCAAGACATTTCTTTCCCGTTCTCAAGCCTTTTTCCGTTGTGAAGACATTTTCTGTTGTCAAGACATTTTCTGTTGTCAAGACATTTCTTTCCCATTCTCGAGACTTTCTCCTTGTCAAGATATTTCTTTCCTATTGTCAAGACAATTCTTTTCCGTTGTCAAGACAATTCCTTTCACATTTTAAGACTTTTTTGTTGTCAAGATAACTTTTTCTCGTTGTCAAGACTTTTGTTTATCACAAATCAAAGAAACTCCCTCATTTTGAGAAACTAATAATGATGTAAAAGAAATAAGCCGATTGAATATGTAAAGAATGAGTTTACTGTTTTTTATTCCATTTCTAGTTTTGTACTTATTGACATTTTCATCTCTGTTTCTAATCCATTGCGGTTTTCGTCTCCGCTTTCGTTGTTGAGGGGGGGGGGGGGGTTATTTGGTTTTTGAAGTTTTGGAAGGGATTTCTTGAGTTTTTCTCTTACTCTCAATAAAAATATCAAAATGTAAATGATTTTTTCTGTATGGGAAACCCTTTACGAATAAATAATAAAGATAATAATTCTGAAAGAGAATGAGAGATTAAAAATACTATAATTTACGTGAAAAATCCTTAAATAAAAAAAATACGGGAAGAACTATGATATTCTCTTGTATTTCATGTAGGTATGTGTCTCATATGTTGTTATATATGCCTCTTGCAAAGCATTTATCCTCTATGTTCAAAGGGTTTTGACAGTGTAATGAGAGAGAAAAGAGAAAAAAGGCAATGTATTTAACAAAGATTTGCTTGGATTGTATCCCCCTCTTTGTTTACATTAAACTTATATTTATAGGTTTTTATCAAATATTAGAAAATCAACATGGCCACATTCCCCTTACTTTTGGGAGGCATGGCCACATTTCCTTTACTATTGGAGGCATGACCACCCTTCCACTATTCTTGGAGGAATGACCACCCTTTTTGTGATTACTAGTTTTATGGGATTTTCTTAAGCAGGAACCATGTCTTGCTTATTTCTTTTAGCTGGTGCGTTGCAGCTTCTATTGCTGAACCGCTTGAGCTAGAGTATCGGTTACTAATTTAGTATGCGTATAATATCAGGCGTAGAGACTCAATGAAAATATCAAAATGTAAATGATTTTTCTGTGTGGGAAACCCTTTACAAATGAATAATAAAGATAATAATTTTGAAAGAGAATGAGAGATTAAAAATACTATAATTTACGTGGAAAATCCTTAAATAAAAAAAATACGGGAAGAACTATGATATTCTCTTGTATTTCATGTAGGTATGTGTCTCCTATGTTGTTACATATGCCTCTTGCAAAGCGTTTATCCTCTATGTTCAAAGGGTTTTGACAGTGTAATGAGAGAGAAAGGAGAAAAAAGGCAATGTATGTAACAAAGATTTGCTTGGATTGTATCCCCCTCTTTGTTTACATTAAACTTATATTTATAGGTTTTTATCAAATATTAGAAAATCAACATGGCCACATTCCCCTTACTTTTTGGAGGCATGGCCACATTTCCCTTACTATTGGAGGCATGACCACCCTTCCACTATTTTTGGAGGAATGACCACCCTTTTTGTGATTACTATGTTTGTGGGATTTTCTTAAGCGGGACCCATGTCTTGCTTATTTCTTTTAGCTGGTGCGTTGCAGCTTCTATTGCTGACCGCTTGAGCTAGAGTATCGGTTACTAATCTAGTATGCGTATAATATCAGGCGTAGAGACTCAATGAAAATACCAAAATGTAAATGATTTTTTCTGTGTGGGAAACCCTTTACGAATGAATAATAAAGATAATAATTTTGAAAGAGAATGAGAGATTAAAAATACTATAATTTACGTGAAAAATCCTTAAATAAAAAAATACGGGAAGAACTATGATATTCTCTTATATTTCATGTAGGTATGTGTCTCCTATGTTGTTACATATGCCTCTTGCAAAGCGTTTATCCTCTATGTTCAAAGGGTTTTGACAGTGTAATGAGAGAGAAAAGAGAAAAAAAGCAATGTATTTAACAAAGATTTGCTTGGATTGTATCCCCCTCTTTGTTTACATTAAACTTATATTTATAGGTTTTTATCAAATATTAGAAAATCAACATGGTCACATTCCCCTTACTTTTGGGAGGCATGGCCACATTTCCCTTACTATTGGAGACATGACCACCCTTCCACTATTCTTGGAGGAATGACCACCCTTTTTGTGATTACTATGTTTGTGGGATTTTCTTAAGCGGGACCCATGTCTTGCTTATTTCTTTTAGCTGGTGCATTGCCGCTTCTATTGCTGAACCGCTTGAGTTAGAGTATCGGTTACTAATCTAGTATGCGTACAATATCAGGCGTAGAGACTACATATGAGGAAGATGCGAAGAGAGATGTGGAAGTTCCTATTGGAGTTGGAAGTGCAGGATTAGTGAACATGACTCTTGCAGTAGCTCTTGTAGAAGAAGAAGAAATGCACGTAGTCGTGATTATAGCGGTTCCTTCTGATCCTAGAAAACGTCTGATGCGATAAGGGTGACAGAGGATGTGCTTGTACGGTTCAAAGAAGGGTATGATCAACTCGTTATCCTAGAATCTTCAAATTGCTTGCTCCATGACCGTGCAGGAGTACGATATTTCATCAAAATCTTTCTGATTTGCTAGATGGTGATCCTCTCAAATCCCATTTCTGTATTTGATTATAACTGCTGAATTGATCATAATCGTCTGATCCCTTCTACAGTTCTGATCATCTTCACTTTGATAGAGTCTTCGGCTAGATCCACCACGTGTCATGTGCGATTTTGACTGTTCAAGAAGTAAGTGATATGTCCATGTATTTTTTTAAACACCCTCACAACTTTTAATTTTTTTTCAAAACTAATATAGTTAGAGGTCCTTATTGTGTCTTATTTTTAAGAGTGATTCCACAATAATCAAGATAATAGATCTAAGTTTTTAGTTGACCATTTATATGTTCATTTGAAAAACAATAAGCCATAAATATCAACTTATGGGTGATTGATGTTTCACTTGCTATATTCTATGTTTTGATACTTTGTCTATAACTATATCGATCTAGAATTATTCTATTTTTAATTTTCTATGCTATAAACTTATAACAAATATTTGTTAGTTATAATCTATCTGGCATGTCGGATGAATCTAATCTCTCTTATAAATTTTAGTCTACACTGATCAAATCGGATTGTTCATGAAAATATATTCACACCCCAAAAATCTCTTCATATATACCTATTTTCTAAATACACACCTGATCAAATATAAAATCTTTATAAAATTCTCTGTACACCCTATTATATTCCAATCGTGTCCTACTCCAATATACTCTTTCCATGCATCTTTTTCATACACCTTACAAAACTTTTTTCTTTCTTACAACATTTAAAATATATTATTTTACCCTATAATATTATTAGGTAATTTACATGAAATTTCATCATCTTTAGACTATTGCAAATCCAATACCTGAATATTTAGGCAATTGTGGTATGAATTATTTATGTATTATTATAGTAGGAGGGTAAATAAGAATGGTTTCAATTGCAAATTATTAAGGAAATAATTCATAAGATGGAAAAAACAGTAGCAAAGAATAACCGATATTCACTCAATAAAATTCCAATATAACATATGTTCTCTACAAATAAAATGGAAAACAAAAACGATACTTTATGGGTCATCTAAGTTAATCATTTATTGTGTTGTCACACATCCTATACTAAATTTTTAAATATTCTGTTACATAAAACATATGACACTGAAGAATTATATGGTTGTGTAAAACTTTGTTTTATCATGCAATATTTGTTGTTTGAATTTAGTGAATATGGTCATGAGATTAATGGAGAATCAATGTCTTGCCTAACACTTGTTAGAAATTTTTTGCTTCTGATTAATATAATGGAGTATTATGTTGTTTATATTTCGAATTTTTTTCTCGTAAATAAGTGTTGAATGTATGTAGAAATATATATATATATTATGTTGTAATTTTATATAAGGATATATTACGAATAAAAAAAGTTAATTAAAATAATGGTGTATGGAGATTTTTAGGGGTGTGAATTGAATATTTGAAATCTTAGTATTTTATAAATAAAAAAACTAAGATTGCTTTGGGTTGGATGATCTATCAAATGTTGATTGAGTGTGGAGGATATAGGTTGTTTAAGAAGATAGAATCGTTGGTTTCTTTTAGTCATTTCTCTTTTGTATCGTGATAACTCTTGTTCCCCCACCTTTTTAGTGTTATGGGGCACTACTACTATTAGAATATATATATATATCTACCTTTCTTCTACCTCTGAAGGATGGAGGGGGTATACAGCGAAAGAAGCGTCGAAAGGGTCATCCTGGGTTACTGAAGAGTCGTCCAACTGCTCGGTGATCGAAGAAGAGAGGTTTTTACTGCTTTATCTTTTTTCACATTTTAAATATAAGAATATCTCCAACTACTTAAAAAAAATAATATATGACACTTTTTCATAAATATCCAATTAATTAGTTGTTATAAAATATAAGATCTGTAAAAGAATGTAAGAAAAAAATTAGCTGAGGAGAGGAGGAGGAGGAGGAGGAGGAGGATGAGGAGGAGGAGGAGGAGGAGGAGGTGGAGGAGGTGACCGGGATAAGTAATATGCGAAAAGCGAGATGCTTTACACGTTCGCTGCCAGGACGTCACGCCCATGCCTCTCGTGACTATAATGGTTGGGGTTGATCCACTATATGAACCAAAAGCGAGATCTTACAAAACAACCACGCAAAACCCGGATCTACAAGAATGGCTATGTAGGTAAGGGGATCAACGTTATGATCGCTTTGAGTTCTGCTCGAAGTGTGTATGCTTACGTACGAGTTGCTATTCGGCCATAGATTGGGTTTTGGGTTCTTCCCTCGAACTCCCCGAGCGGTATTTCATAATGTAAAGCTAGTCTAAAGTAGATTCAGGATCAAGGCGGAGGGTTGGTGTAGCGGATTTGATAGTAATAGTAGTAGTAGGAGGAGGAGGAGGAGGAGGAGGAGGAGGAGGAGGAGGATGAGGATGAGGAGGAGGAGAAGAGAACATATATTTCTCTTAATTTAATTCATGGTAAATCTCTTCCTTTTATATGCATCATAAAATAAACTTATAAGAATGAAACTTACAATATTTAAATGGGAGAATCAAGAATGGAGAGTAAGGAGCGGGGACAGTTAGGAATGTAAATCATGCATTTACAACACTCCCTTTTAGTTAATGGGGAGAGTTAGGAATGTAAGTTATGCATTTACAACACTCCCTCTTAGATCTCCACCATACAAAGAATATGCCTCGTTGAAAGCTCATTAGAAAAAACCTTTTAAGAAAAAATCTTATGGAAGGAAATAGAGTACAAAATTCTTATGCATGTAAAGTTTATCTGCTTCATTAAAATCTTGCTAGGAAAATCAATGGGAAAAGGCTTGGTGTAGTTAAAAGAGTACAATATGTTTATAGTGGACTCTCCTTCTACACTTCCCATAATGTTAATTTAACCATTATCATGAAAGTCTCCAAGATGACACATTCCATTCTTGTAAACAAGCCTCTTGAATGTTGGAGTAGAAAGTGCTTTATTGAATAAGTTAACTAGATTATCACATGATCAGATTTTTTTCACATCAATATCTCCATTCTTCTGGAGTTCATACGAAAAAAGAATTTTGGTGAAATGTGCTTTATTTGAAATCCTTTTATATACTCTTCTTTAAGTTGAACGATGCAAGCTGCAATATCTTCGCATAAAAAGTATGATTATCTTTGATTGAGAATAAGTCACACGTTTCTTAATATGTTGGATGATTGGCCTTAACCATATGGACTCTCTACTTACTTCATGGATTGCAAGTATTTTAGAGTGATTTGAAGAAGTAACCATTATTGTTTGTTTCACAGATGATGATAAAGACTAAAGTTATAAATGAATAATTTAAATGTTAAATAAAAGGTATAGTAAAGCAACTCTTCTTTAGACAACCATACATTTAAGAATAACTAATGAATAACAACATAAAGCATCTATTTTTCATGTAAAAAAACATAATATCTTATATGGAGTTTTCTTTAATATTCAATATTCTTTTAAAAATAATATCATAAATTATACTATCACCACAAAATGTTGTAAGATATTACATAGTGTACCGTTCACAAACTACATCATATTTAAGAAAAATAAATATTATTTTAAATGAAAATTGTCTATCAATTGATAAAAGAATATGTTAAACAATAAAATTAGAAAAAGAAACATATAATAAATGCTCATCTTTTATTCTACACATAAAATTTGAATATGTAATATAAGAACACAAATAAGTAATAATATTTTGTTGCCCACAGCCATTTTTAGGAGGGCTAGGGTATCCCAGCCCTCACAACTTTTTTTTTTAAAATCAATTCATGATTAATTTTATGAATCAATTTTTATTAATTTTTAAGGATCATAAAATTAATTTTTTAAATTTATGAACTTTCAAAAATATATTGTTTTGATTATTTTCAGTTTTTTGGGTTATAATAATTTCAAAATAATTTTTTAAGGATTATCAAATGGATTGTTTTGATTATTTTTAGTTTTTTGGTTAAAATATTTTCAAAACAATTTTAAAGTATCATAAAATTAATTGTTTATCAATTAATTTAAGGTTTAAATTCGGTACAGATTTTAAATTCGAACATTAGTCTGTTACGTATACCTCTCTTGTGGAAATTTATTTGTCTTGAAATATAAAATGTTATGTGCGCGTGTAACTTATCTGAATATTTATCGGCCCAAAGGAAGATAATTATTTGACAGAATTACATGTGTTTCTGTGGTAATAAATACGTGATGATTATTTGATTTTACATGTGAACAATAAATCAGCCCAAAGGAATATTTCTTGTTTGACATGTTATTTATCATCAGTATTTGATTACTACATCAAGACATCACTTAACAAATTACTATTTTTTTTCAAAGTCATAATATTAATGGAGTGTCCGGTGTCTTGGGATGGGTTAATTGTTACTATTGTTTGAATTTTTATTGTTATTTGGAATTTATGTGAGCTTAATTTATTTATTGTTCTCTGTTCAGCTAACACTCCTGCTAGTATCACGGTCAAAATTTATTCAATTCTAGTTCTGAATGGCTCGAACTTCAAGTCCTGGAAAGATAATCTCTTGATAGTTCTTGGAGTCATAGATCTCAATTTTACGTTAATGACTGATTCTCCTACACCTCTTATGGATAAAAGTACCTCTGATGATAAGAGAGAGATGGAAAGGTGGGAGAGATAAAATGGCATGTGTATGTTGATCATGAAAAAGGCCATTCTAGAAGCATTCAGGAGCATGATATCAGAAAAGATAACTATAACTAAGGATTTCCTTGCAGGCATTGAAAAGAGATTTGTCAAGAACAAAAAGGCAGAAATCAATACGCTCTTGTCAGACTTAATTTCAAAAAGGTATAAAAGTAAAGGTAATATCATGGAATACATTACGAAAATGTCTCACATTGTTTCAAGGTTAAAAGCACTGAGGCTTGAATTCTCTGAGGACTTGTTTGTGTATTTGGTTTTGATATCCCTTCCAGCACATTTTAGCCAGCTTAAGAGTGAAACATGATAGGACAAAAAGTGCTTACTTGGCCTCTACCTTTAAAGATAAGGGCAAGAGAAAGAAAAGGAAAAAGGATAAGGAAGTTGCGGATACAACACCGCATAAGAAACAACAAAAGAAACTGGTAAACTTGGAAGGTAATGGTTGTTTCTTCTGTGGAGGTGAATGGCATAAGAAGAAGCAATACACCAACTATCACGCTTGGCGTACTAAGAAAGATATGCTTCTTAATTTGGTTTGTTCTGAGGTTAATTTAAGTTCGGTTCCTAGACACACGTGGTGGATAGATTTTGGTACAATAACTCATATTAGTGTGTCTATGCATGGTTGCCTGAATTGACGAAAGCTAAATGATGCTGAAAGATTCATCTACGTGGGCGATGGCAAGACGGATGAGATTGAAGCAATATAAAAATTTAGATTATTATTAAAAACCGAACATTATTTAGATCTTGATGAAACTTTTATTGTACCGTCCTTTAGATGAAATTTGATTTCTATTTCTGTTTTAGACAAGATGGTTATGTTTGTTCTTTTGGAAATGAAAAATTTGGTTTGTTTCGTGATTCAATTTCAGTTGATTCCAATTTTTTATCAGGATATGATAATTTTTATTTACTTGAAACAATTGCCTCATTTAAAGACTCCCTGCAAGGTACTAAAAGAAAATTAACCAGTGAGAATTGAGGTACGTTATGGCACAAGAGATTATGTCACATCTCCACACGGAGAATAAAGAGACTTGTGTCAGACGAAATTCTCGGTCCCTTAGATTTCACAGATTTTGACGTTTGTGTTAATTGCATAAAGGGAAAACAAACCGATAAAATGAGATTTGAAGCCAACAGGACTCAGACGTCTTAGAACTTATTCATACGCATATTTGTGAGTCATTCTCTCCGGTGGCTTGGAACGGTCAACAATATTTTATACATCCATAGACGATTATTCTAGATATGGTTACATATATCTCATTCATGAAAAGTCACAGTCGTTGGACATGTTCAAAACTTTTAAGGTTGAAGTTGAGAATCAACTCAATAAAAGGATCAAAAGTGTCAGATCTGACCGTGGTGGTGAGTACTATGGCAGATATGATGGTTCAGCTAAACAACGTCAAGGACCGTTTACTAAATTTCTAGTGTAATGTTGTATCGTCTCACAATACACTATGCCGAGTTTGCCCACTATGAATGGTGTTGCTGAAAGATGAAACATAACGCTTAAGGAAATGGTCAGAAGTATGATTAGTCATTCGACCTTACCAGAATCACTCTGGGGTGAAGCACTTAAGGCTGTAGCATATATCCTTAACATAGTTCCAACTAAAGTGACTGCCAAAACCCCATATGAGCTTTAGACCGGCAAAAAATCTAGTCTAAGGCATTTGCACGTTTGGGGATGTCCAGTTGAGGCAAGGCCATATAAACCTAATGAAAAGAAACTGGACTTACGGACGGTGAGTTGTTATTTTGTTAGATACTCTGAAAGATCCAGGGGGTACAAGTTTTATGATCCCACAACCAGGTCAATTTTTGAGATAGGAAATGCCTAGTTCTTTGAGGATGCCGAGTTTGCGAGGGGAGATACGGTTCGGGATTTTGCCCTTTAGGAGGAATATGTTGATATTCCCACATGTGTTATTAGCATTGATCAGGACTGTCTCCCCGACATTGCTCATGACACAACACATCAAGACAATATCGGAGAACCTCCCATTCAAGAGATTGTTCTGAAAGAACAAACTCTAGCACCTCAGGAACCTATGCCATTAAGAAGATCCACTAGAGAGAGAAGAAGTGCAGTGCCAGATGATTACATTGTATTTCTCCAAGAGCATGAGGTTGACATTGGCATGATGGAAGATGATCCGATCAACTTCCGCAAGCCATGGAAAGCTCTAACTCTCAAAAGTGGATCGATGCCATTAATGAGTAAATTAAGTACATGAAGGAGAATGATGTGTGGGATCTTGTTCCATTATCAGAAGGTGCGAAACTCATTGGTTGCAAATGGATTTTTAAGACCAAGAGAGATTCAAAAGATAATGTGGAAAGATACAAAGCTCGTCTTGTCGCAAAGGGCTTTACACAGAAAGAAGGCATTGACTATAAAGAGACTTTCTCTCTGATTTCTACGAAAGACTCTTTCAGGATTATGATGGCATTGGTAGCGCATTTCAATCTTGAGCTGTATCAGATGGATGTAAAGACAGCGTTTATCATTGGTGACATTGAAGAGATGATATATATGGTGCAACTAGAAAACTTTGTGTCGGGAGACACAAAGAATATGGTTTGCAAACTTCAGAAATCCATCCATGGACTCAAGCATGCATCTCAACAATGGTATTTCAAATTTCATCAAGTGATCATCTCGTTCAGTTTTGAGATGAATTTAGTCGATCATTGTATATACCATAAGTTTTGTGGGAGCAAACATATTTTTCTGGTTTTATATGTGGATGACATTTTGCTTGCCAGCAACGACATAGGCTTATTGCATGACATCAAGAGATTTCTAGCTAAGAATTTTGAGATAAAAGATCTTGGCGAAGCCTTTTTTGTATTATAAATCCAAATACACAGAGATCGTTCTCAGGGTATTCTAGGATTATCATAAAAGAGCTATATCGAAAAGGTCCTTAAAAGATATGGCATGCAGGACTATAAACCAGGTGATATCCCTATAGCTAAGGGAGATAAGTTTGGTCTCAATCAGTGCCCTAAAAATGATTTTGAGGAAAATGAAATGCAGAAGATTCCCTATACCTCGGTAGTGGGGAGTCTAATGTATGCTCAAGATTGTACACGTCCTGATATTGGTACTTGACTGGAATGTTGGGAAGATACTTAAGCAATCCAGGCATAGGCCACTGGAAAGCAGCTAAACAGGTCTTGCGGTACTTACAGAGAACAAAAGATTACATGCTAACGTTTCAGAGGTTGGATCAGATTGAGATCATTGGATATACTGACTCTGATTTCGCTGGATGCCAAGATAGTATGAAATCTACATCGGGCTATATTTTTCTGCTTGCTGGAGATGCTGTCTCCTGGAAGAGTGCTAAACAGTCTCTTATAGCCTCTTCTACCATGGCAGTAGAGTTCATAGTATGTTATGAGGCGTCCAATCATGGAATATGGTTGCGGAATTTTGTCACGGGGCTGCACATAGTGGACAGTATTCACTGACCACTAAAAATATTTTGTGATAATAAATCAGTAGTTCTTTATTCTAATAACAACAGGAGCTCGACAAAATCAAAGTTCATAGACATCAAGTTCCTTGTTGTTAAAGAAAAAGTTCAGAGTGAACATTTATCTATAGAGCACATCGGAACAAACACCATGATTGCGGATCCGCTTACTAAGAGGTTTCCACCCAAGGTGTTTCATGAGCACACTGCTCACATGAGTGTCATATCAGTTGAGAATATTCAGTTCTAGTGGGAGTTGGTATTTTATTTTTATATGTTCTTTTCATATAGACATATTTTTCAGTCATTTTGGTTTATGGATATTTTAAGGTTATTTTCTACAGAAATAAAGTTCTTGGTATTCACACTCTGATTTATGTATGGTTTGATCTCACTAAGGTTTACAGACGATCAATTAAAAATAGGCATGTTAAGATCGCATTACATGAAATTTCCATGTTACACCTCCACATCATAATCCATATCATTCAGTTGTATTGTTATACGTGACCATTGATGGATTGAGTTATGATTGATGTAACAGAAGTCGCTTTGATCCTATGTCGGTATGATTGATGGACCGGATTGGTTATAGATACATTTCAGTAATGACAACAAAGTTGAACGCGTTCAGTTATTTTTGGCCAAAAATAATTATAAGGTTTAACACATAGTCGAAGTGGGAGATTGTTAGATCCTTAATCCAACATTGGACTTATCTGTAAAATAATTATGTGTTGCAGACTGTCAAATAAAGTCAAACCCAATTAAAAGGATCTACTAAGGTTCGAATAATTGGGGTTTTAATGTATCTGATAAGTTATGCATCCTTTAATGTGTAGAGACTTTAAGGTAATTTCTATTTTTATGCTGGGCTAAAATAGAAATACTAAAAGATGAATTATCTATAAGTGGTTATGGTCCCCAAGTCACACGATAACGGGAAACCATTCTATTCTCCCTAATATCTCATCGTTAGAGAAAAAACTGAGAGGATTTATTAAAGAGGACTCTCGGATAGAGAATCATGTAGATCTGGAAGGCCAACCGTTTAACTCTAAACAACAATCTATCGTCATGGATTCATGTACACTTCCGCTCTATAATTGTTTTGATTCTTGATATATTCAATATGAGTTCAGAGATTTTATTGAGATACGATTTATATTGAAAGCATTTTGAATCTAACACATATATGCTATAATATATAATACACATTTATTCACACAATAAGTATATGTATTATAACATCTATGTATATTCATTATATACATTGGTGTGCGCACACGCGGGATTTTCATGACTTTTAAAAAAATTTGGGGAAATTTTGGGAGAGAAGGAATTATTTTTGAAAATTTTGGAATCGTTAAGTGAGATTTTCTGAAATTATGGGAAGGGGGGGCGGGATACGAGACTTTTTCGTATTATCTTTATATAACGTTGCTATATACGTAGAAATCACCGAGAAATTCTCATTTCAATAAGCTCTTTATGGGCTTAGATCTGATGTGATCTTCTCAAGGCCCAACATATTTATTTAGGCTCATTTAAGAAGTAGTCAATTTTTAAAAAATAAATAAGATAATGACAAAGAAAAATTATATTTATAAAAATGATCATTTTTTTAATTTTAATTTTTTTTATAAAATTATAAAAAATGTATGTATTGGTATATTATGATATATCTTTATATAATATATTATATATTAATATATTATAATATATTTTAATATACTATCTGTGATAATTATATATCAAGAATAAAAATCACCAGTATCAAACCTCTTCCCACATCCAAACTCGTCTCATTATTCTCTTCTTCACATCTCTCTGGTTCGAATCCCATAAATCCATAAATCAAACCGAATTGTCCTCTCCATCACAAACGAAAGCCAAAAAACCATCATTCCTTGTCATAAAAGCCCAATTCTATGGTGTTTCCTGTCCTACCTATCGGCCGCAAACTCATTGTCGTCGTCGGGGCCGCAGTTTTTTCTCCTCTATCTGCCTCTGGCTTACCTTCATCATCGTTTTCCTCATCATCATACTAGCCATTGCCTCTGCCATAATCTATGCCCTCTACCGCCCCCAATGCCCTTCCTTCTCCATCACATTCCTAAAACTCGCATACTTTAACATCACTTCCTCGTCTCAACTCAATTCCAGATTGGACATCAACATCACCGCTAGAAATCTGAACAAGAAACTTACATTCAATTATGATCCTATCTCAATCTTTATGTTATCTGACGGAATCGATGTCAGTGATGGTTTGGTACCTGCATTTCTTCCATCTAGATTTAGTTCGCATGTTAGGAGTGTTCACGGTTCGGTTCGCTCTGACAGTAAAACCGAACCGTGAATTTCGGTTCGGTTTGGTTAGGTTCTTCGATTTGGTATTATTAATTAAAAAATAATTTTTTAAATGATATTATTGAAAAAAATATAAAATCAAAGTTTTATTTGGGTTCAGTTTGGTTTGATATAAAATTATATATAAAACTAAAAAAATAATATGAATTTAATGTTTCGGTTAAAACACTAAACATTTTTTGAACCAAACCGAACCGTAGGGTCTTAAAAAATCGATCATTTTCGGTTCGTTTCGATTCGATCGGTTCGGGACACTTTTGAATACCCATATCGCATATATTGAATGGTAGAATGAATCAGAAGAGAGTCGTGGGTTTCTTTCATCCCTTCACCAACGATGCTTTGTCTACCTCTGGCCATGGACTGATGGATTTTCTTCTTTTTTCCCTTTTGGAAAATGAATGTGTAATTTCAGCCTTTCTTGCAAACGAAATAATTTTGGACCATTATCTAAAACAGTAAAATAAAATGGCTCGTACACCTAATTGTTCCTATTTATGAACGACAAACATCATGGGCCTCAATATTTATTTGTGACACATTTCATAAATGATATATTTAAATTTAAATCATTAAATTTCTGTCAAATTCTTAAAATATTCAAACCTAATCTACCGTAAATACCCTTTATAAATATAAAAATACCCATAAATAGATATTTTTAATAATAAATTCCAAAAAAATGGATTCTCAAAATATTTCTTAAATAATTTAAATTCAGTATAAAAATTTCTCTCTCGTAAACTTAGGAAATTTAAAAAAGAAGAAAGTGCTCTCTCACCTAAAAAGAAATTACCTCTAACCAAAAATCAAAAGCCATCTTCTCATTAAATGTCAACATACCATATCACACAAAAAATAATAATCAAATTCTACCAGATATCAACTAAAACATCGAGAAACAGTGTGACAAGATGACGACATAACCAAAAAATGCCGTTGGCATCTATGAGGACACAACGCTAGAGACAATATTTACAATCTTCTTACGTATATAAGCATTACTCTTACATATTTACATATCAATATGTACAAGTTTTTGTTTTTATATAAATATTTACAATCTATGAAATCGCTACTAATATAGGTGTACCACATTTCATATCTATTCAAGTTTACTAATTATTTATATTGATTAAATAATTTACAATAACAATATTATCACTTATTATTTAATGATTATTATTAAAGCATAATAAATATAAATATCTCTGATCAATCATTTACATTCAACACTAATAATTAATATATCGTAACATTAACATTGTTAATTATTTACTTTGATATTCAAATTTTTAATATCTGACGTTTAATGTGCAGGTAAATGATAAATGAAAGGATAAGAAATAACTTAACAAATAAAAACATACCAACTTTCCCAAAGATGTGGGAAAGGGGATAATCAAGAAGTGAGAAATAAATTATCATTAACATGAGTTAATTTTAGTGTGATAATGTGTATTTATAAGGATTATAGTACTATGTTTAAATATGTATTTTAATCTTTGTGTAACTATATATTAACATGTAACTTCATTTATTAACAACACATTTCATCGATGTCGAGATGTATTTACATTTATTATAATTTATTGAATGATGTAAACTTTTTATCTAAATTAGTATCAATTGACATATGTATAATACCTTTGTCTATTTAACATGATATATTCTCCATGTCAATATCTCTTAATATCCGAAATGAGAACACGTGCATGAAAAATAAAATCAAGAAAAACTTTCATTGAAATTTTTCATACGACAAAATTGATAATATAATTAGATAAATAATAAAAAGTATAACTACCATAGTTAAATAATATGAAGAATAGATACCTTATATAATAATTACATAAGAAAACCGAATTGTAATTAGTGATTGAGAAATAATAAAAAATTGAAATACATTTAAATTATAATCTAATATATTTTATAATGTATTCTATTAAGAAAAATTAATCTTAAATATAAGTGGCATAAATCCTTAATAGGGGATCTCAAATATGTAAATACACAAAAAAACTACATAAAAACAAAATCCGGTTATACAAATTAAGGAATCTACAATCAATAGAGGATATTTTATAAATTAAGAAATAAAAAAAAGATGAAATCCCCAAGTTGTTTAAATTAAATTCAAGGGTATACAAGTCCTATTAATGACTTTTTAATTAATAAATGAGTAA
The DNA here is from genome assembly GCA_003255025.1 of Datisca glomerata. Lineage (NCBI taxonomy): Eukaryota > Viridiplantae > Streptophyta > Magnoliopsida > Cucurbitales > Datiscaceae > Datisca > Datisca glomerata. Next base: position 1,389,407 of record QANY01001431.1, on the reverse strand, counting down.
ATTTGACAGAAATCTAAAGAAGTAAAAACTTTGACAAAAATTTAATAGAGGTTCTTAAAATTGTCATTTAGTATAATTTCTATAAAAGAATTGAAAACTACACATAGGACAAAAAATAGAAGGAAATTACTAATTGGTCCCCAATTTTTTTCACGGGGACACGCGCTTCATGGTGCAATGCGCCCATATTTTAAGTAAAATATGTACTTAATAGTTTTTTTTAGATATTTGAACGTTTTTTAAAAATAAAAGTCTATTACCCTAGTTATAAGTTGATTATACTAAATGATGATCTTAGACAGATAGTCATTACAACTAGGTACTAAAATTATTTACATGATGTACTTAATTTAAGTAAAACATGTTAATACTTTTTCCATTAGCTCTTGGAAATACGTTGAGAAATTAGATGGAAGTATATGCATGACTGACAAATAGACGAAGATGATGTTGTGGAGATAGTTGGAAAAAATTTTAAGTAGTTAATTAGTTTATCAAGAAAAAATTAACATCTAATTTTTTTATTATAGAAATTTAATCAATGTCATGATTAAAAAAGTTAACAAAATTAGTTTATTCACACCAAGTACATATTTTACTTAAAATCATGTAACTCATCATGTAAATAAATTATCTACATCACTTCGTCTTCTATATACATTTTGTAAATAATTTTACATACAATATGTAAAAATACTAAGAGCGCAACCACACCATTTTTCGGTCCAATAAAGCTCAAAATACCGGTAAGAAAGTACACAATAAAGAAGAAGTACAAAAATTAAACGGCAAATAAAATAAACTTTCGTTCCAAAAAAGATGGATCCTGAAAAGATCTATCAAAACAAAATAAAAAAATGAAAAATTTCATATGTGTCACCAACCTGAATGTACCTATAGCATGCAGCGCCCACATCATAGTCTCACAGTAAGCATAACTCACACATTCTGATCATCACAATGAAACCCGATCTAGAAACAACATAACTCGAAACTTACCTACCACGTCTTGATCTCACGACAAAATAGCAGAGCACTCAAATTTGAGAGAGAGAGAGAGAGAGAGAGAGAGATGAGGGACATAGGCCACGCTTCTCGAGCTCAGAATGGAGCTTTAGTTTTTCATGAGCTCAGATAAGAACTGTTGTCTTCCAAGAGCTCGGATAAGAGTTTTCGTCTTCCACGAGCTCAAATTAAAGGTTCCCAATCCGAGCTCGGGGTTGATTCACCAGGATCTTCGGAGCTGGGCGTTAGTAATTTAGTCATTATTATTCCAAAGACTCCCATGGTTCAAAAATGATAGATTTATTAGAGTTTCTTTTCTTTGGAGCTAACTCGAGAGAGGGGAGGGGAGGAACATAATAAATGATGATAGAAAACGACAAAGTTGAGAAAACAAAAAAGGTTTTCAAAAGTCAATTTAAAAACTGGTCATTTTGTTAAAATATATATATATATATATATATATATATATATATA
>QANY01001431.1:1114813-1382416 GCA_003255025.1 Datisca glomerata | reverse complement strand
TCTACAGCCAAAGGGAAAGCCCCTGTGGTCTTCCCAGATCTGCCTTCACCAGATCAGCCAGGTCAAAGTCAAAGTCAACCTTTGACTTCACCAGATCAGCCTTCTCCTAGTCAAAGTCAAACTTTGACTTCCCCAGATCAGACTTGTCAGATCTCGCCAGATCAGACAGAGGAATCAGATTCAGATGCGGAAATGTATGCAACGTCATCATCTGAATTGGTGGTAGAACTGTCTTCAGAGAGGCAGTTCAGAATCTTCTGTTGGGTTTCTTCATCGAGAGCTAACTCATGAAGATATATATATATATATATATATAAGGGGTCATCCTTTTTACTCATGCATCTAAAAGTGGTGAATTTGATGATTTCCTCTTAAAAGAAATGGCTTAAAGATAAATGAACCATTTGAAAATTTTGTTTCGTGAAATAGTCTGATATACTAATTATTAGTATATTAACTGATTTTTTCAATAGTAAACACATACAACTTAGTTTACGGTAAACCCATAAATAAATTGAAAAATAAGTTATTCTACTGTATAAGTAAAAACGAAATTTTCAATTTATAAAAAATATCATAATTTGACGAGTTTTTTAATGTAAAATAGCTATTAAATTCCTCTAAAAATAGATATTAAATTGTTATTTAGAAAGAAATGAATTTGACAAGAGTTTTAACAAAATATAATACATTAATTGCATCTAATAAATTTTTTGAAATGAGCTAAAAATCTATTGACAACTGAAATATCTCAAGTATTTAAAAGCTTTCAAATTTTTCAAATAACCAAAGCGGAAAAAGCATTAAGATCAGGAAAACTAGGAATTTAACTTAGCAGAAAGAGAACATTTTTTTACACCTTGTTAAAATATAAGCACTACTGACCCCAAATGTTCAAATATATTGTCATGAGTGTTTTCGAGAAACCAATAAAAAGAGGACACACATTCCAACAATATCATGATGTGTGTTGATTGAGAATCTCCCCAAGTCCTTGTCATACTTGACCTGACCTCATAAGTCCACGGCTAGAGAAGATCAGGTTAGACAGAACTCGTGAGGAGCAGGGAAACACGTGCTCAAAACCTGTAATACCAGATAACAATCTAACGTCAGCACCATCATTGCGCACCGAAAGTAGGAGTCGAGGTGTCGTCTCCCTATTCATCCTCTGGTTCATGGGTCTAGTTGCCGCCTTCCTTACCATGATCAATGGACCGCCCACAGAACAACCCTAGGGCGAGCCCGTAGAACTGCTGGAATCAATTGTCCTCTCGTTGGAACAGCCATAAAAGACCATCCAAATTGGATCAATGATTGTTTCCAAGTAGAAAGAGGAAGTCACGAAATTCCTCCTAGATACTTAGGATGTCTTTTCATGGACCTAGGAGGATATACCCGTTATATGCCGATTCATTTATTAACCACCACCTTAACGTCGACCCAAATTGTAAATCAATCAGACAAAAAAGGAGGAGTGGAGAAACTATTCTCCACTGGATTTATCAGGGAAGTCCATGTAATATTCTGACCCTCCTTGAGGGGTATTTTTATAAAATATATTTTAATTAGATAAGATTATTTTTAAATTTAGATTTTTAAACTTAAAAAGTGGTTATATTTGTATTTTTAGACGCCAAATTTCATTCGGCAATCACAGTGTAGGTCAACGTTGTGTTGGTTAAGAAAGCAAATGAAAAATGGATGGTCTGCATAGACTTCACAGATTTAAACAAGGCCTATCCCAAAGACAGTTTCCCCCTCCCCAACATAGGGCGCATGGTTGATGCCACATCATCACATGATCTTCTTAGTTTTATGGATGCGTACTCCGGAACAACCAAATCTTGATGCATCCACTCGACCAGGAGAAAACCTCCTTCATCACCAACCAGGGGACTTATTGCTACACTGCGATACTTTTTGGATTAAAAAATGCAGGGGCACTTACCAAAGGCTGGTGAACAAGGTGTTCGCCGAAAAAATAGCAAGGAACATTGAGGTGTACATAGATGATATGCTCGTCAAAAGCAAGAGGTATGTAGATCACGTTGCCAACCTCGTCGAGACGTTCGACACCTTGAGGAATTATAGGATGAAGCTAAACCCTTTAAATGCACTTTCGGCATTGGCTTAGGGAAATTTTTGGGTTTTAGGGTCAACCAAAGAGGGATCGATGCCAACCTCAATAAGATAAGAGCGTTTATAGAGATGGAACCCCTGAGAAGTATTAAGGAGGTCTAGTTTCTCACGAGACGGGTCACTGCCCTCAACCGCTTCATTTCCCGGGCTACAGATAAATGCCTTCCTCTCTTTAAAATCCTGAGGAAGAACACGTCATTCGAATGGATCGAGGAATGCCAAGAGGCATTCTTAGCCCTAAACAGATACATGAGTCCCCACGACTGCTTTCCAGAACCATGCTAGGAGAGGTGTTGTCTTTATATCTAGCGATCTCTGAAATGTCCATCAGTGGTGCCCTGGTCTGAATTGGGGATGACCTCATCCAGATGCCAATCTATTATATTAGCAAGGCCATGGTGGGGGTAGAAAAACGATACCCGGACCTGGAGAAGATGGTCATCGCCTTTCTCACTGCGGCGTGGAAGCTACGTGCCTACTTCCAAGCACACTACGTTCAAATCCTCATGAACTCCCCGTTTAGGCAAGTCCTCCAAAAACCAGAGATCTCTAAACGCATAGCTAAATATGCCATCGAACTTAGAAAATTCGACATTTAGGTCATCCCATGAACTGCTGTCAAAGGGTAGATAGTAGCAGATTTCATCATGGACTTGACGATAGGCCGTGAAATCGAAGCAAAGAGTGGCGGGGAACCCTAGACCTTATATGTAGATGATGCCTCAAATGAGATGGAGAATGGAGCGAGCATACTACTCTTAAAATCCGATCAATCTCGGATCAAGTACGCCCTGCGCTTTGGGTTCAAAACCTCAAATAATGAAGCAGAGTATGAGGCGTTAATCGAGGGACTGAGGTTGGCATGGACCTTAAATGTGAGAGCATTGGAGATATACAGTGACTCCTAACTTGTTGTCAACCAAGTCAACGAGGAGTATCAGAAAAAAAGAGGACAATATGGTTAGATATTTAGCCCAAGCACGAGCCCTTCTTGGAAAATATGATTCATACATGATTCAGCAGATCCCCAGAAGTCGAAACACTAACGCGGATGCGTTGGCCAAACTAGCCTCTGCCTATGACACCGAGATCAACATGATAGTGCCAATGGAGTTTCTATTGGGGGTTATACCCTCAAAAAATGTCTATTAACATTTGATATGGAATTTAATGGGGATTACATTGTTCTTATAATTTTTCTTTTAAATTATTGTTGAATAATTTATATAAATATCTGAAAATTCCATATTCATTAATGAGACTATGATATTGTATTAGTATGAGAGGATTAAGATCATAGATAATGAATAAAATTATCACTGACATATTCAATTATGAAATCTTTAATGAATGGTTGCTAGTATGATTCACTAAGCATTATGAATGTATATGATCTTGATCCGGATCATAGATGTGGATAGATATCTTAGTGAATGTATTTTATATAATGAGATTATATATAACTGGAGCGATGTGAATTCATATCTTTATCAACGTGTCATTTATCATAAAAATTTAATACACATCAATTCAATGATCATATGTAGATCAGTCTGATTCCTAAGTAGTCATGAACTCCTATACATGTCTACTTGATCTTTTGATTCACTTGTTAAGGTTTGTTTGTAAAACAGACTAGTGACTTTTGTTTTGGAGATTTAGTGATATGAATGGCTAGGAACGTAATCTTACAAGATTTGGATCCCAAGTTTTCCCAAGAGATCGCATATTAGTTCCCTTAAGTGTTAATTCTGAAACTGAATGGTTATTGAGCTCGAATTTATAATAAGATTATAAAATAGTCATTCACTAGTGGATTAATGGTACTTGAAGATCCAGAGATAATTAGAAGGATAAAACGGTAATTTTAATCAGTTATAATTTACAAATCAATAATTAGAGGAAAAAACTACATCACATGATTATATCAGTGGACTACATGAGAATAATCTGTAAATATATTCTATAATCTCTAAGAGTGCAATTCTATATTTATAGTGAAGTAATAATGAAATTAATAAATAAGATTATTTAATTAAAAAGTTTAATTAATAATATAATTTATTAGAGCTTAGGATTATAGGTTCATGGTCCCCAAGTCACATCTATACTACGCAGTCTAGAGTGTGAATATTTCTGGACATGAGAAAAATACTAACTTGCAAATCAATTTTTATTTTGGAGCAGGTACATAATTATGAGATAATTGTGTATGATTAATTAATTAAATTATTATATATATAAATATAATTTTTGAAAATTATATATATAAATAGTTATCAATTAATTTTCTAATTATCGATTAGCGAGACAAAGTATCTAATTTATGAAATTAGATAATTAAATTATTATTAGATAATAATTTGGATAAACTAAATCTGTTATTTATAAAACAACAGATAATTTAGTTGATAGAGATAATCAGATATGTTAATTTTGAATTAACTGATATCTAGATATTTATCTGATTAAAATAAATATTTAATTTATAGTAATTATCGCGTGTTAATCACTGATTATATATTAAAGATTGATATGGACTACTGCAGTGCCATGTGACACTATAGTAATAGGGGTGCAACACTGTAGGAAAGTCTACCCCTGATAGGAAAGTCGCTCGAAAGCTCCGCCTTTGGTCAGCCAACTACATAATTATCGATGAAATCCTATACAAAATGGCCTTTTCGTATACTTACTGAGATGCATCACACCCGACGAGGCCCTGTATGTCATGAAGGAGGTCCACGAGGGAGTCTGCGGGAACCACAATGGTGCCCGAGCGCTACATCAAAATTTAAAAAGGTAGGGGTATTACTGGCCAATGATGGTCTCGAACACCATGAATTTTGTAAGAAGATGCGATAAATGCTATAGGACCGCCAATATTGCCCAGCAACCACCGGAACCACTCACCTCCATCCCAAGTCCGTGGCCGTTCGCTCAGTGGGAGTGGACTTAATCGGTCCCCTACCAATGAGGAAAGGCTAAAAAAAGTTTGTCATTGTTGTCATTGACTATTTCACCAAATGTGTAGAGGCAGAGCCTTTAGCCACCATCACGGAGCACAAAACTATGAAATTTATTTAGAAAAAAGCAATATGCCGGTTTGATGTCCCCTATACTATCATCACAAAGAGTGGTAAACTGTTTGACAACGCCAAATTGAAGTGGACGTGCGAGCATCTCAGAATCATCCACCTCACCTCTTTACTAGCCCACCCGCAGTCCAATGGGTAGGTAGAGGCAGTCAACAAAACTATCAAGCATAACCTCAAGACCAAACAAGAAGGAAGGAAATGACTATGGGTTGACGGTCTCCGGAATGTCCTATGGGATTATAGGACCACGAGCAGAACGGAAATAGGGGAAACCCCCTACAGACTAGCCTTTGGTGCAAATGCCGTTATAATAGTGGAAACGAACATACCCTCTCATCGACTCCAGCGGTATGACCTGGAGCAGAACATAATCGAGTTGAGACATAACCTGGATGACCTAGAAGAACTGCAAGATCAGGTCAATCTACGAAATGAGGCTCATCAGCTCGCTTCTTAAGGATACTATAACTCCAAGACGAAGGTTCCTCAGTTTTTGGGTAGGCAAGTTGGTCTTACAAAAAAGGAAGGACATGAAAGTAGAGGCCCTCAAACATAATTGAGAGGGACCATATTTGGTAATAGAGGTAGTACTCTCTGACACTGACCGGCTACAAGACACGGACGAAAGGGCATTGACACACCCTTAAATTGCAGACCACCTGAAGGTCTACTACCAATAAAAGAAAAAAAGAAGAAAGAGAAAATAGGAGGATTGTAGCACAAACGAACGAAGATTAAAAATGTTATTTTATCCAAAAGAATGGACCTCAAGGAAAAAGTGATGTCTGGTGGAGCGTTCTGCTGCCCAGATGAATAACATAGCCCTAGTAAGAGTAGAAATGCCTAGCTAGACTTCTCAAGGAAAAAGTGATGTCTGGTGGAGAGCTTTGGTTTGCCAGATAGAAAAAGGAGCTTTAGTCAGAGTAGAAATGCTTGACTCCTCAAGGAAATGTGATGTCTAGTGGAGCAGCCTGGCTCGCGAGACGAGAAAAGAAACTCTAGTCAGAGCAAAAATGTCTGGCTAGACTCCTCAAGAAAAAAGTGATGTCTGGTGGAGCGCTATAGCTCGCTAAATGAGAAAATGAGCTCTAGTCAGAGCAAAAATGTCTAGCTAGACTCCTCAAGGAAAAAGTGATGTCTGGTGGAGAGCTCTAGCTCGATAGACGACAAAAAGAGCTCTATCAGAGTAGAAATGTTTGGCTGGACTCCTCAAGGAAAAAATGATGTCTAATGAAGCACTTTATCTTACCAGCCGAGAAATGAGCTCCAGTCAGAGCAAAGACCCTGGTAAGACTCCAAGGAAAAAGGAAAGGCTCTTACACAAGAAGAGGATGACTAACCATATGCCTAAGGTAAAAAGGCTCTTTACCGAGCATGAATGCCCGATTAAGCATTAAAGGAAAAAGGAAATCACGGATGTTCTCTTGCTCGCCAAACGAGGAAGGAACTTCGACCGTAGCAGGAGTACTCGTGTAAATGCCAAACAAATAAGTTTGAAACAAGCCCGTTTGAACAGTCCTCCTGTAGGGGGCGGCCCAAACAACTCTTGAGATCACGACAAGGTTGTTAGACCCAAACTCCTTTAAAGGGGGCAACCCACCAGGAAAGAAGATAATAAAGGCAACTCGCCATCCTGGTTAACATGAATTATTACTTAAAACATTCATGAAATAGAAACGAGAAGTAAAGCAAGTTAGAGCCCGACAATAGAAAAGCTTCAAGAATCTAAGGCCTAATTAAAAGCATGAAGTCAACAATTGAATTTCGGATGCGGATTGTAACAGGACTAAAGAAGGAGATAGGGACATCGAAGGAATCATGTCCCCATTCAAAATAAAAAGAAGGATTATAGGCAAAAAGAAAAATTACAAAGAAACTCCAAGAACACCGATGAGAATTCTTAGCGAGCTCGAGCAATGGGGGTCAGCCTCCTCAATTTGACCCAAAGGGAAAAGGGACCTCCTTTCATCAAGACCGACCTAGGAAGCTTTTGATGCTATAAGATCAGGGGTAGCAAAAGGTTGGGAGTTTACCGCACAAACCTGATCAGGACTCTGAGGAAGAGGTGAAGATTCCAGAGGACAATTGAGGAAGCTCAGGTCCAATTCAGGATGAGCCTAAACAACTTTAGCTCGACTGCAATTGTAGCCCAAAGAGAATTCTAGGAGCAGGACAACCTTGAACTCAGGGAATTCTCTAAAGTCCTCCGCACGCATTGCTGATTTCTCAGACCGTTGGTCAGATCTCTCCCATAGAGCAGCCTCCACCAAGGCTAGTTGTCGAGTAGTCTCCTTCTCCCGACTCTCAGCCTAAGTGAGCTTCTCTTCATGAAGACTCATTATGATCTTATCATGAACAGATAATCGAGTCCCCAAATCCCGACGAACTTCCTAGGCCAGAGCCAACTATTCCTCAAGACTTGTTGACCTCCCCGCCACGCACGGAGCCCTTGGACCTCCCCCATAAACTTTTCATGGATTGAAGAATGCATCATATCTTTGTGCCATGTCTGCATGTTTGAGCTTGTATTTCGAAGTGACCCCAATTTCCCAAGCATCACAGATCTACAACGGTAAAAATGTGCTAAAATCATGATGTCGTAGGCAAGAACCTGTAAGTGGCGGCAGGAAAATAAGGAAATGATAAATAGATAAGGAAGACATAGAAAGGCGGTGCTTACGTATGAGGTATTCCCTTTAAAGGAATCAACAAAATCTACCCCTGGCAGCTCGAGAAAGTGAGGCCCCTTTTTAGGATCCACATGCGTAAACCACCAGTCCAACATCGTCTTCACCTTTCCCCGTTCTCAATCTCAAAGACTAAGACTCTCAACCCCCCCCATACACGATAGGGCTCATCGGAGTCTTGCACTTATGACAGTGAGGACCCGATCAGCTGGAACTTAGAATAACAGTCTCAATGAGCTGAGATGAAGACCCCTCGACCTCAGAAACAATTGCTTCAGACCGAGCCTGAGCTGGCCGAAGGGATTGGGATGACACCTCAAGAACCGTATGATCAAGGCCATTCTACGCCAGACCCTGCTCGAAGATAACTGAGGCATTTTAGGAAGATTCNAGAAGAAGTAGGAACTGAGGGTGGGTGGGTGGGTGGGGAGGTGAAGGCGGTAGTGTGATCCCTAATGTTCCCTGAGGACAAACAGAAGAGATGGGCGTGGAAAATACCTTCCCCCTTTCGACTTCCCTAACTTTTTGGACTCGCGGGCCTCCATTCTTTGCTCCTTTATGTCCCCGAGCTCCGCTAGAGATTTATGTGAAGAAGAAACGTCTCCCATCATTTCTGTAGAAAATGAACCAACAATAAGACCGTAAAAAAATAAAGAAATATGACAAAAAGAGACGAGCGACGCCACATACGGTTTAAAGAAGGAACCCTAGAATAACCAGGAAGAAGACTCCCCGAACTCGGGCTTACCTAACAGGCTATATTAGGAATCCCAACGACAAAGTCCGTTGGAGGGTCTAGATACAATCCGACCTGGAACAAGGACTTGGGCGATGTGAGAAATTGAAGTGGCATTGGTCCGTAGGAATCTTGGCAAGATTAAAAATCCAGGTTTCGAAGTGGGTAGAAAGTTTTTTCAGCTTCTACCTTCCCACTACACAAAAAAAGAGGAAATTAATTCTGAAGTTGGACTCAAACGTACTTTCCACCTCTAAATCACGACTTCACCTGCGATCCCAAAGACCTGGGGAGCTGAATCTGAAAATCTCAAACCCCAAGGACAAGACTCCCATGCGTCAGAGATCACAAACCAACAATCTTTCCACTCATTATAGCAGGTAGGGACACTGTCCATGAGTCCCCTTACACCCCCAGTCCTATCGCTGATATATACCGTCCTGGGGCCCAAGAAGGAGCCTCCTCACCTGGCTTTTTAGGAGGAGTCTTCAGTTGGCATAGAAAGTTGAATTCCTCCAAAGCGAAGTCCTCGCTGTAGTATAACCTCCACAGCACCCATCATCCCTCTAAGACCCTCCAAGAGTTAGGTTGGAGTTGGGCCAGAATTATCCCCATCAAGGAAAATCATCTGTTGAAGAAAGGATGCAAGGGGAGGTGCAACCCACCCTCTAAAGCTACAAGGTACAACACGGTTCCTCCGTGTCGTGGGGAACTGATTCTCCAACAACCTTAGGTAGATGTAATTTAGGAGATGATACTTCTTCCAGATGGGGACTAGATCCTTCTTGGTCAGGGATGAGGAGTAGTTTTCAGCTCTCGAACAACCAGAACTCCCACTTTGACTCGTACCACAATCAGGGTCAACATGAGAACCAATGGCCTCAGTCGACGAACTCAAATCCAAGAGACTGACGAAGCTAAGAGAAAAAGGGAAGAAGGCGGAAGGCGGGAGGCGGGGGNGGGGGGTAAAAGGAAAATTTCTAAGGAACAAAAAGTGAGAAACACAAAGAAGACACTCATATATAGGCCTCAGAGCAAGCGACGATTAGAACCATTAAAATAATACAATGGGTCAGGAAGCCACCAGTCTGTGAACCGACAAGCTCAATGAACCCACGCACCCATCGATGTGGCAAGTGATGCTTTGGTAGTGAGGATCGCATTGTCCTCACCTCCCTCTCTCATGCACCATCATTACTACTATTCTCGAGAGGCGGTAAATTTCAAATTTTGATAAACTCAGGAACCCACGGGTGGTGAATTTCACCTAAAAAGGCACGGAAATCTTCAGACCTGAGCAGATAGAATCCACGTAGAGTCCTTGACTGGGGGAAACATTTATGAATGCTTTTTGGAAACCAATAAAAGGAGGACATGTATCCCAACAGTACCACGATATATCACGTGGGAATCATGCCAAGTCTCGATCATACGCCAGGCGTCTTACCTGAACTGACCTCATTAGTCCACAACGAGATAAGATCAGGCTAGACAAAGTTCGTGAGGAGGAGGAAGACACGTGCTGATGACCCGATAATAATCCAACGTCAGCACCATCATTGCGCAATGAAAGTAGGAGTTGAGGTGGCGTCTCCCTATTCATTCCCTGGTTCAGGGGTCTAGTTTCCACCTTCCATGTCAGACAAGTCTCTTCTAGGTCATCTCGACCTTTATGTAAGCTCGGGGGAAAAGGGCATTAAATGTCGCCCCCAACTCATCATGACAGGACATAATTGCCATATCTCCAAGGCGACTTCGACACGCTTTCTTTCTCCACCTCATCGAAGCTTCCTCGACACGCATCCCTCCCCAAAGCTTTTGGTATAAATATCACACCTTTAACAGTAAATGATAAGCAATTCTACCCTAAGTAAAATTCTGCCAAAATTACTCCAAGTTATTGACTTAAGTATCAGAGGCTCTTAGGCGAAGAAACTATCCCCCGGTTCTCTTCGTCTTTAGAATTCTTTATTTGAGTTTTGTAGATTCACTGGCTGAGAGAATTCCCACGTTTGGAGGAGATTGCATACAACCTCACTGTTGAACGTTTTGGCATCAACATATACTATTTAAAAACATTTTGAAAATAACAAAAAATAATAATTATTAGTAGAGTAGCTAACATTCAAAATAATAAACAAAAATATTCAACTCCTTTTACCTTACCATGATACTTGTGATATAAATTATTGCAAAAATATCTAATAAATTTGCAAGATTTACATAATAGAAAACTAAAAAAATGACGGAAAAGATTAATATTGACAAGAGAGAAAAAATTGCTATCGATGAATTATTTACTTAAATTAAGAAAATGTCATTGAATGAATATATTTATTTACACTCCACAATAATATATTAAACGTTACAATCAAAATATTTGATCTATTGTAAGAGGTAACTATAGTCACAAGAATAATTATTTATGTGCATATCAAGTAAATTGAATTATATGGTTCCTAGGAAATATTTTTTTTGAACATAAACAATAAAAATGTTTTAGTTTTTAATAAACATGGTATATTATATATTTGATGTTAGTAATTTTTTCTGGATGCATTTATAAAACGTTTAAAGAAATTATATATTGTTCATGAAAACTGTTTATATCTGATGGCTATACCTCTAATTTAGATTGTTCTTGTTAGAGTTGCATTTGCATGCATATATTTTCTTACGTTGTTCACGCTAATAACTATCTTAATTGTACAAGCTAATAAAAAATTACTAATATCGTATGAATTACTAAATCTACAATTGTTTTTGAAATTTTCAGGAAGGTAGACTAAAAATGAGTTCAAGGAAGAAACTGTCGGGGAAAACAGTCCATCTATAAAAGAAAAGATGAATATATTAAATAGTGAAACATAAAAATTTAATACTATTGTTTGATTTGTTACATAACTTATTGTTTAACAAAAAAGTATAATATATGGTTAAGATGATCAAACATATTTAGGGAGGACAAAGAAAGAAGAATTCCATCAAGTAGTATATTTGAGACATTAAACTCAAATATCGATGCCTGACCTTTTTTTCATGCATGAAATCCAATCTCATTCTGCGCTGAGCGTTATTTTGAACTATCTTTTTCAAGAAAGTGGTTCACGAGTATGTAAGGTAGGGCTATTCTTCAATGCCAGAGCATAATTTTTTCGGGTATGATATCATGAGTTTTCGTTTAACTCTCAAACACATTTGTTTCGTTCAACATATTAGTTGAACCCAACAACATTTATTGAACACTCATTTGTTTAAACTTAGAACACATTATTAAATTTTTGAACTCATTTGTTGAACATTTTCATCATATTATTAAACACTATGACATCAATACTGAGAAAATAACCCGGCATCGAAGAATTTTCTTGCAAATATAGAGAGAGAATTCTTTCTTTCTGTGCATTATTATTATTATTATTATTTGTTTTTCTTGAATCTTTATCGAAAGGATTCATAATTCTAAAGAGATGATTCTCCAAACTTCTTTTTGGCATGAACTCGTACGAGGATCAGTTCTTTATCCTCCCACCAGCAGATAAAAAGTGAACCCATCATTACTATTACCATCAGCACATATAAATCCATAGAAAGTGTTTAGGGAATAATTGGTTAATCCAGCTATAGAATCGGGTTAATGCAACTATAGAATTAGATCATAAGACGAGTTATTCCAACTATTGGATTAGTTATGGTGTAATTCTAAATTATAAGGATCACACCCATAACTGAATGTAATATTTTTAATAATAAATGTGAATGATATGAAATGTATAAAAGGAATTGAATGGAAAGTACAAAAAATGCGCAATTTTTATTAAATCGGATTAGTTTTTTATTTTGACATATTAATTGAAATAAAAAATGTTAGGACTTTTTTTGATACCACATATTGTTTATTTAAATGTCATAGACATCTTTCTTGTTTGAATAATTACACAGAACTCCATTCATGTTAATTTTTTAAGTCAATAGATAAATATATTCAACCAAAATATTTATACTTATAAAAGGGGCATGTCTCAGGTATACAATAATCATTATAGTGCTAAGCTCAGAGCTAGATAGACAATAATAACATACTATAATGATACACATAGAGCACACATGACAAACTACCAAGAACAAAAATTATAACGAATATACAACACAGAAACCACACCTAGGAATCATAACGGAACAAACCAAAACAGAAAACTGCACCAAACCAGAATATAGCACAAACAACCCAACTATCAGCCTACTCTATCTAGCCTAGCAATTACCTAAAAAATAAACCAAGGTGCTCCACATAATAACTATACTAACCAACCTAATCGCACAGATACCTAACAACCAAAATCAAGAACAGTTTGCCGAATAGTAACTCAGAACGGACAAACGAGTGACCTCACTAAGCATCATCGACAAAAGTATAACCCAAGAGATGCAGCCTCGTCTATCACAGGACAAACAACCAGTACATCGAGCAATTCAGATGTGATCAGACCTCTCTCAGCAATCGAGCACAACCAAACAAATGACTTCACCATATACCATCGACAATGGTAGAACTCGAGAGATACAACCTCTTCTGTCATGACCAATGCGTAAATCAGGACCTTGATCAGTCCACAAGAAACAGCCAGGGAGAAATCTCAGAAGGATAGGGAGCATCTATACTCAATTTGATGAGGGGAAGTTCTAGCTTCGATTAGGATGGTGACGACCACCATAGGAAAGAGAACTGGTGACCAATCACAACAATCAGAGAGAAAATCTAGCCATCACGAAGCTCGAAAACTAGAACCAAAACCAGAAACTATCTCCATGCCTTTGTGGTGGAAGCCTTGGAGGAAAGAAGACCCGAGCCCCTACCTTCGATGTGGCACAACACCATTGAGCAGAAACTTGAGAAGCTTACCTCAATGACTCTGTAGCAGAAGATGGAGACCTTGAAGAGCATTGACCCAAGCCCCTACCTGATTTGCGATTCAACATAGTGGATATGTATCGATGCAGGGGAGGCCGAGATCCACAGCTTCACCAAACCTTACCTCTGTCACGACACTCAGAGACAACGCAAGGTAAGAGGCCTAGATCCACAGCTTCACAGAACATCTACCTCCGATGCACGACACTCAGAGTCTACGCCGGCAAGGAGCCAAAATCCACACCTCTCGATGCCTCCAAACTACATCGGGCTTCGAAGGAGAGAGAGGTGCCCAGCCCTGAGCTCGACCGAGCCCAAGGAAACAAACACCCCTATAGAATGGCTAAATGCCACAAATATTATTAAAGAAATTAGCATTGTAGAGAAGTTCAACCTTAGACTGGTAGTTTGTTAAACCTAAGCCTATTGATATGTCATTTAAAATTTAGGACACGTTTGCTTATTGAATTTGACATCTCGATTCTGGTTTGGATGACAAATCATGTGTTTACTTGTCTTTAGAGTCAAATGTAAAGATGGGACTTATCG
The DNA here is from genome assembly GCA_003255025.1 of Datisca glomerata. NCBI lineage: Eukaryota > Viridiplantae > Streptophyta > Magnoliopsida > Cucurbitales > Datiscaceae > Datisca > Datisca glomerata. The sequence goes on along the minus strand of QANY01001431.1, from coordinate 1,368,292 downwards.
GTTTGACCTTGTTGCACCTTCGACTCTGGGATTCTAAATCCAAGTGATAACTCGAGATTCAAACAACCAATTTGGAATAAAATACAAACACATCATCGATAAGTCAATATAATTAGCAAAATATCCTCGAGAAAAATTATAATTTTGTCATTAGTAGACTAATATTTAACTTGTTAAACCCTCTACATTTTATTAAATTTTATTTTCTTACGAGAAAATGTATTTTAATTGTATTCACACAATTATAATTTTTAAAAAACTATATTACATAATATTTTTATATATGATGTATTATTTATTATATTTATTTTTGTGATATTTTTAATTGTTTTTATTTTTATTACAAGAAAGTAATTTCTAATAAACACGTGTGGCGAAACTATTACAATCTATAATATTGTAAAAAAACAACATTTTCCATTGAAAGGAAATCTAGTAAAATTATATATTTCAATCTAATCCAAATCATAAATCATAAGTTAGTAAACACGGATATTTTAATCCAATGATAGTTAGAAAATACATAATTTTAAATCATGAATCTAAATCATAAATTCAAATCTCAAATCCCAGAATTTGATAAACATGTCTGGCTTCGAGACTCAAGTAGCTCATAATTGGAGAAGGTTTCAAATGAATTGAAGACCTCTGTCATTCTCCATGAGATGTGCTTTTTGATATACGTGTGTCATTGTTTTTGTTTTTAGTACTAAATAAATGTGAGCTGATTTGGACTTAAAAATAAGGGCACGTTTACTAAATTTTAGAATTCTAGATTTGAATTTATGATTTAGATTTATGATTTAATTTTACTAGTTCAAATTGACTTGAGTTGCACATGTATTAGATCATGTTAACATTTTATTTAGACTTCGAAAATGAAATGATTTTTTCATGATTCTTATAGCTACCAAATCATTTTTATTCTTGCAACAAACTCCATTCACTAAAAGGTTGATAAATAATGAGTTTTATTTACCTTTTTTTAGATACTAATTTTATTACGAATGAATATTAGTTCACATATGATAGATTTGATTTAACAAAAAAAAATGAAATTTTTATCTTTTAATTATTGAGGGTAAAAAGTGTATTGAATAAAAATAATTTTAAATTTATAAAATAATTAATTAAAAAGAAGAGAAATGTATATTTTATACCATATCTAATTCGGGTTTAAAGGGTGAAAAGTTATTAAAAATGAATATGAGCTCTGCATACAATAGATGGATTTCCACCCAAAAATGAATGGAGTTTATTTTTTAAAATTTTTAATGAAAAAATAGTATTGAATTAAAATAATTTTCAATATATAAAGGAATAAATAAAAAATAAAATATCTATTTTATCCTACATCTAAGTGAGATTTAAATGGTGAAAATAGAAAGGGAGAATATCACGAATATGTCACTTTTAAAAATAAAAAATAAAAAAATAGTCAAAAATAAAACAAAAATCATAAATAGTCACCTTAATTGTCAAAAAAAAATTCGGCGAAAAAATCATTCCACACGTCAGTGAAATTTTGAATTTTTGTTCATAAAATTTATATAATATATACCATATATATAAAATATACTGTAAAAATCACATAGATATAAATATATAACGTATATATACTACTAAAACTTAGTAGTGTACGCTAAAAAACATTTAGTTCATGAATTTCTGCTTTTTCTTAAAAAGTATTTTTTTATTAGCAACAAATAATTATTATTAATAGAAAAAGTACATCAAGGCAGTCTAAAACCACTGTTAGCAAATAACTACCTATCGCTAAAGAAGAAATGACTAAGGGTAGAAGTATGGAGTTTCTATAAATACTAGCGATAACATCAACAGTATTACAATCCCTATTAACCTAATTTACATTGAAATTCAAAAAATGATTAAAAGAAAACTTAATGTATTTGACAAAATTAACAAGATGCCAAGGAGGGATTGATTTGTCATTCAAAAAATTAATGGCTTTCCTAGAATCACTTTCAATTTGAATATTCTACCACCCTCTCACCTTAGCAAGCTCAACACCATCACTAATAGCTTTCAATTCAGCATGGACAATATTACTGCTGAAAATCTTCCTCCCACCAAAACCTACAGCGTTTCCCATGAAATCCCTAGTAGTGATGCCCGCTGAAGCAATAAGAGGGCAGGTGTGAAATGATGCATCCACATTGATTTTAATCTATTCAAAGATGGGAGACCATTTTAATCTGAGGGAATTCAAACTAAAGGAAGAATAAGAATACTCAGGACTAGAAGGACAAACAAGAGTTGTATTGCTAGAATTAGATTCTGTAAAGATTAAAATGATCATCCTTATCGGTATGCTTTCTAGGGATGATATCATTAGAGAAGAACTAAGATTTACTAGCTAACGTAAGACTTAAAAAGATTTAGAGAACTAGTAGGGGTAACTGTTAAATGCTGAAGACCTTGATCTAAAACCACAGAATACATACTGATAGAGTTACAATGAGTACCCAAACTCTGATTGCTAGTTTCAGGCAGAATATTATAGCAAGAAATCTTCTTAGAATTATTAATGGGAGCAGAAAAGGAGATATGCTGATTATTTGCTTTACAATACTTAAAATTATAATTGCAGGCATTACGAATTACAGAGGTAGGATTCAACAATTTACTTTCAAAAATGAAAAGACTCATATCCTTCCATACCATACCAGCAAGTACAGTAAAATAAAGAGATCATTGGCATACCTCCATCAGGATGAACTTTCAAATCTGTAAGCCTATCAAATAACCAATCTATAAAACTTTGACTAGGAGAAAAGGAGATTTTAAGTTTGAAAGGGGAAATAAAGCAGACCCCTTTAGCCTAATTACAACCAAATAAAAGATGTTCAATATTTTCCTCATCTTTTCCACAAATAAGGCAAATGCTATCAGAAATAATCTTTCTATGTTTAAGATTGCTTCTAATAGGCAAGTAGTTTAACATGACTCTCCGATAGAAATGCTTAACTTTTGGGAAATTTTAGCATTCCAAAGAAGCTTCCAAAAATCACAATTAATAGCATGGGAAGAAGGAGCATTAAGACCTAATTAATTTTCATCAAAAATAGCATGATAACCAGATTTTACATTATAGTTGACATTATTATTAAAAGGCCAAACAAGAGAATCGCCAAAACTTCTGCCAGCAAGCTGAATGGAGAAAATCTTATGGGCAATCTAGGGGGAACAACTTAGAAACCAAATTTTCGTTTCCAACTAAAGCCATTATCCAAAGTCAGATCAGAGACTATATCAAAGTTTTGATTCTTAAGAGATTCAATGGAATAACAGTTGGGGATCAAATTATTATTCCAAATATTAATATTACAATCATTACCAACTCTCCAAAAAGTATGCTTAAGAAGAGCATTTTGCTAAGATACTGTTGAATAAACATTAAATGTTATTTTTTAGTGGATTTTTTCAATTAGAAGTTACAATTTAGAAGTTAGTGGAAACATAAAAGGTCAATAGTCTTTGTAGATGAAAGGTTTGTAGATGAAAGGCCAAGGGGTGATAGATTTAATTATTTTTCAGTTTTTTTTTTGCAAGAGTAGAGTCTATATAAAAGTCTTGTTGATTTCATTTGAAAACATAACTTAGAGCAATACAAAAATTAAATATTTCAAGTGAGTTTTTAGTTTACAAATTGGTATCAGAGCCAATGGCGAATGTGACAGGTCAAATGCCGCTACCACAACTAACGAAGGCGAACTACGAGAACTGGAGCATTCAAATGAAAGCTCTTCTCGGCTCTCAAGATGCATGGGAGGTGGTCGAAGAAGGTTTCGAAGAACCAACAAATACCACGGGATATACGGCGGCTCAAAACAAGGCGTTAAAAGAGGCATGAGGGAAGGATAAGACGGCGTTATACATGTTGTTCCGAGCCGTTGATGAGTCGGGCTTTGAGAAGATTGCCGGTGCAACTACTTCAAAAGAAGCGTGTGACATTTTAGCAAAAGTGTTCAAAGGAGCCGACCGACTCAAGATAGTGCGTCTCCAAACTCTTCGTGGCGAGTTGGAGAGCATGAAGATGAAGGAGTCGGAAAGTGTATCTGACTACATCACGCCTGTACAAGCCGTGGTGAACCAACTCATTCGTAATGGCGAAGCGTTAACCGATGCGCGAGTTATGAAAAAGATTTTGAGATCATTAACCGAAAATTTTGAGAATGTTGTGTGCGCAATAGAAGAATCAAAGGACCTTGCGACGCTCACAGTCGACGAGCTTGCCGGTTCTCTTAAGGCACACGAACAACATAAGAAGAAAAAAAGGAGGAGATACTCGAGCAAGCATTTCAAACAATGCGTCAATCAAAGATGAAAAGGTATTCTATTCTCAAAATTTCTGAGGCAGAGGGCGTGGCCGTGGAAGTTGTGAAAATGGTCGCGGTGGTCAAGGCAGCAGTCATGAGAGGTACTATAAGGAGAAGGGACAGTCGAGCTAACCAAATTGACGTGGAAGAGGACGCGGTCGAGGAAGAGGCGGCCGGTCGAACTATTCCAACATCGACTGCTACAAGTGTTACAAGTATGGTCACTATGCGAAGGATTGCAACTCCGACAAATGTTATAATTGTGGTAACGTGGGGCAATTTGCAAAAGATTGTCGAGCCAATAAAAAGGTGGAAGAAACAACCAACCTAGTCTTGGAAGACGAAAATGAAGGCCTTCTCTTGATGGCTCAAAATGAAGTCAACATCAACAATGACACTTTGTGGTACCTCGACTGGGGGGAAAGCAACCAAAGAGATGCAAAAGATTGAAGATGGTCATGTGTCATTTGGAGATGCATCAAAGGTGGAGGTCAAAGGCCGAGGTACGGTTTGTTTCTTACAAAAGGATGGCTTAATAGGGTCAATCCAAGATATTTATTACGTACCAGACCTCAAGACCAACATTTTGAGTATGGGGCAACTCACGGAGAAAGGTTACTCGATACTTTTAAAAGACCGAGTACTACACTTGAAGGACAAGCAAGGGTGTCTTGTCGCTCTAGTCGAGATGGGAAGAAATCGGATGTACAAACTGAATTTGAGAAGCGTGCGAGAAAAATGTTTGCGAGTCAACGTAGAAAACAAGGCGTCACTGTGACATCTCCGCTTTAGTCACCTACATCAAGGTGGTCTAAAAGAGTTAGCAAAGAAGAACATGGTGCACGGGCTGCCAGACATGGACTATGAGGGCAATTTTTGTGAAGAATGTGTGCTTGGCAAGCAAGTGAGAATCTCGTTTCAAAAGAAGGCAGAATATCGAGCTAAACATACTCTCAAGTTGATTCATACCGACATATGTGGACCAATCGCCCCTGAATCTTTCGGTGGTAAAAGGTATTTCATTACCTTTATCGATGATTTCTCACGGAAAACTTGGGTTTATTTTCTGAAAGAAAAATCCGAGGCGTTCGAGGTGTTCAAAAAGTTCAAAGTGATGGTGGAGAAGGCAGCTGGTAGACACATCAAAGCCGTACGATCCGATAGAGGTGGCGAGTATACTTCGATGACTTTCATGGAGTATTGCGAGGAGCAAGGCATAAGGAGATTTCTAACCGCACCATACTCTTCTCAACAAAATGGTGTGGCCGAGAGGAAGAACCGGACTATTCTTGACATGGTTTGATCAATTCTCAAAAGCAAGAAGATGCCAAAGGAATTCTGGGCAGAAGCCATGCAATGTTCCATCTATGTACAAAATCGATGTCCACATGTGAAGTTAGATGATCAAACACCACAAGAGGCATGGAGCGGATAAAAGCCGACAGTTTCTCATCTCAAAGTATTCGGTAGTGTGGCTTATGCACACGTACCAGATCAACGAAGAATGAAGCTCAAAGACAAAAGCAAAAGGTATATTTTTATTGGGTATGATGAGAAGACAAAAGGGTACAAGCTACTCGACCCGATAAGCAAGAAGGTGATGGTGAGTCATGATGTGCTAGTAAATGAAGCAAGCGAGTGGGACTGGAACAATTCGACGAAGGTTATCATCGAAGTTGGAGAATCATCAGTCGTAGCACCAACAAGTATACCAACAAACTCTGAAACTATCGATGATAAAGATGAACCACAACAACCAAAAATGTGAAGTTTCAAGATTTGTATGATGCGACAAATGAGGTACACCTTGTATGTCTTTTGGCAGATGCTGAAAATATCAGCTTTGAAGAGGTGGTGCGAGACAAGAAGTGGAAAACTTTCATGAACGAGGAGATTAAGGCAATTGACCGCAACAACACATGGGAGCTAGCAGAATTGCCGAAAGGCAGTCAGCCTATTGGTGTGAAATGGGTGTTCAAGAAAAAGATGAATGCTCAAGGTGAGATAAAACGGTACAAGGAGAGACTTGTTGCGAAGGGATACAAGCAAAAGATAGGAATCGACTATGATGAGGTGTTTGCTCTTGTTGCAAGAATGGAGACAATCCGATTACTCATTTCACAAGCTGCTCAATTTAAATGGCAAATATTTCAAATGGATGTCAAGTCGGCATTCTTGAATGGTGTGCTCGAAGAAGATGTCTACATCGAACAACCACCCGGGTTCATGAAAATCGGAGAAGAGAAGAATGTGCTAAAATTGAAGAAGGCGCTTTACGGGTTGAAGCAAGCACCGCGGGCATGGAATACACGTATCGATACATATTTCAAGGAGAACGGGTTTAAGCAATGTCCCTACGAGCATGCCCTTTACGCAAAGAAAAATGGAGGTAACGTGTTATTTTTTGCTCTTTATGTCGATGGCCTTATTTTTATGGGAAACAAGGATGAGATGATAGAAGAGTTTAAGGGTACAATGACACGAGAATTTGAGATGACAGATTTGGGCTTGATGAAGTTTTTCCTTGTTTGGAGGTTAGACAAGTAGAGACGAGCATTTTTGTATCACAGGAGACATATGCAAAAGAGATTTTGAAGAAGTACAATATGGTAAATTGCAACCCGGTATCAACACCAATGGAACCAGGTGCAAAACTCTCGAAGTTCGATGGAGGAGAACGTGTCGATGCGAGTAGATACCAGAGTGTGGTAGGAAGCCTTCGCTATCTCACATGCACAAGGTCGGATCTTTCATTAAGTGTCGGTATTATAAGTCGGTTCATGGAGGAGCCAGTTTATTCACATTGGAAGGCGGTGAAGCGAATCCTACGGTACATCCAAGGAACGGTGTCACTCGGGTTGTTCTACTCGAAAGCAGAAGATTACAAGTTGGTTGGCTACTCCGATGGCGATTGGTGCGGAGACATAGATGATCAGAAAAGTACATCGGGATATGTGTTCTTTATGGGAGATACTGCATTTACTTGACTTTCAAAGAAGCAACCAATCGTGACGCTCTCAATGTGTGAAGTTGAATATGTGGCAGCATCATAGTGTGTATGTTTAGAAATTTATTGAGCATGATGGAGCTAAAGCAACTAGCTGCAACTGTGATTTAAGTTGACAACAAATCAGCAATTGAGTTGGCAAAGAATCCAGTGAACCATGAAAGAAGCAAACACATTGACGTTCGTTTTCACTTTATCCGAGATCATGTGAAGGAAGGAAGTGTGGAATTGCTGCATGTGGCAAGTCAGGATCAAGTTGCAGATATCTTCACAAAACCGCTACCGAAAGTACTTCTCGACGAATACAAGAAAATGATTGGCATGACGGATGGTAGAAGCATTGAAGTTTATGGGGGAGTTTTGTTGAATAAACATTAAATGTTATTTTTAGTGGGTTTTTTCAATTAGAAGTTACAATTTAGAAGTTAGTAGAAACATAAAAAGTCAAGAGTCTTTGTAGATGAAAGGCCAATGGGTGACAGATTTAATTATTTTTCAGTTTTTTTTGCAAGAGTAGAATCTATATAAATGCCTTGTTAATTTCATTTGAAAACATAACTTAGAGGGATACAAAAGTTAAATATTTCAAGTGAATTTTTAGTTTACAGATACAAGCTTTTCCAACCCCAAGAGCATCTCTTACGACAACCAGCATTAAGAAAAGAAGAGTTAGGAAAGTACAAACCTTTAAGAACTCTAGAGCACAAACTGTTTTGATTATTGTGAATTAACAATGCTTGTTTTGTCAATAGTGCAACATTGAAAGCCTCTAAATCTCTAAAGCCTAAGCCACCCTTATTTTTACTGTTGCAAAGTTTAATTTGAGAATACCATCTCATGCCTCAACATTCATTATCTTTTGCCCACCAACAGTAAAAATAGCAGATTGAAGCTTAGAGCAAATGGACTTGGGAAATTTAAAAATGTACATAACATAAGAGGGGCGAGCTTGAGCAACAGCTTTTAAGAGAACTTCCTTACTACCTAGGGATAACAGATTGCATTTAGATATTCTATTATCCATCTTTTCAAGGAGAACAAAATAAAGAGTGGTTTTAGAAGGCTCTCCAATCCGTGAGAAGGCCAAGATAATATTCATTCTTAGACCTAATGGAGTAACTAAGAATGTCAGCAAGAAATTTTTGTTCAAGAATAGAGACATTTTTACTAAACCGTAAGCAACTTTTTCTAAGATTAATACATTGACCAGAGGTATTACAATACTTAGATAAGCACAAATTCACATTGCAGCCGGATTTATCATTAGCCTCACAAAAAAACAAGTAATCATCAGCAAAAAGGTGTGAAATAGGAGGGCAGGAATTATTTAATCTAATAGGATCAACAAGGCCATTATTAATGACATTATTCAAACAACAAGATAAGCAATTGGCAACAATAACTAAAAGGTAAGGGGAAAGATGACCCCCTTGCCTAAGGCCTCTATGAGGGAGAAAAGTATCACTAGGGTTGCCATTAACATTAAGTCTATAGTTTACGAAAGTTACACAAAGCATGATCCAGTTGACAACATTATCTTTGAAACCGAGTTTAAGAAGAAGCTTTCTTAAAAATAACCAATCCACCATATCAAAAGCTTTAGTCATATATGTTTTAACAGCAAAAACACCCTTTCAACCTTTCTTTTTCTTTTTAATATGGTAAAAATCTCTTGAGCAATAATAATGTTTTCTTGTATTATTCTACCACTTATAAATACTACCTGATTTTCGAAGATAAAAGTAGAGAGAATAGGTTTTTCCATGCTAAGAATTAACATATTGTGATCAGAACCCACATTAGAAGGGACATAAACCTCAATATGAGGAAACTTGTGCACGGTAGCATTATTAATGAGCACACTGTCAAGCCTTTCCTGAATAAAACATCACCATCTCTATTGCTCCTCCAAGTAAAAAAACATCAAAAGCATCACAATTATTGATAAAATCCAAGGGCATTTAGAACCAGGGTTGGAATTCATTATATGATCAAAATCTACCCATCTATCCCTATCATTTCTACTCTCATAAATCAAAGAGATTCTACCAATATCATTAGCAACAATTTCAATTAAGTTTCTAGAGCCAAAAATATAATTAATTAAAATAGAGTTGTTCCAGAAAATAATCAATCCACCAGAAAGGCCAACAACATCAATAATAAAGGAAAAGTCAAAATTAAGCTTTTTTTACAATACCTCAACTCTATTTTTCTTCATCTTTATCTCCATCAAGAAAACAAGTTGGGGTTTGTCAAGGTATGTCACCATTGCACGAACATTTAAGTTGTGGTAAGACTCCATGAAAAATTCTTGAAGATTCTGTGAGTTTCATTCAATATCCTCTGTTCTGGTCCATTTTTATCCCTGACACTCGACTGTTTTTTTTACGTAGCTTCCTTTTTAGACTGTTTGTTTCTGTTTAGGCCACTCTTGTTCTTCTTCTTTATGCTTCCATCAATAGAGAAACTGAATTCATGGATGGAAGGAATGTCCTTTAAGTTTTCCTTCATTGGTGTGCCTTTTTCTAGGGGAAGTTGTGTTACTGATTCCAATCTTATCAACCTCTCCCATATTTTGATACTCTTTGTTCAATGTTTGATTTATGAAGACTTAAACCTTTTCTTGATTTCTAGCATTGTTTTCCAAAGGATTATTCAAAAGCCTTTTCTTTATCCAAGAAAGGGTTTTTTCAGGTTGGTTTCAACCTTCATCCAGCCCGAAAAAGATAAGATATTTACTGTCCAAAATAGTTTTATCTTCACGAAACCTTGAATCGTGGAACAGAAGACTACTTTTATAGGTGTTTTACCAACCATCAATGATCAGATGACATGTGTTACGTGGCATTTGGATAGGGCCCTCGATGAAAGAAAGTTTTAGAGGAAAAGAACCGACCTCACCTAGTCAATACCAAGGATGCTCAGGCTGCACAGACCTGAGCACATGTAAGATCAGGGATGGAGTGCACGAAGAGAGCTCGAATAACCATGGGCACAAGGCCATCATTACTCACCGAAAGTAGTACTCAACAGGTCAGATCGTCATGACAGGATGTCAGGATAGCCTGCGTCCGGTCATTTTGATATTTAATTCTGAACGCTTTATGTCAAGATTGCCTCCCTTCTGTCCAATCAAAGACATGCATCGTGTCTTACGAGGCTTCCCCAACATACTTTTAAGAGGCTTTTTCGACACACTTCCTCCCACTTTAAGACTCATGTATAAATACATCTACCAATAAATAGAAAAGGTATGGCTTCTTTCCTCTTAGGAAATTATGCCAAAATTTCTCCAAAATACTGACTTAGGCATCGGAGGCTCTTCGACGAGGAAACCACCCCCGGTTCTTTTCGCCTTAGAGTTCTTTGTATGTGTGTTGCACATTCCCACCCGAGAGGACCCCTACAGGGAGAAGAGCTTGCATGCCACCTCACTGTTAAGATTTTTGGTAATAACAGTTGGCGTCGTCTATGGGAACGATGATTGATTGTCCTTATTTTAAGTACTTGAGACCCCTCGTCTCGCAAAAAAAAAAAGATAGAGTAGTTTTGGCATCTTACGCCAATGAAGTCCAGGATGAGAGGGAGAATTCACCCTTCCCTCGACGGAAGGAGAATTTTCTGCCATCACGATGATTACGCGACAAAGGAAGAAAGATATGGTTGTTGTAACATTTGAGGCAACTAAGAAAGAAAAGAAGGAAGTACCAGTCACCGCTCAAGTCAAAAAGGTCTTTTATGTGTAAATGGTCCTCCCCCATGACTCAAAGGCCCACTGGAGGAGTTGTCACCCCTCGAGGAAACCGGGACCAAAATGAAACCAGGTTTTGAATGGCCAAGCTCCCTCTTTGTAAGGTTCTGGTTGGGCTCATTTAGGAAGATAAAGGAAGAACGAACGAATAGAGACCCCTAAAAGACCTCCCAGAGGCAATATATGAGTATCTGCAGAGGATGAGGAAAATATCAGTAGGCCACCTTTCGTTAAACACCTTAGTGTCCTTTTGGGCACCAAAAATTTTGCAAGACCCCTTACACCATTGTTTAACAAGATTAGGCTTTACTAGTGAGGTATGCGAGCATGTCCCTCCCAAGATGGGCAAGAGTGAAGTAACCGGTAACCGGCGCACTGTCGCCCGGGGAATAACCCCTGGGAGGAACTTGAAGGCCTAAAAAATCATCCTCTCACCAGAGCATCCGTGAAAGGCGGTTAAGGACAAATTGGCATATGTCCGCACGTAAAATGTGGAGCTCAAGGAGTCATGTCAGTAAGGAAAAGATGAAGCTCAAAACAAAGCACGCACTAAGCCCCAACAAGAAATGAAGGGCAACAACTCAGGAAATGGAAGGCCCGATTATCTTCGACCCTCCACCTAGGTGTAACAAATGAAAAAGATCGTGTACTCATCGACATTGGTCAAATAAGAGAAATATTTACAATGATTTCCTTGCTATCCTACAAGAATCCAAGGATCGACTCTTCAATGACGTGCGAAGGAGGATTGAAAAGTGATGGTCATCGTGGTGATCCAGCCCGTCAATCAGGATTAAAAAGTGATGACTGACATGGTGCTCCAGCCCGCCAGTTGGGATTAAAAAGTGATGACTGGTGTGATGCTCCAGCCCGCCAGTCAGGATTAAAAAGTAATGACTGACGTGTTGCTTCAACACGCTAGTCGAGATTAAAAAGTGATGACTGGCATTGTGCTTCAGACTGCCAATCAGAATAAAAAAAATGATGTATGTCGAGCATTCATACTCGCATACAGGATTCTGGCTAGACATCAAGGCAAAAAGTGATGTCTAACGAGCACTCATGTTCGCAGACGGGATTCAAGGGTCTATTAAGAGCAGGCACGCTTGGGTAGACATCAAGGACAGATGTACGCCGAGCATTAATACTCGCACATGGGGTCTAGCCAGAGGAGGCACGCTTGGCTAGACATCAAGGAAAAATATTTGTCGAGAACTCATGCTCACAAACGAGATTCAAGGGTCTAGCCAGAGCAGGCATGCCTGGCTAGACATCAATGAAAAAAGTGATGTATGTCGAGCACTCATGCTCGCAGACGAGATTCAAGGGTATAATGAGAGCAAGCACGCCTAGCTAAACATCAAGAAAAAATGTATCCTAAGCACTCACGATCACAGATGGGATCAAGGGTCTACCCAGAGTAGGCACGCCTCGCTAGACATCAAGAAAGTATGGTTGTCGAGCACTCATGCTCACAGACGAGATCAAATGTCGAGCCAGAACAGGCATGCCCTAGACATCAAGGGAAAATTTTTGTCGAGCACTCATGCTCGCGTACAAAATTCAAGGGTTTAGTCAAAGAAGGCATGTCTAGCTAGATATCAAGGAAAAATGTCTATCGGGCACTCATACTCGTAGACGGGATCAAGGGTCTAGACAGAGCAATCATGCCTGGCTAGACATCAAGTAAAGAATTCTGTCGAGCACTCATGCTCACAGACGAGATTCAATGGTCTAGTCAGAACAGGCACACTTAACTAGATATCAAGAAAAGATGTATGTCGAGAACTCATGTTCACAAACGGGATCAAAGATCTATCCAGAGCAAGCTCGTCAGATAGGATTCAAGAGTCTAGCTAGATCAGACACGCCTGGCTAGACATTAGGGTAAAAAGTAATGTCTGTAGAGCACCCCAACTGATCCGACGGGATTCAAGGGTCTAGCCAGAGTAGGCACGCCTGGCTAGATATCAAGGAAAGTTACATGCCGAGCATTCATGTTCATAAATGGGATTTAATGGTCTACCTAGATCTAGCATGTCTGACTAGAAAATTGAGGAAATATGTCTATCAATCATTCATACTCACAGGCGAGATTCAAGGGTCTAGGCAGATCAGGCACGCCTGGCTAGATATCAAGAAAAAAAGTGATGTATGTTGAGCACTCATGTTCATAGATGAGATTCAAGGGTCTGCTAGAGCAGTCACACCTGGCTAGACATCAAGGTAAAAAGTGATGTATGTCTGCCACTTATGCCCGTACATAAGATTGAAAGGTCTAGTCACAGATGGATCGCCTGGCTAGACATCAAGGATAGATGTGTGTCGAGCACTCATGCTCGCATATGGTATAAGGGTCTAGACAGAGCAGGCATGCCTGGCTAGACAAAGAAATGTAATGACTGCCGAGCACTCATGCCCGTCTAACAGGATTAAGGGAAAGCCTCAGCCAAGGCAATTTTGACACCAGGGACAAGGACGTCTACCGAACACTGTAGCTAGAAAGACAAGGATTACACCCTATGATGAGCGTTCCAGCTCAATGATTTATCCAAAGCAAAAGGACCTTGATAGGTGATAAAGGAAAAGTCCTCTGGTGAAATCCAAAGGAATTCAACTTGCCTTCTAGATCACCAGACTAGGAAAAAGTTCGACTATGAGAGGGCATGCTAAACTAAATTTCAAAAGGAAAACCTTCAATGTGAGGAAGGTTCACCTAACCAGGCCTTCTGGGTGGGAGCGCACTCAGAAGGCTTCATAAAGATTGTGACAGGCCTACACGACCCCTGTCCTACGAAGGGGCAACCTTTTGAACAAGATCAAGTTCACCAAAAATGGATCAAGGCCCCTTAATGCCCACTCCAGCTTGGGATCACAAGCTCGGGTCAGTAAAAGTTTTTAGATATAACGATCAACGTACTAGGTGAAACAACTGCACAGCTCAGGATAAAGGTCTCGTCCAAACCAAGTTAAAGCTCAATTGAGGAAAACAAAACTTTATATACTTGAGGTATGTCTGCGACAAGAAATAGGCAAAAAATAGAGATTAATAAAGGAGCCAGATGTATTGAAAGTTTATTTTCATTAATAAATAGAGGACTACAAGTATAAGTAAGTACAAAAATCTCCTCGGTTAAAGGGGGCGAACCCCTCCTAGGCTAATTTCAAAGTAAAAGACCCCCCCCCCCCACGTCTGGGATGATGGTCGTAGGATCTCCAAGGCTTGTGAAATCTTCTAAGGTCTCCAGTTGCTCTACTCTTGAGGACTGCGCCAATTCAGAAAAAAGTGGATTCAAGCCACGAGCAGTAACCAATTTCTGACCTGATGACGAAAAAAATCTCAATTTCTCCCACAAGGTGAATAAGGAAGGGGGATATTACCCCATGGTCTAAGATGATCTCGAAGGATATGATTGCAAGGGTTTCTTTACCCACTCGTGAAGCATGCTGCGATAAGCAACTGAGGGTCTGAAAGGACAGAGGTGATAAAAGATGGGAGTGGGTGGTAGCCAGTAGAGTTACTTCATTACGGATTGCGATTAAGGCTACCGGTAAGATTACAAGTCCTTGTTAAGGATAAAGTCTTTATCACCAGGGGTGGGTAGCCAACACGGATAAAGGATTTGTCAAATAGACTTATCGACGGTAGGAAAATTACCATGAATGGAGCATCGATGAATTCGAGGCATGACATTTAAAATATGACAGAAAATGAAACGATAATCATGAAAAATGGGAGGATTTTGTAGGAGAACCTCCAAAATGGAAGAAGCCCCCAGAGGAGGAAGGATTAGTGTTCTTCCAAAAGGAATTGGGGGGAAGGCCGAAGACGAACATGGATTTCAACTCTGTCAAGAAGGCAAGGATGAGGGAAATGAGAAGGAAGACTGCCTATTTATAGGCCTTGATTGTAGGAGGAAACCGCTCATTTAATGGGAGTATTTAATTTGATTATGATGGCAACCGCTGGAACCATCCTACGGCTAGCAAATGGTCATTTCGTGAATCAACAGGATTGTTGAAGACCAAACGTCATCCAATCAACTGCAGGGATGAAACGACGTGTCAGGAATGAAGTGACAGGGAGTCAAGTCCCTTTACGCACATCCATACGCCATTAATTCCTCCACTCCTAAAGGATTGATGGCATTAAATTAATAAAAGAATGAAACGACGCGTGCTCAAGTCACGAAAAAAGTCAGAGAGGCAATTAATTCCATTTTGTACAATCTTCTCTAAGGAGCAAATTCTAAATGCAAGTGAGAAACACCCGAGTTAAGCGAAGCTCTTAGCCTACCACCATACAAAGGAAACTCGGATGAGGAGCTCGAGTAATGAAGTCTTCGAACCTGGCTAAGAAAAAGTCACTGAAGTCCTCGACTAGAGACAACTATTATAGGTGTTTCCTCAACCATCAATGACTAGATAACACGTGTTACGCCGCATTTGGAGGGGACCTCGAAGAAAGAAAGTTTTTTAAGAAAAGAATCGACCTCACCTAATCAATACTAAGGATGGTCAGATTGCACAGACCCAAGCACATGTAAAAGTGTGGATGGAGTGCACGAAGAGAGCTCGGATAACCACGAACACAAGGTCATCAATACTCACTAAATGTAACACTCAACAGGTCCAATCGCCATGAAATGATGTCAAGATAGCCTCCATCCTATTATTTTGACATTTAATGCTGAAAGTTTTATGTTAAGATCGCCTCCATTCTGTCCAATCAAAGACAAGCATCGTGTCTTGTGGGGCTTCCCCAACATGTCTCTGAGAGGCTTCTTTAGCATGCTTCCTCCCACCCGAAGACTCATGTATACATATATCTACCAATAAACAAAAGAGGTATGCCTTCTCTCCCCTAACAAAATTATGCCAAAATTTCTTCAGGATACTGACTTAGGCATCGAAGGCTCTTCGACGAGGAAACCACATCCTGGTTCTCTTCGCCCTAAGGTTCCCACCTGAGAGGACCCCAACGTGGAGAGGAGCTTGCATGTCACCTCACTATTGAGATTTTTAGTAACAATAGCCACATTTACAGAAAAATTAAGATAACATTCCATACTTTACATTTATCCATATAGGTAATATGTTCTGTCTCCTGATCTAAACCCCTAAGATTAACTTCTTGTTTATTTGAACATCAATTCTTATTCTGACAGATCTTACCAGAGAGCCATTTATATTATAACCATCAACTTTCATTAGATTTCCAATAGCCATAGCAATTCTCTTAATAGCCAGCGTTACCCAAATCTTGAATCTGCATCCACATCGAGCAAGAATCAAAGCTGATTTTTTAGGGTTGGGAACCTGCTTCAAAATCTCTCAGAATAAGAAGACATCCATTGAATGACCATGAATCTTTTATTCTAACTTTTTGCATATATTTTAACCAAAACCTTCATTTCCAGACTTCCTTAATGCCCTAGTTTTTCCTCAGTACTAACATCATAATCGTTGGATTGACATTTTTTTGTTCAGAAAAGAGCTTTCTTACTAACCATCCTTCTATCCTCGTACTTTGTTCTTGGATGATGTCACTGAGATAAAAATATGCAATTAAGATCAATTGCCAATTTATCTATTGGCAATAAATTATAGAGGATTCCAATGTAGAGTTGAAAGGGAGGGACATAGTCCAAAATTAAGAAAAAAAAGAGGAAAGAATCAATTAAACCGAGAATTTGCAGGGAAAGTAAAGAAGAAGGAAAACTAATGAAAAAAATAGGGTTGGTAAAGATCACAAAGAAGGGGTAGGTAAAGATTACAAAGAAGGGAAGAGATCGAGGAATAGTAACGGCTAGTAATCATCATAAGGAATTATTATGGGGCGAGTACACTAATAGAAATTATAGTAGATGACCTTCTTTGTTAAACAATATGCAACAATGACCATTAATTTGTATAGATGCAAAACTGACCCTTTTTAAGTTTAGAAATTTTTTACTTTTGTAGAACTTACTATTTTACCCTTATTAAATGTTTTGTAAACTAACTATATTTGGAAAAAAAGAATTAAAAAACCACTCTCCTAATTTGTCTATCTTTTCCAACCTCCATAAATGTAATTTGGATATCTTCTTCAATCTCCATAAACGAAACATGATCCAATATTTCAAGATTTCTCATCTATTTCATTCTCATTTTAATTTCTTTACCAACAGCCTTGAATGCTCAACTTATAAGTATGATCATCCTACTCCACACTATCTATTAGCATAGTAAAATTGGAGTCGGTAAAATTGAAGCTAAAAGTGAATTCGGAACCAAGTACCGACTCCAATTTTTCTCTCCTCCCATTGAATTGATACCTCCTCCAACGGTCTTCACCAGTACGTCTTCAATTAAACTCTGCTATTTTTCATTCTATGCGTTAAACCAGTTCTATAACTTGTTCTCGTGGGTTTGAGAGAGAGATGAGACAAAAAACTAATTTTGTTGTCTTCTGTTATGTATTGAAAGGGCTACTTTAGGTATTTTATATTTTAGTTAGTGGGCTATATTAATAGGTGTGTCATTTTTACAGCTACTATAATTTAGAGGTCATTGTTGTCAATTATTTCAATAATAGGGTTACCCATACCAAAAGCCCTTTCCAAAATGAAGGAGATGAGAGAACGGAAAGCACAAGGCTTTCAAGGGTTGTTGGATTGGGCTAACAAGAAGAGAGTCTTGGGCTATCTTGGAGAAATTTTGGACTCCTCAAGACACACATCACGTATTAGATGATGAAGAATTTATTCAACTATAAGAAAACTAATTTTTTCGGGCAGAAAATATTTTTATTTTTTTGTACTTGTGATCACTTTTTGATGATTTTTCTAAAAAACTGTCTGTTTATGAACATTACTAAAAATCAAAATCAAAATTTTCTAATCCTTTAACCCTCTTTTTAGATAATAAGATAAGATGATTTATGATTTGGATAATTCTGTGGACATGATGTTAGTCAATATTTTAATAGCTCTAGACTAATCTGGTTGAATGTCTTGAGTTCTGATAATACCGATAGTTTAACATATTTTGTTGCCAATGTTTAATCTTTGAAATATGTTGTATTTAAATTATTAGACACAATAACTGTCTTAGGAAATTTTCTTAATATATTTGAATTATTGAACATAAAGTCATTATCCATGCTTAACACCACCTTTTTTTATATATTTGGATCCCCTTTTATTGCGGGTTCAATAAGAGAGGTTACATATGTTTAGTTGATCTGGATCGTCAACGTAGATCACAACAGTCTAGATCATCTTAACACAAAGTCCAAGTAGTTAATTGGATGTAACTCTTTTATCTTTTTTTTAAACTTGAGCTAGACTGCTTAGATTTGAGCTCGAAATAGGATTTTCGAGATAAGGAATAAACAAACCATCTAAGAGACTCTTTCTTAAATTTAAACGATCTTTTGGTGGGCGTTTTCCCATGATCCAATCGGGGGATCACATTGATTATAGAAACATGAGTTTAATTAGTCAATTTATTAAAAGATGGTTTTTTGGGATGAAATAAAAATTGGATTCATGTAACAAGAGAAATGTTTTCTATTCTTTAGCCAGAAAAAATGTGACAATGAAATGTGAATTAAGTGGAATAGAATTGACTGGATAGTAGAGTCTTAAATTTTTTTTGTTATTTTTTCTCTTTTTAAAAAATAAGAAAACATTCATTCTTCACTTCATTTTTCAAAATACTTCATTTCTTTACAAGAACAAACAAACTTCAAAATTTATTAGATAAATCATGAAGTGTAAGAGGAGTAATCCAATCAGGAGGGGGATTACTCAAAGAGCAATAGTAGGAAGATCCATTAGCATGAGCATTGATTTCTCTACCTACAATATTAATACAAAGCTTAATAAAGAAACACTTTATAATAGAGAAATTAGAAATAGCAACAAATCCCACAGCTCCGAGCAAGGCGATTCAATCTCAATGTACAATTAGAACTTGTAAAGACAGTGGTTTAACCTTTCGAGAAGAGCCATCCCAAGAGCAGTGGAAATCAGTTCTAAGCTAGCCAATACCCAACTACTTGCAAGGAATTCTCTTAGAGTTCCTCCGCACACCCAACCACAAGCCATCCCATTTGTTAAGTGAGACCAAGAAGCATCCAGATTAATTTTGACAAAGTTGAGAGGAGGAGGAGGAGACCATTTTTGCCAGCAAAGTTTGTCAAATTCCCTTAATGAGCCAAAATCCTCTCTTGAATTGCCCGAACATGGAACAGAGCACTGCACTTGCTTCTGGAAATTCCGTAAACATTTTTTAGCTGCCAAGAAGTTCCTCACTTCACTTTCTAGGTCCGAATCACCTCAACTATATCCCTTCGTAAACTTTTAAATATCAAATCGTTACAAGCTATCCATAATCTCCATAAACCATATGCATCAAATCTAACTATATCATCAAAATGGGGTTGTCTTCTCACCACATTAATAAGAATATTCCATATTTCCAGGATAACCTACTAAACTATTTGTGATTAGTTGAACATCACAACCAAACCAGAATCTCTTGGCAAAAGAGCATCTAAAAAATATATGGGTGATTATTTCTTCAACCTCCCCATAAAACGGGCAATTCAGGTTTGTTATAACTAAATTTCTTTTCTTCAAATTATGCCTTGTCGGGAAAAAATCATTCAGCAATCTCCACAAAAAAAAAATCTAGTTTTAGGAGAAACATCTAAGTGCCAAACTACTTTCCATGTATGATAGTTAATAAAGTTATTACCGGACGAGGAAGGGTTAGCCAAACGCCTTTGTTTGCATAAAAACTCTATCTTGTAGCTGGAATTGGTAGTATATATTCCTTTCCAATTATAAACCCACCGACAAACATCATTATTCAAGTTTGAATGGGCAGAGGTACAGAAAATGATTTTGGCTTCCTCATGGGTAAACAGCTTGGCAATGAACTCCTTATTACATCCCCCTTGAGTGCCCATCAAATCCACGACCCACTTAACCGAGTCATTTCTAGGGGATCGAGTATGAAATCATGCTCCCTATGCAACCAAAGATCTTGCCATAGATTAATATTATGCCCATTCCCCATCTTCCACATAAAACTCTCCAAAAGGAGAGATCTACCCCATAACATGCTGCGCCAAGCCCAAGACGACCTTGCTCCCAATTTAACTTGAAGAAAGCTGGTTTTGGGAAAGTACTTATGCTTTAAACTTGAAATAAAATGCTAGTTGGATTAGATAAAAGATACCAACAGGTTTTGGTCAAGAGAGCTTTGTTGAAGCACTCAAAGTCTTTAAAGCCATTGCCTCCACAAGCTTTGCCTTTAGCAAGTGAATCCAAAGACGTCGAATGAATTTTTCGTTTATTATCTGATGATCTCCACCAAAATTGGCCAAGACATTTGCAAATCTCTTTATAATTTGTAGCTATAAGTTTAAAATATTGCATAGAATAAACTGGAAGGCCATAAGCTACTACCTTAATAAGCATTTCCTTACCCGCAGGGGATAAATAATGTTCAGCCCATCTACGGACACGGTTCTCAATGTTTCTCCTAGTATCATAAAAAATATTCCTTTTTGATTCTTCAAAAGCAGAGGACAGCCCCAAATATTTCTCAAAACCACCACATTGTGCAATATTAATTAAAGAAGCAAGATGTTTATGAACATTCAAAGGTATATTAGGGGAAAAGAAACTAGTAATTTTTTTAAGTTTACCATTTGACCCGAGGGTGCACAGTACTTTTGGATGATCTTTTTTACTACCACTTCTGACTCCACTGCTCTACAAAGGAGAATTTCTTCATCTGCAACAAACAAGTGTGAGATAGATGGATATAAGTGCCTAGGGGAGAAACCATGCAATTTCTTTACCGCCACAACAGTAGAAAATTATTTTGAGAGCACTTCTGCACATAAAATTAGTATGTAGGGATATAGGAGATCACCTTGTCTAATGCCACAACTGTGGATATTCAAATCGGAAAGCTCTCCATTGATAATTACTGAGAAAGATATCATTTTCACACATTCCATCACCCACATAATCCACTTGTTATGGAAGTTCATTTGGGTCAATACCGCTTCCAAGAACAACCATTCGAATCGGTCATAAGCATTGGCCATATCAAGTTTTAGGATCATATTCCATTTTTCACCCCGTGAGTACATATGAAGAGAGTGAAGTGTTTCATGCACTATAATTATGTTTTCCTGTATTCGCCTCCCAGCTATGAAAGCACTTTGGTAGGGGAGATGAGGTCTTGAAGCACCGGTTTTAACCAGTTACATAAAACCTTAGATATGATCTTATAAATCACATTACATAAAGAGATTGGACGAAAATCTTTCATCCATCTAGGAGTAGAAATTTTAGGGATGAGACTTATATATGTTTAGTTAATACCTTGGGGAGCTTAGTTGTTGCAAATAATTCCTCCATCATGGCTAAAATGTCCTTAGCTATAATTCCCCACTGGCTTTGAAAAAACCAGCATTAAAGCCATCGGGTCCATGTGCTTTGGTTGCTTGCATTTGGTGAATGGCTCTTGCAATTTCCTCTTCCTTGAAAGGGGAAGTAAGATCCTCATTTTGGTTGTTCGTCACCTAGACGGTCATGACTTCTGACACCTGGTCTATCTCTACTAGAGCTTGAGATGTGAAAAGTTTATAAAAGTAATTATAAGCTATCTCCTTAAGCTCAGTCTGCTCCAACTTCCAAATTCCTCTATCAGCCTCCAGAACTTGTATTTGGAGGCCTCTCCTTCTTTTCCTAAACTTGGCATGGAAAAATGACGTATTTTGGTCCCTAAGTTGAGCCAATTTGCATGAAATTTATCCTCATCGAGTATAGCTTTCTTCATTTCCCCTTCCAGCTCCTTGACTTTAATAAAATTCTGATTTGGTTTGGCATACAAAGCTTGATGTTGGGAAGACACCTCTTTGATGCAAACTTGAGAGTTGCACTGTGTTTTTCTTTTCCATTGCAGTAAGTCTTCCTTAGTCTTCTGAAGTTTTCTAAGCATGCTCTCCCCTGCTAAACCGTTTAACTCCAAATTATAGGATTGAATTATAACCTTTTTATAAATGTCTTGTTTCACCCATCTAATATCAAATTGAAACATCTGAGCCACTCTTTTTAATCTCACTCGAGGCCATGTGTCTATCAAAACATTGCATGATCTGAACCAGGAGGGTTCAAGTGTTGAACTACAGTTTTTCCATACTTAAACATCCAACTACAAGAGCATAAGGCTCGGTCTAGTCTGTAAAAAATGGTATCGGCTTCTCTGCGATTGCACCAAGTATATTTCAAGCCAATAAATCTTAAATCCAGCAGATTACGTGATGAGATTAAATTACGCAAAATTTCTCCATTACTATATTCTACGAGATTCCCTCGCAATTTCTCCCAATCATAAAGCATTTCATTAAAATCACTTGCTATAAGGACTCGCTCCGAACTGAATAAATTTTTTAAATCAAGATCTCAAATTGAAATTTTCTCTCCTAAACATCATGGCAGCCATATAGACTAATAAAATATCAGCTTTGTTTCTTCAAATTATCATATATTTTTTCTTCTATAATAAAGTAAGCATATGAAACTACCTGAACCAAGTGATGGTCCTACTAAAAAGGCTGACTCCCCTTCTTGTGTTTATCGGATCCACAAAAATGCCATGGGAAAATTTAACCGTCTTTTAATTTGCTCCATCTTTATTGATTTATTTTTTGTTTCCTATAACAAAATAATATCTATGGAGGTTTCCCTTGCTACCTGAAGGAGGATGTGACTGTCAAGGTTCTCTCAATGCCTTGACGGTTCCAACATAGGAATTCCATGGTTGCCTTGGAGACCCATTAAGCTCAGTCTCCACCACCTCTTACTTCTGAGTGCTTGAACCGTTAATTATTTTCTAAAAGAATAAAACTGATCACTGTTGTGAAATGATTTTACTAATGTAGCTTCCTATAATCTTCCTTTACTCATATTAGGCCTTATTTTCTTTAAGCTTCTACTCTTGGAATTAGTTCGCAGCCTAATTTGTGGGTCGGTCAAGCCTTTGCCTTTTTTTACTTGCGCCTAACTTGAAGTGTAAAAAACTAATCTCTTTGATCCCCTAGGCTGAGCTGTCTCGTGGAGCCATAGGGTAGTACCTCCATATCTATTGGACTTGGATTGCCAAGGAGCCCAATTGATTTGAAATCCTCTTCCACATTTGCACCACCTCTGTGAGATGTTAAAGAAGTATTAAGAGGAGGTAGTTGAGCATTAAATGCTCCACTGTCTTCAACCACGATTTTTCTAAGGGAAATCTAGAATTCCCACTTTGTCCAACATCATCATTATTCTAACACATAGATATAGGTAGCATCATCTCGTTAGGTAAGTGGTTAGTGTAGGGAATTAGTTGTAGGCCATCTTCTTGGTCGTCTGGTGGTCGACAGCTTGTTTCGGCGACATCTAAGGCTTTCTTTCTAGAAATTGCTTCAGAAATTCCTCTCCATGTCACACCAGATTGGCTATCAGAGTCCTCGTCCAGTATAATTTTTGGCTTTGCAAAGTTCCCCTTATCTCCCTGACCTCCTATTATAGCCCTTATTTTGTTCCTGCCTAAAGCTGCTCGGAGCGATTCGTCAAAATGAAAACAAATATTAACTCCACTATGTTGGTCCTTTCTCAATTCAAAACAGGTTTGATCTTCATGCCCAATCCTTCCATAGTGTGCACAGTAAATGGGGAGCCTCTCATACTTGAACATTACCCAGGTATGTATGTTGGCGCTTTGAATGAGTATTCCTCGTGTGAGAGGTTGTGTGATCTCCATATCAACTCTAACTTGTATGTACCTTCGTTGTTCTACACCATTCGTTACCATTTTGTAATCAATTTATAGAAAGTCTCCCAGTTGATGACACAACTTTCTGACCAATTTTTCTCATTTGTAGTCTAAAAGGAGATTATGAAGTTGCACCCAAAATTTGCTTTTTTTAATTTGCAGCTTCTGAATATTTATACCTTTATGCCATGGAGTAAAAGCCATTAAATGATTATCCACTCGCCAGAGACCACATTCAAGCACAAACGATAAATCTTCCTTGTTGGTAAAAATAATTTGAAAAAGATTATCCTTGACCTCAATAAATTTGATAGCATGCTTCAAGTGCCAAGCTGTACAAAGACTCTTTTTCAAAGCTAAACGGTTAAAATTTTTCTATGTTATCAATGATCCCATTAGGCTGAGTTCACAATTGCCAAACTCTTGTTGCTTCATTTCGTCACTTACCTAAAATGTCTTCAACTAGATCGCCAATAGGTTGAGCTATTGGATTAGAGCTCTCAATTCTTCCATCTCTTCCGCTTCTGCTTGATTCAGATTTGCATCTACGTTTCCTTGCTGGTATGTTTGTATTTCCTTCTAATGTTTCTGTCCAAAATATGTTGCCACTGACAGCTAAACAACACAGTGTCCACTTGTAAAAGGCACCACAACCATATAACTTTTCCAAACTCACTTTTCAAATGGACTTTTTGTTCCAAATGCTTCAATTGGTACACGTAAGAAATAGGTCGATGCAAAATTTTCTTGGTTAATTTTTCCTAAAGTCAAATTCTTTATCAGTACGAGTCAAGAGAATGACCTCCCAGTCTCTAGTTTTCATATAATGGACATAACATGTAGAGCCTCTCTAGTTGACAGGAGTTCTCTCCTATTCTGATGAACATGAGATATCTTATTCAATTTTGTCCTTCCTTTTTTTAAAATGACGTACGAGATTAGATGGAAAAAATTGAAAAAAATAGAAATGTCACATCAAAAGTACTTTTATTTTTATTTAAATCTAGGGGTCGATCTGAGCAGTTGAATAATATTTTAACGACTCAAATCGATCAAAAAATACATCTTGTTTAGATCACTGAATAAGAGATTATCTAAATCCTAATCCCCGTTGTTTACACTGTCCCATTTTTTTTTATTTCTTTTTCTTTTTAAGACTTATGGATTAAATTTCTTTTGATTCTATTGTGATTAAAACTCGTTAGGTTTTAAAGGGGACATCAGCGGTACAATGTATATAGGATGCTTTGAAGCTGGCATCCACTAAATCTGACCGTCCCTGCATGGCCTTCGCCTGGGGACATTAAGTTTTGGGGACAGTCTATCTAGCCTGTCATTTATGAAGTTTCCCATGAACCTTCTTAATACAATTATTAGTATTCATGCCCTTCAGCATAATTTAATGAAAGAAAAACGACTACAAGTCCGAATCACTAGATGTTTTAGCAATTTCTTGTGTGTTACCATATGATTAATCACTAGATTACTACATATGACATCCGGTATTAAGATACTGGTGTATGTCATGTCATATTACATATTTAAAAGTTGGTGTTTATTTTCATGTAACTGCTTAACATGTTTAAGTACTTAGAACATTTGAATAACTACTTAAACATTTGGTGAAGGATAATAATGACTTTTCAAAAGCAAAATAGACTGAAATGTCAAGTTTTGAAAAGTTGAACCGATTTTTTAACATAGCATTTACTCCCAAAAAATCCCTTATAAATACATGAGACTGGCTGGCTTCCTTGTATTTCGCACCCCACTTGACCACTACCTACTACTCTCTTAGAGCAGCATGACATTGTCCAAATTGCTTGCTACTTCACTTCTCCTCTCTCTTCTGCTTCATGTAATAGAAGCAGCTGATGACCAGAAGGTAATACCACCTCTCTCCGCACACTATACAAACCAGATTCCTTTCTTTCTTAACTATGTCTATTCCTTATGTAAAAGAAAAAAATATTGATTTTTTTATTATTTTGGTGTTTTCTCAGATGGACATCAATGGAGCACTAAGCCCGGTCCCTGTTCCACCCCCCATTATAGGTGTCTTTCTTATACTTCAAATCTGAATAAATGGGTTTTTTTCTTTGATTGAAATTTGGAAAGAGAGATTTGATCTTAAAACATCCCTTGTTTTGAATAAAAACTGTGGTTATAGTTCATTTTTTGGGAGAAATTTTTTTCAACATCTGTGTAGTTTACTTAAATAATACTGACACTCATTTAGTTTGAAAAATAATTTAGACTTCTCTTGTTTTACTGACAAAAAAATTTCAAAGCTGTTAAATTTTAAGCCAACATCATTTAAATTATACATAATACTAAAATTGTGTCTCTTTATATTTTCAATTCTAAAAATATTAAAATCACTTTATTTTAATATTCAGACTAAAATTGATCTAAACTTAAAATAATCTGCGTCAATTTATGTATCAGGTTAGACAAGTGATATTCACCGAATTTTCACGTGTATAGAACTTTTGAATTTCAATGACCGATATGTCTTCTTTCTTTAAAGTTTTGAGTTTATTTATGTTTCTTTGAAGAAAAAATATATATAATAATGAGATGTAATTGATGGAAAATCAGATTGTGGAGCGGCATGTGAGGGAAGGTGCAAGTTATCAAAGAGGCCGAGGCTATGTAAAAGGTCATGTGGAAGTTGCTGTGCAAAGTGTAAATGTGTACCACCTGGCACTTATGGCAACCTTGATGCTTGTCCTTGCTATGCTAATCTCACCACTCGCAATCATATCCGCAAATGTCCTTAGATTTTTCCCGTACTTCTCTTCAACTTTTGTCAACAAGTTTATCTATATGTCATTATGTGAAAATTTTATTTGAGTTTTGAAATATTTGTTGGTCATTTCTCAAGCTATATTAATTTCATTTCTGGTTGTACTAATCATTATGTTAAATTGAATCCTTATGACTTTGTGTAGATGGTTATTCTTTCTAAGTGGTTAATATTTGAGTTACTGTATTCTTTTATATTACATCCACGTATTTTTTTAAGTAATGAATTATGTTATCGTAGATCTTACCTAAACTATAATATAATTTTAATAAAACATATTAGAACAAATAAGATGAATTTAAGATATTAATATATTTGATCAAAATGTAAACTAATAATGAAATATAAATTACAAGTGACAATGTTTTAAGAAAAAGAACTTGCATGTGACAACAAATACTTCATATTTTAATTACTCATTGTTTTTTGAAACTTTGTATGACTCATTTGATCAAAGTGAGAAGCCATTCTTAAATATTTAATTTAGGATTAACATATATATATATATTATAGAAGTTCAAAAAGGTTCATTGGACAGCAGGGCTGGCTTGGTGGAATGCTAGCAAAAAAAATTAAAGCCAGGCCGTACAAGTTCTAAATCTTAGTGAAATTTATAAATAAATAATGTTAAGGGTTCTTTTCTTAAAGATCTGAAAGTTGTCAGACTGTTCTACTGTCCTGCATAATTAATTGAATCTGAGCTGTACTCTGGTTAATGCCCTCTCTAATCTCTATAGATCATTGCTGGCAAGCAAACTTCTAGAGAATCCCTTGGATGATAAATGTGCAGCATTTATCTCCACGCCGCATTTATTTGATTCGTAATCATAAGTTCACGTTTTTTTAATCAAACAGTGTGTCATGGGCACTTTCAGATGAAAACGGATTCTCTTTGGTTGCTTATAATAGCATACGTTAAAGTTGAGTTAGATCTGAACGTTCAGTCAGATCTTGATGGATTAGATCTGACCGTTCAACTAGATTTTGATGAATTAGATATAACCAAATTGAATTTATATTAAATATTAATTTTATATTTAATTTTTCTTTTTCTTTTTGCTTTTTCAATAATAGATCTGGTACGTTCAACCATATCTCAATGGACCAGATCTGACGTTGTCTCTTCCAGATGTCCAATGAAATGACGCCACACGTCATTATGAAGATACGATGGGCAAGAGTAGTATAGCCATGTCACTCGAAAGGAAAGAACTGACCTGCCTTAGTCGAGAAAATTCAACTGACCCGCCGCGTCATCGTCATCATTACTCGTTGAAAGCAATTTTCCATGCCGCGTCCCCCTCACTGGCCCAAGTACCTGTCAGGTCTAATCATCATCATGGCACGTCAGACCAGCCTCCATTCAGTAACCTCGCCCTCGCTCGAGTCTGTAATCATCAATATTCATTTTAAGAGCAATAAAGTCAACAATTTCCTCTGTTTTATTTCATTTTGTTTTTTTTTTCTGCTAATAGCGATGGCAACGTCCGACAACAATGGTGAAGGTGGTGGTTTGAGGCAATAACGACTTTAAAATTTCTGTTACTTACATCGACGACATCGTTTCTTGATGGTTAGTGATTCGTGCAAAGATCTTTAAAATGAAGAATGATCGTGGAAGTAATAAGCGTGGCATTGAGGTTGTGCCCCACCTACTACATTTTGACTTTCAAGTTTATCATTGTAATAGAATTATAGTAGTGAGGAGAAGTAGCATATTGTAAATGACTAAAGGGCATCATCTATTTATAGAGACTCCAAATAATGATTGGTCCAAGTTCAATGAATCACTTCCCTGTATGCCAATAAGGAAGGAAACATATTGACGAAAAATGTCAATGATTATAGGCATTGCCTTCTTTTGGCTCAATCCCCTCATTGGCCCAAGTACCTGTCATGTTTAATCATCATCATGCACTACAAAAAATATGACATTCTACAAGAGGCGGAAAATATTGTGAAAAGTCATCCACAGGGTTCTTACTGTGCCTGTGACAGACCCTCAAAAGTCTGCGTTTTTGCAAGGCGCAATACCTATTGTGAAGAACCTTGTGGGCTCTCATTTTTTAACTCATGTAGACGTTGTTTAATAGGATTTTTTTACTCCTGTTGAATGCATTTATCCTATAAAATGAGATAACATAAGGTTCATTGTTATAGTCAATTATTTATATTAAATACTTTAAAAATAATAATTTTAAGTAGGATAAAGAGAACCAACATAGTGTCACATTATTCATTTGATCAGCTTACAAATAAATTTAACTTGAAAACTAATTTATCCTTAAAATATAAAAACAACACTTGTTCCAATCAATGAAAAAAAAATTCACAAAATCATACAAGTTAACCTCATGAATACAATTATATTCTTCAAACTCAAGAAGTCATTGTAAATAGTGTCTTTGTCCTGCATTTAGAAGAACATTAGATTTACACAAAGATCCAAATCATATCATCTCTAGATTATGCACTAATAAGTAATAAATATACTATCAAGATGTTCAACTATGTATTCTTGACACAAATATCTATATAAAACGAAAGCCATAACTTAATTAATCAATTACAATTTCATCACAACAAGCAGCTTTGCAGCCTTAGTAGGACAAAAGCAAACTCTCCGATTTGGGCTAGTAGAACACCAACCTGTAGATATAAATTAGAATACCAAAATCTAAATAAAAGTTGATAACCAAATTAGAAAACCAAACTCCATTAGTTTAATCCACAAGCTTCGTAAGAAACTTACAAGGAAAGATGTTCGTAGGTTGTATCCAAAAGTCTTGGTAACAATAGCTGTAACTATTGTCTTAACAACCACAACTAGAATGGTGAGACCAAACTATCTCAAACTCACAGTATCCATTTGCAAGTGTATACGACTTTAGCATTTTCATACAAAATAGATCACAACATAAATATGTCATATCAGTAACCAATAATGTAACAATGTCTTTTTCTAAATCTTCTAACCTCAACAAAAAATTGCAAATCCTTTTTTGTGCTCACAGCAGACTTAAACTCAACCTATAATACAGGAGAAAATGAGATAATCTCCAAAAAATAGAAATGAAAGAACACAAGAAAATAGACCAACCAATAAGTTCAAGAATGGGAGGAACAAAGTAATAAACATTTATTTATGCAACTTTATTAACTAGAAACTAAGTCTGACAATCATGAATCTCCTAAACTAAAATTCATTCCAATCAGCCCCTAAGAAGGGAAAACAAAAAATAAGTTAAATGTATTTCAATCTGTCCCTAAGTTAAAATCAAGGAGAATATTTGTAATATACCTTATAATTGCTTGCATTGATAGCCAAATCAGATTGTCAAAACCAACAAACAAAGAGTATACAACCTCTAACTGCAAGGAAGAATAAGCACACAATTGAAATTGAAAAAGCTACAGACGTGTAGCTATTTCTCAAGACCGTGAGCTGACATTATTTCATAAAATTTGCGCATCGACATCTCTTCGTTCACCTGCAAGTAACAGAATTATAGAACTAAATTCAAGCATCGATCCAATTTGCTTGAAAAAGGCACTCTTTATTCCAGATAAAGTTATATTTCCTCTTAGTACTTTAAAAGGAAACAAACAGATATGAAAAATCAGACATTAACTAAATAAAATTATATTTCCTCTTACTGCTTAACCTACGAGAAACATACATTAACTAAATGGAAAATCAATTATAAACTCATATATTGAACACAACATAATAAACAATCATCATTATATATAGAAGAACAAATACATGAATTCCAAGTATAACGACATCTTCAGCAAGAAAAAGAGTCATATGATTGTTGAGAATCTTGAGATTAAAAGGGGTCATACGCCAATGCTCTTGAGGAATGTTGAGCTAACCACCACCTTTCTTCCCCAACTTAGAAATTGCCAAAATAACCTTCTCAAAGGTCTCAGTATTCAACTTCACCCAATCACCCACCACTCTAAAATCCGTTTAAATAAACACCATCGATCTCAGTCTCGCATTAGCCTTGCTAGGACTTGCTGAAACATCAAGAACTCATCCACTATATTCATCTCCACATGAAAATCGAAGCAAACTAACTATCTAGAGCATTGTGAAGAGGATTCTATGCGAGCACATTGGACTTGTAACAACACCTTAGATCCCATCAGCCTCGTTAAAACCATAACTCAGCATTTTGACAATTTTTGAGAAAGACTGAGAAAGACATTAAATTTAAAAATATAACTACCGTAACTTAGCAGTAAATTTAAAAAAAAAAAGATGAATACAATCAGAACTCGATTTTTCTGATTACGGATGAATATAAATTACAGGTTCTCAAAATAATCAAACTTACAAGAACAAATTTGGGACAGAGTTCACGGTGAGACCCATCAATACTCGATCTAGCGCTCTGAATCTAAGATGTCAATGTTCAACACGAATCATAAACATCGAATAATATATTCTTTGCCATTTTAAAGAAGAAATCATTAATTGCTCTTCTATAAATCATAATTATGTAGAAATTAATGAAACCGACAATTAATAGCTCATCTGGAAAGAGAAATAGGAAGCACACGATTAAACGAGTTCATCAAAACAAGAAAAAAATGGATCTCCTAATCCCTAAAAAAATCTATCTAAATTTCCTCGACATCAAACAATAAAATTAGAAGCTAGAAATTTCTCCAAATCCAAGAAATTTCCAATTCGAAAAACTTCGAAAAAAATTAGAAACAAGAAATAAACCAAAATGAGATGTTTGTGATTCGTTCATCATAATAAAATTAGTTAAAAGAGTAGTCACGAAGAGTAGAGATCAAGTAGAAATGAACAAGAATAAACAAACATTAAACCAGCCACAAGGCCAAATTCAAACTAAAAATACTAAAGAAAAATGATATCACCGTGAAATACCCTCTAACCCTAGGTTTGATAGACGATTAGGAGTGCTCCAATTGAAAGTAGTTCACCTGATGACCAAGTCGCCTGTAGAGACAGAGAGAATGCTGAGAGAGATAGCTGAGAGAGTAAGATAGTTCAGAGAGACCAGATTATCGAGGGGGAGAGAGCAGTTGTCAATGGACATAGAGCATTTAGAGAAGATTGTCGAGCTATAGAGAGAGACAACATCGAGATGAAACCTATGAAAATGGAGAAGAAGATCTTTTGAAAATCGAGGAATCGAGAGTCTCTCTCAAGAAAGAACTGAGCAAAGTGGGTAGGTTTGAGTAAATGTTTCATCCCGCTCATTTTTGTCTGAGTCTTGCGTCTCTAAAAAATTGTATCCCACTTATTTTTAACTTTTAACTAGATTTTTTTACGTGGTTCACAAAAAATCTTGTTGTTTTGAGTTTTTTATAGGAGGAGGTTACAAACCCCTTATTAAAAACCTATAAAATGTCATATTTATTATAGTGATGACACGTCATACCAGCCCCCGTTCAGTAACCTCACTCCCGCTTGAGTCTGTTCAGGGCACATCAGCATGTAATGAACCCGCCTTATGACAGCTTAGGGGACAAACACAATAAATCCCACCCTTACTCGTCCAATAAGAGTCAAACGTCCCATCACTGAAGCTTTCCCAGCACGCCTCGACCTTGCAAATCTCAGGTATAAATACCCCCTTGAACCTGTTGAGGAAGTAAGTGATTTCTACCTTAAGAACCTTTCCAAAATAATACCAAACATCTGACTTAAGCATTGAAGGCTCTTAGATAAGGATATTACCCTCAGTTAACCTAATTTTTTGGGTTTATTTACTTGTGGCGTGCAGGTTTCCAGTCAATATCGCCGGACACGTGTACTATTACATAAATCGGTATCAACAGTTGGCGTCATCTATGAGGATGACATTAAAACTATTTCCCTTCTCCAACGTAGCTAAGACCCATCCCATCATCACCAACCAAAATATGGGTTCATCATCCCCATCTCATTCTGACGAAGTTCAGAGCAAGGAAGTAGAAGACCTACCTTCCTCGTCGTCGAGAAGATACTTGCCTTCCATCGTGGGCATCATATGGAGGAAAAAGGACTCCATGTCCTTGCTCTCCAAAAGAGTCAATAGGATGAAAAAGGACATGATGGCTCTCACCCAAATTGTCACTGCGTCTTACACATAAAGACCATCCCTGTCTCTCCCAAATCTCACTCCCACATCACGAAAGTCCCCGCCAGATGAGTCATCTCACACGGGGGCCAAGAATGAAGGCCGAGCAAAAGAGATGGTGGCCCCCGATGAAGAGGAATAAACCAAGCCAAAGAGGACCCCTCAACCAGGACCACGGAAATGCTAGAGGTCACAAGCAATACTGCAGAGAGCTCCAAGCCATGGACCGAGATATAGAAGCTCCAAGACCAGCTAGAGGAGTTGAGATAGGAATGAAGGTACAACCTTGGGACCTCGGTCAAAGCCCTTCTAGGCCAGACTGAGTCCTATTTTTCTACAGATATCCAGCGGGCCGAGATGCCTCATAAGTTCAAGATGCCCTCTATCACACCGTACAATGGAACGAAGGATCCGTTTGAGCACTTGGAAATCTTCAAGGTGTGGATGGACCTACACAAAATCTCAGAGCTCGTGACATACAAGATGTTCCACTTGACGCTCAGCGGACCTACCCGAAAATGGTAGGGCAGTTGAAACCAATTCCATCACTCCTTCACCGAGCTCTCAAAAATGTTCACAGGGTAAATTCTGGGAGGAAGAGTGTGGAGAAGACCAGCCTCCCACTTGATGACGGTGAGGTAGAGGCCTGAGAGTCATTGAAAGGATACATGATCGATTAAACTTGGAATCCTTGCAGGTCGACAACACTAATGAGGACACCCAAGTGGCCGCATTGAGTAGTGAGATCACCCACTCACAGATGAGGTGGCCATAGTCAAATACAACCTTGTCTCTCTCACCAAGATGCAAATTAGAGTGTAGAAGTACATTAGCGTGGGGAAGGTGATCCGAGCTAAGAGAGAGTTGTAGAGTTCGGGTGGTCAAAACCCCAAAAAGGGAAAAGTATTGTGGGAAGATAAAAGGGAACGCCCCCTAGACCTTCACACTCGACCCTCCTGCAATTGAGTTCTGCCCAGCCTTTTCTAGTCGACAAGAAGGGATGGACCCTTACCTGACCAGCCAAATCACCATCTACACCCCTCTCACGGACAAAAGGGAAGAGATCTAGAACGTCATGAAGGACCGGAGCATGCTGAGGCAGCATTGAGTGATATGGATGCCCGATGAGAAGAAGGATACCTCAAAATTCTGCAAAGTACTCTCGGGACTCCGGGACACCATGGAGGGTTGTTTCAACCTTCGAGAACAAATCAAGGCATTTATCCAGAGAGGCTACCTCAAGGAGTTTATGGCTAGCTGATGAAACCACGGGGAGAGCAGCCCTCCTAGACTAGATATGATAGGAGGATTGAGTGACAGCCTGAGTAAAAGGTGACTCGCCCGCGCACCCTCGTACGTGAGATCAAAATGATCTTCAGGGTACATAGCCTCTCAAACTCCAAACATAAAAGGAAAGTTACAGCTCGGAAGGTAGGACACCGAGTGATTTTCAGCATCCTCTCCTGACCCCCAAGCGTGAAGGCAGAAGAGGTGATCGAGTTCACCGAGGAAGAGGCGTACTGGGTTCAGCAACCTCACACCGACGCGCTGGTGATATCCCCCATCATCGGCAATATCAAGGTTTGGATGACCATAATAAATTATGGAAGTTTGACCCACATCCCGAGCCACTCCGCCTTCTTGCAAATGGGGCATGATCCTAAACAGCCCCGACCATGCTTTACACCTCTGGTGGGGTTCAGTGGACACAAGGTCATCCCAGAAGACATGAGGAGCTTTCTATGACCTTAGGTGAAGCTCCGTGGCTACCCACCAAACTGGTTGAGTTCACAATGGTGAGGTGCAGTAAGGTCTACAATGCTATCCTCGGCTGACCGACCATCTACAAGTTAAAGGCCATATAATCCACCTACCACGTGGTCTTAAAATTCCTCACCCTCGCAGGCATGGAAATGGTGAACATGGTCCAGAAGACGTCAAGGGAACGCTACATGACGACCATTAAAGGAAAGGATCTGGTTGCCATGACTAGCTACCCACTCACGGAGCACCCGTATGATTACTTTTGGGAAAAGGACGTGTAACCTGGCAGAAATCATCAAATAAACAGACTCACTTCCATAAAAAGATGTCAAAGAAAAAAGTGATGTCTAGCTTACACTCGCAGGCATGGAAATGGTGAACATGGTCCAGAAGACGTCAAGGGAACGCTACATGACGACCATTAAAGGAAAGGATCTGGTTGCCATGACTAGCTACCCACTCACGGAGCACCCGTATGATTACTTTTGGGAAAAGGACGTGTAACCTGGCAGAAATCATCAAATAAACAGACTCACTTCCATAAAAAGATGTCAAAGAAAAAAGTGATGTCTAGCTTACACTCGAGTTCACTAGATGAGAAATAAGGTGACTCTAGCCAGAGCAGAAATGCTTGACTACATATCAAAGAAAAAATAAAGTTTAGTTCGCACTCTAGCTCGCTAGATGAGAAATAAAGGAACAACAACCAAAGCAGAAGTGCCTAACCAAATGGAAAAAAAAAAACAAAAAGAAGCAAGACACAACAAAGAAGCTCAGACCAATGTTGAAGCACATTTGCCAAGGCCAGACCTCCTCCAAAAGGGGCAGCAGTCAAAAGAAAACTAGACAAGACCTCCCCAGAAGACTAGAAGTGAACATTTTGTACCGAACAAAAAATGATGGGTTCGGTCAGTTCTTTTTATATCATTAGTTCGATTCAGTTCATGAAAATTAGAGAACCGAAGTTTTGGTTCAGTTAGAAATTTCATGGTTTTCGAACCGAATTAAAACTTTAAATTTCTATTATTTTTTTATTTTTATATATAATTTCATATCAAATTGAACCGAATCGAAAGAAAAACTTTGATGTTTTTCATTTTTTCAATAGACTTATTTGGAAATTATGTTTAAAAACATATTTTTTAATTAATAATAATGAATCGGAGGACCAAACCGAACCAAACCAAAACTCATGGTCAGTTCAATTCGATTCTCTTATTATTAACGGTTCGATTTGGTTATGTATTATTCTTGCCGAAACCAAAGTTTCGGTTTGGTGTGATTTTTTACTAAAAAATTGATCGAAATGAACCGTGAAAAACCCTACAGAAGACACAAACGAGAAGCTCATGGAACAATTTTGAAGAACGTCCACCAAGGCTAGACTCCCTCCAATTGGGGCAATTGACCAGGAACTAACAAAAGGCTAAACTACGGTGCATGTCAGTCTCAGCACCCTAAGGAAATATAAAAACTAAAGCAAGTAGCCAAACAAGAAGCTTCAAGAGAATAAGCATTAATATTAAAGGAGATAGAGCTCGGTTCAGCCTTGGCACAAACCAAGCTCCAATCACTTTGAATGTGAATGAAAGGAAACAAGCGTTAGAGATAGATCTCGATTCAACATTGGCACGAACCGAGCTCAAATCACTTTAAATGTTAATATTAAGGTAGAGCTCAGTTTACACTAAGCTCCGATCACGTTGAAGTTAAAATAGAGGGTTAAGGAAACTGAGATTTTTTCAGCGTAAGATAATCCTAGAAGAAATTGTTAGCAACTATAATGGATAAAGCACAAAAGGCAAGAGAAACACCATAGACAAAAGAAGGAACGCTTGTATTAATAAATGAGGGCAGGTTACAACATGTAAAGAAAGAAAAATTATGACAAAATAAATAAATAAAAAAAGAGAGAGAAGGAAAAATCAGGGAGTAGGAGGTCCGGCGGTTTTGTCTGGCTCGATTAGGGGCGGAGGAATCACCTACTCAAGTTGACCTGTAGGTAAAGAGTATACTTTATGAGCGCAGCAACATTAAGAGCTTCCCCATAGCCAGGCACCATCACCTTGGCATACGCAATATCCAGAGGACACGAAGGAGGCTCTAAAGGAACACTAAGGAAGCGCAAGTCCCATTTATGATGAGCCTCGATTATCTCATCACGACAACTCTCATAGTCCAGGGAGAACTCGAGGAGAAGGGCCTTCATGAACTCAGAAGACCCATTAAAGTCCTATGTGCCCTTAGCATAGCCCTCGGTCCACTGATCGAATTTCCCCAAAAGAGAAGACTACACCAAATTGAGCTTACACAAAGTCTTATTCTCACGGCCCTCCACCTGAGTCTAAAATTTTATCTCCCGAGAGAGCTTATCCTCTTGCAACCGGGACTTCTCTTTCAAAATCCTCTTATAACGCTGAAGGTCTGAGATGGCCTTGTTGCGACCAGATAGGCGGGCCTCTAATTCCCGAGCGTAGGTATGAGCTCGAATAGGCCGAACCACCTCCTCCTCGAGGCTGGCATGCCTCCCCACGTGGCCCTCAACTCTTGGACCTCCGCCGACACCTTGTCAAAAGTCTATAGAAGAGACAAATACTTGTTGGTTCCCTCCGTAAGCGTGGCCTCATCTTGAGAAGCAGCCCGGGTATCCTTAAGCACTTGATCCTCGCAGTGGCCAATGTGTGCCAGCATTGCCCCATTGTGAGATAGGACATGCAGAAAGAACCGATCAGACATAAGATATGCAATAAGAAAAAAAGAAGTAAAAGAGTGGGGCACACTTATGTCTAGCGAATGCTCCATGAAGCCATCTGAAAGCCTTGCCCCTGCCTCTATAGAAGACAGACCCCCATCAGGATCCGCACACTTGGACCACCAGTCCAATTGCCTGCCTACCTCGTTCTGAGCCCAGGCTTCTAACTTGGGCACCTCATTTCCTATGGCCGAAGCCATGGGCGCATTACGTTTCTGACCAGCTTAGACCCTTACTAGTTAGAGGAACTCAGCGGGACAGACCTGTGGGATTGAGGAGGAGGCTTCCAAGCCCCTAAGTCACCCGCCTCTTCCCGTACTCGAGGTTGAATAAGAGGCTTAGGTGATCGGGATGAACCACCTAGGGCTCGGCTGGTCCGCGGGCGATCATACTCCGAGGAAGGAGGAACAGATTTCTTGGGTAAGGCCCCATTAGGAAGAGGCACAAAGACTTTCGGTGGATGAAGGTGAGAAGTAGAGGTTGAAGTTGAATATGGAAATGGTGGTAACGTTCCTACCCCCACAGTGGAGTGATGCCAGCATGACATTTCCCCCTTGGACTTCTCCCATTTCTTGGCCCAAAGGTCCACCATCTTCTGCGTTCTGGCAGCATCAAGCTTCAGTATGGTTTATTTGAGAAGGGGGATCTCCAGCCATTTCTGGACAATTGGAACAAAGTTAACAAGGCCATGAAAAAACAGACTAGGACGAAGGGAAGACCAAGGTCAACTCATACGGCTTAGGGAAAGGGGCTTGGGAATGCATGGGTTACTTCTCTCTGTGCTCAAAATCATCAAGCAGAGCTCTATATGAAGCTCAGCCTTAACGTGCTCCAGAGGATCTAGGTACAACCTAGCATAAAATAAGGACTCAGGTGACGTAACTACATTGAAGGCACACAACTCTCTGAGTCACCAGGAAGATCTTCCTAAAACTAGAGATCACGAACCAACTATCTTCCCACTCTTTATAACAGGTCGGAATGCCGCTCACGATCCTCTTCACATCTTCGGCCTTATTACTGATATAATACCAGCTCAGGTCCCAAGAAGATGCCCCTTTGCTCGGCTTTTTAGGAAGGGATTTCAGCTGGAACAGAAAAACGAACTCATCCAAGGTGAAGTTTTCACCGCAGTACAGTCTCCAAAGAACCCAGCACCCGACTAGAGCTATCTATAAGTTGGGCCAGAGCTATCCCTGTTGAGGAAAACCAATCCCTAAGAAAGGAATGCAGGGTGAAGCCTTAACCCACATTCCAACGTCACCATATATAGTCTGGTCCCACCATGTCGTGGGCCACTGATTTTCTCACCCTCCTCTGATAACTGCATCCGAACGTAGTTCAGAAGATGATAGGTCATCTAGATTACTCCCAAGTCTTCCTTGGTCAAAGAAGAGAAATGCTTGCCGGCCACCCAATGGCCATGAGCCCCACTCAAACTTGCACGTCCCCCGGAGTCAGCCCGGAGATCCACAGCCTCGATCGTCATGTTCAAGTCTTCCATTCAACCAACGACACCCTCAGAACCCTCATACACAATAGAAAATATGAAGAGTAAAGTAGAAATGAAGCTAGTGAAAAAGGCGAGGAACGAAAAAGAAGAGAGAAACTCACCACAAATAAGCACCGACGAGACGAACCCCACAACAAAAAAGCCCCAGAAGCAACGAAAACCTTCACTAAAAGTACCTAATGATAAAATGCTAGAAAAGACATCAAAAAGCACACTCGAAAGATGAAAGGAACATGGAGAAGAAGAAGGAAAACAATCTGAGTGGGAAAGAACTTATACCCACCCGTAGGGAGAAAGGGGAAGGTTTTAGAAACGAAAGAGGGTTCGAGCAAGGTTTCGATTAATCTCTCAATAGGGGGCAAAGTGGACGAAGAAGAAAGGGGGTCGCTTATTTATAGACCTCACCTCGAATGAAGATCAAGGCCGTTCGTACTGATCCGATGGATGGCAGGCTATTAGTTCACGAACAAATGGGGTTAGCTCGGTAACCCAAACGCCGCCTCACATGTCTGTCAATGATATAAGCGACGCTTCGATCACTCGGCCATCGCGACCCTCACCTCTCCAACACGCGCCTCACACGCCATATTACCTCAATTCCAAAAGATGGCAAAACTTGGATTTCGAGAAATGCAAGGCACATGCACACATCTGTATCCGCCTAGGGGCAGGAACAAGTACCATGCTCGATCATTTCTAGAAAACTTGAAAACTTCCTAAGTGTAAGTTGCTTGGGATAAGGGAGGAATCTGGACAGATGAATGACATGAAATGAGTCTTTAGATCTAGGAGGAGTAGGCCCATGCAAGATCTTTGACTGAGGGTGACTGTTAGTTTTAGGTGTCCAATGAAATGATGCCACACGTCATTACGAAGATACACTAGGCAAGGGCATTAAAGCATTGTCACTCAGAAGGAAAGAAATGACCTTCCCCAGTCACCTCACAGGAAGCTCGACTCACATTGACCAGAGCATGCAAGAGCAGCAGAGGTGAAGAGGTAAGTCGAGGAATTTCAACTGACCCGTTGTGTCATCATCATCATTACTCATCGAAGAAAGTTTCCATGGGCATCCCCCTCATTGGCCCAAGTACCCGTCAAGTCCAATCACCATTATGGCATATCAGATCAACCCCCGTTCAATCACATCACCCCCGCCCCTCGAGTCTGCTCCAAGCATATCAACATTTAACGACCATGCCTTTATGTCAGCTCGGGGAACAAAGGCATTAAATGTCGCCCACTACCATCCAATTGGAGTTAGGCGTCTCGTCACTGAAGCTTCCCTAGCACGCCTCCACCTTGCAAACTTCAAGTATAAATACCCCTTCCAACTCGAGGATGAAGCACGTGATTTTTTACCCAAAGAACATCTGCCAAAATACTACCAGACATTTGACTTAAACATCGGAGGCTCTTAGGCGAGAACACCACCCCTAGTTATCTTCGTTCTTTGGGTTTGTTTACTTATGGTTTGCAGGTTTCCATTAAATATCATTGGACATGTGTACTGTTGTATAAATCGGCATCAACACACTGGATTAAATAAAAAGTAAAAATTCTGCAATATGAACATAATACTTTTGTTAGCATTAAACCATAGAACGTTGATAACAATTGAAAAATTAATTCTGATCAATCCTTAAAATCCAGTTGTTAGAAAGGGGAATATTAAGGGGGTATTATAACTAGTATAAAAAAGGTACATTTAGACAATGTAAAAGATCAATCCAACACCTCTAATGGCCAGAAGACATGGGAAACCGTCCATATGACATACCAATCACTAGTCAAATTAGCAACACACAAACAACCGAACTAAGAGGTGGATAAACAAAAGCTCAGCCAAACTTGGATACTAAATTGAAAAGCACAGATTGATTTTTTTAAAAACTAGATGTTTGGGAGAGGAGTATTGGAACTTTATAACTAGCACAAAAGTGATATATCCAGGCAAACCATTGTAACAATAACCTATACAACAGAAGTACACCTGGATCAAATGACTCTTAAACTTGTAGAAAGCTTCTTAAATTTAAAAATCAAATGGCATAGAGATATTCATAAAAATTGGCGATCGATGGGAGGTCTGTAAATTTTTTTTATGACTCTTGACACCGTTTTGGGTTGTGTTGCATAAGTATGTGAGGCTATTTTGCACCCATAGGTTCGTCTTTAACTACCAAAGCAAATAGCATCATTCAAGACATTTTCTAGATTTGGCCGGATAGGAACATTTTGCCCTTGTGGAAATGAGAGAGTCCACAATTGTCTTACCTACCCCTCAGCCTCAAATTGATGATTATGAATGAAGATTTCAAAAGTTTTTTTACTAATACATCGACCTAGTTAGGTAGCTCAAGATATTGTGTAAACTGTTAACTTCAATCAGTTAGTAGTTAGCAGATTAGATCAGTTTGTTAGTCATCTAAGTCAGTCTATATATACCTTGTAATATATTCATTGTACTTAACTTTCATGAAATAGAATTGAGGAGTTTCTCTCAATCTTACTATGGTCCTAGAGCCACTATCACAATTCTTGATTTTTTTTCTTCTTCAAAGCTTCTTTCTTCTTTTTCTTCTCTTTCTCTGTCATCAATAGCAAAAACTAATTCTAATACATCAATTCTTGCTACATAAACAATTTCCATTAACATAATTGTTGTGCAATGTTAATGTCTCTGCATAGTCAATAGTTGATACTCTTATTCAGCTACACAAGAAGCTGATTCCCATAAGAATAAAATTATATCGTGGAATTACATCTTTTGGCGTTCTCAAGTTTTATGGACCATTAATGCATATCCTCTTGAAGATTACATCTATGGTATAATACCATGTCCAGAAAAATATGTTGTGACTAATGTTTTAACTAGTTCATACTCAGCGTTGAATAACTCAATGTTACGTCAATTGAAGTTCTTAATCCACAATATCAAGTTTGGAAAAAGTAGGACCAATTCTTAATGAGTTGGCTCTTTTCTTCTATTTCTGAAACAACGTTTTGTTACATTACACATTGCACTAGTTCAAGGGAAGTTTGGCAAAATTTAGAAAGCATTTTTGCTACAGAATCAAAGTCTAAGATTCTACGACTCCGTTTTCAGTTACAATCTGTCAAAAAATGTAACATGAGTAAAAATGATTATATACTCAAGATGAGGTCCATTGTTGATAATCATTCAGCATCAGGATAATGTATTACTGATGTGGATCTGCTACTCTATATACTGGGAGGTCTCAGTAATGAATATGATCATGTGGTCATGAATTTAACTTCACTTCAAGATTTGGTAAGTTTGCAAGAAGCTCAATATATGCTTCAGAGTAAAGAAATGAGGATTGAGCAAACACAATCAAGTATTGCTGAAATTATTAATTTGGTTCCAATAGAGTAGGTTTTATGGTTATCAAGGTTAGTATCATAATTTAAATCGTGGTATGAATAACTTTAGAGGAAGAAGCCATGGTCGTGATCATGGAACCTTAGACCTGCATGTCAAATCTGTAAACATATTAGTTAGTGGGGCCATAAATCATGTATCCTCGACATTAAACAATATGTCAATGAAATCTGAGTATAAAGCTAAAGGTAAGCTAATTGTTGGATATGGTGAGCCTTTACAAATAACTCATATTGGTAATGTTGTAGTTGAAAATTATACTGTGTCACTATCTTTAAACCAAATCCTTTGTGTTCCATCTATAACAAAAAAAACTTGTTAAGTATCTCCCAACTTATAAAAGATAATGACATACTGATTGAATTTGATTCTATTTCTATTTTCTAAGGACAAGACTGTAGGGAAGGTCCTTCTGTTGGGTGCAGGGATCTCTTAAGGATGGGCTGTACCATTTCATTCTTCCAAAAGCTAGTCCAAGATCCAAGCCTGTATAGTCGTTAGTGTTTCTATCTTTAAACAAGGCTGCTAAAATGGTTCTTACAGTCCCTAAGTATTTATCTCTTGTTCTTTTTTACTAATAGTCATAATATGCCAGAATCACTTAGAACCCAAATCAGTTAAGGCTGTCTTAGCTGACTCTAGGTGGAAGGCTACAATCCTTGAGAAATTTCAAGCTTTGCAAAGAAACCGCACATGAACTTTGATTTCACTTGAACCACATATGCATATTGTTAACAGCATGTGGGTTTTCAAGGTTAAGTATAAACCTGACTGGTCAGTACATAAATACAAGTCCATACAAGTAAATTCAGTTATGTAGTCAGGCTTTTACAATCAGAATAATGCTTACCTTAACTGTTACTTTCAAATGGGAAACACGACAAAGTGATATTAACAATGCTTTTATCAATTAATATGTGCAAGTAGTTTACATGCGTCAACCTACTGGTTTTGAGGACCCGATTTTTCCATCATACATTTGCAAACTTAATCATGCTTTGTATGGACTTAAGAAGACTCCTAGAGCATGATTTGATAAACTCAGAACTATTCTTCTTCAATGGGGTTTCAAAAGTTCACAATCTGATAGTTTTCTATTTTACTATAAATCTGATAATCATATAGTGTTGCTAATAGTGTATGTGGATGATATCTTAATAACTGGAAGTAATACTAACTTGATTCACAATGTCTTCATAGTCTTGAATAGTAAGTTTGCTTTAAAATTTTTAGGCTCTCTAGGATACTTCCTTGATTTTGAGGCTTTTAAAGATGAGTTAGGCATTTATTTGACTCAATCTAAGCAATTTTGATCTACTTCATAAAACAAAAATGCAGACTTCAAAACCATCCAATACTCTCATGTGTTCTTTTGTCAAGTTAAGCAAAAACTCAGGAACTCTTTTCACAGATCCAACCTTATATTGTAGCATAGTAGGAGCATTGCAATATCTTCAAATAACGAGACCATATGGTGCATTCTCTATAGAACAAGTTAAGCCACTATCTCCAAGCACCATCAACTGACCATTGGACAGCATGTAAAAAGGTCTTGAGGTATCTTAAAGGTTTAGTTGACTATGGGCTTCATTTTCAACCAGCTCTAAGTCTTACTCTAGAATAATTCATATAAGCTGATTGGGCAAGCTATATAGATGGCAGGAAGTCTATAAGTGGATAATGCATCTACTTGAGGGAAAATCAAATAATTTGGAGTTCCAAGAAGCACAGTGTAGTAGCTAAGTTTTGTGTCGGGTCTGAATATCGAGCACCATCCCAAGCACCTACAGAGATATTATGGTTGCAATCTTTTTTTTTCATGAACTTCAGTTTTCAATTACACTGTGTCCAACTCTATAGTGTGATAACATGAGTGCAGGATTGTTCGCATCTAATCCAATTTTCCATTCGAAGACCAAGCATATTGAAAGTGATGTACATTTCATAAGAGAGAAGATTTTTGC
This sequence comes from Datisca glomerata, assembly GCA_003255025.1. NCBI lineage: Eukaryota > Viridiplantae > Streptophyta > Magnoliopsida > Cucurbitales > Datiscaceae > Datisca > Datisca glomerata. The sequence continues at coordinate 1,324,045 of QANY01001431.1, read as the reverse complement.
AAAACAACTCATAGTGAAGTATATTTCAACTTATGCTCAAAATATAGATATTTTAACCAAGGTTCTTCCATAATCCATGTCTGAGTTCTTAAGAGACAAGCTCAAAGTTTATTCATCTCCTTCTCTCTTGAGTGGGAATGTTAGTGAAGATTTTAGAAGTAGTTTTACTGATGCAGTGACTTAGTTAGTTAGCTCAAGTTGTTGTGTGAACTTTCATTTGAATCAGTTAATATTTAGTCTTCAAGATTAGATCAGTTTGTTAGTTTTCTAAGTCAGTCTATATATACTTTGTAATATATTCATTGTACTTAACGTTTGTGGAATAAAAATGAGCAGTTTTTCACGATCTTATTACTGGCAAATGGCGTTGGACAGAATCAAATTCTAGTAAGCTTTTTGTGGCCAGTGCATACAGTACTTTTGTCGAGTGATATAAATTGTTATGAGTTTCTCGGTGTATACCTAAGTATAGTTTAATAAGCACAATAGCTATCAGAATATGCTAGCTACTATTAATATTGTTCATAAGTGGAATGAATATGTTAGCATGTCCTACTTTTTCTATGATCATGCTCCTGGAATAGAAATCAATTGATCATTTATTTAGCTGCTGCCAACATGTCCACACCATCTTGTTCCTTTAGCTCCACACTTCTTGTTCCTTTAGCTCCTGGGATAAGAAGTCTTGTTGGCTGCTTACCCAAACTAAGAGGAATGGCCTTAAATCAACAAATAGTATCTCTCTATATATATAGATAGAACCATTAGGTAAACACTTTGGTTTACCAAAAAGAGTTTAGAAGTCAAATGTTAATTAGAGGTTCTAAAGTTGTTGGGGATTGCCTGGCTACATTTTTGTGTGAGGGTCCTTATATTGACTTTTCCTTTTTATATTTCATTTTGTTAATCTGGGGTGTGCCCCCTTATATGGTTGTATTCTTTGGTTGAATATATCAATTTTTAGCAAAAAAAAAATACACACATGGAGTTGATTTGCTGCCAATATTTCTTTATAATTTGTTACCACTTGTCTAAAAATTTAACATTTTACTAATATTTCGAGAAGGGAGAATGATCGTGCTCATGTGATATCTATCAAGATGTTAACTTAAGCATCAGAGGTGCTTCGAAGAATCACGTCTATGGTCACTTGAGTGTTTTTCTATGTAGGTTGCTAGCCTAGAAATTGATTGGCACACATGATTGTAGAGGGACGAACATATTTGAGAAAACAAACCATAGATTAATTCTTCTTCTTTTAGACTAAAAGAAATCAGAGACTAATTCTTGAATTAAGACTAATTCAAGAAAAATGCTACTTAGAAATGTGAGTAGTCTTCTTGTTAAGAGAGTAGTCACTATTATTAGGCTTCATGTCTATCAATTAGGACTATTTTTAGGAATTAGTCAAGAGTGATCTCATTCTTAGATCACATTTTTGTTGATGCTCGTGCGGAATAACTTAAAGATGAGATTATTCTCAATAATAATGTCAGTTGATGTCGTAAAAGTTCTCGTTAGACAAGTATTTTATCTGATCTTGTGATAAAATCATCAAATAATATTTCAAGTCTCACTACTTGTAGTAACACGGTAAAACCTTAATTTTAAAATTCATAAATTCATGGTTTAAAAATAGAAATCTTGTAAAAAAAAAGGAAATCTTGTAAAAAATATTATTTTATTTAAAAATCTATAGTACGAGGTATAGGCCGTCTAAGACCATATGAAGCCAATTAAGAACTAGAAGAGGAAAAGGGAAAACATACAGAGAGGGAAAAAAACAAATTCAATTGCTTTTAGATTTTATAATAAAAACTCTAACGGCTAGTTTTCAAAACGTGCTAAACCTCAAGTGTACAAGCGTCGCTTCAACGGTCATATCGCCATTTAAACACCGTTCCCATATCTCTCTATAAAATCCTATCGGCTTTTTCTATCCAAACCCATCTTTGCTGTCTTTATTTCAAGTTTATCCCTTTTATCACTCTCCAATATTAGACTTTCCGTTTCACTTGTTTTCTCTGATATATATATATCAGACTGGTTTCAGATGGAGACCCCATTATCGTCAAGTAGAAGAGTCACAAGATCGCAGGCGCTGTCCGCAATGAGCAACAACAGTAACTTACCCATCTCAAGTAATTATTAATTAATTCTCTCTTCTCCCATTTTTCTTTTCGATTCCTTTCTTTTCGCCAAGAATCTGTTTCTTTTATTTTTCACGATTAAAAATGGTCAAAGATTTTCTTTCAGAGAAGGGTGAGGACTCTGAAACTACTATGTCAAAATCAAGACAGAGGAATCGAGATCGGTCCGCAGCGCTTATTGATATCACGAATGATTCTCCGATTGTTGGGCTAGCGATGGGAAGCTTGGAGACGCCATTGTCAGCCATAGCCAAACAGAGGAGCAGTCGAGCCAAGAAGACTCCTGGGTCTGGTGAGGCCTTGCTTAGGGGCCAAGTCAAGACCCTTTTGCAGAAAGTGGAAGAAGAGGCCGAGCTCTCGAAACTCTCCTTAGAAAGCCGCCGCCCCTTTCTGCACCTTAAAGGTGTGGTCAATTCGCCATCTGGGCTTCTTGCTCCGACTCCGGCCAACACTCCTCAGGTCTCGAATCTGTCCGGCGATGGAAGCATGGGCGAAAGTGTCACCCCATCTCAGATTGTTAAGGAGCAATTGATTTCACAGGTATGATTATCAGATTGTAGATAAACTGTTCGCAGAAATGCTACCGAGAGGGTCTTCATAAATTTTTGTTGCATAAAGATTGGAAATGGGTGTTTTAGTGGAGTGCAAATAACCTGTGTGTGGAAATGTTTCTGTGGGGAGGGGGGGGGTCTTCATGATAATGGTGCATAAAAATTTGGAGACTCTCATTTGGGTTTCTTTAAAAGATTATTGATTTTACTTTCTTAATCAATCAAAACAGGTTATTAATGACCTTTTCGATGGGAAGAACCAAGAGAGTGTGGAATCTGAAAAAAGTCAAATAACAAGATCATTACTGCTGGATTTCTCAGAGAAATCTGAGAATTCATGCGATGCATCGATATGCTCTTCTGTCGTGACATTCCAAGGAGAAAGTGAGAGCAAAGACAAGACAACATCACCAGATGATGATGGTTCTTCTGAAGTGACATTCCAAGGAGAAAGTGAGAGCAAAGACAAGACAACATCACCAGATGATGATGATTCTTCAACATGGTCTATTCAAGCTAATGCAAGTACACATGATGAAGATGATGAAGAAGTGGTGGAAGGAGGAGAAGAAAGAGATGACGTCTATGAAATTGATGAAGAAGAAGAAGAAGAAGAAGAAGAAGATGAAGGAGGATTGGTGGAGGAATTGTGTGAAGGGATAAGTAGGATAAGTGTAAAGGCAACTGAATTTGAAGGAAAGCACACAAGGTTTGTGTATGATAGTGACGATGAGCTGATTGTGTGTGCAGAGGTTTCACCAAGCGTGATGCGCCTCAAGGGATTGCCGACGCCCAAAGGCAAGCACATGAGGTTTTCTCTTGAGGATGATGATGAAGAATAAGATGATTTGGATGATTGGACTGACAATAGTTTCTTTATTCAGCGTTTATTTTTTTGCTTTTGAAATTGGGGAATGGGTTATTATTATAAAGCTTTCATTGTTAAGATGAAAGAGAATACTTGATCAACACACATACGAATTGTATTGCCCCTTGATGGATGTTTCAATGATGTTTTTCTCTGTTTTTGTCATCAAATTTGTGTTTGTGGAATATGTTAATTAGTATAGAGCTCCATGACTTTATAGCAATTTTGACACCAAATGAAAACTAATGGACTAGCCAAGTGTAGACAGGTTAATAAAAATTAAAATACTAATGAAATTTTTAGAACTTTTAGCTTGTCGATGATATATTATGTAGTACTTTTTTTGTCAATTTCAAATGGGATAAAAAAAATAAAAACCTTACATTTTTTTATAGTGATTTGAAAATATACTCTACAAAAAAGGATGAAAAAAATAAAAATCTTAAATTTTAGAATTATATAAAAATATTTTTGAAATAATTTTGTCAATTTCAATGGGATAAAAAAAACCTGACATTTGAAAAATTATAGTGATTAAAAATAAAAACCTTAAATTTTTTAAATTTTTAGAATTTTTATAAAATTATATAAAAATATAATTTTTATAAATTTATATAAAAATATAATTTGCATAAAATTATATAAAAATTTAATTTGCATAAAATTATATAAAAATATAATTTGCATAAAATTATATAAAAATATTTTCTCCTTCTCTCTCTCAATGCAAATATAAAAATCAACACCAATTTTCGTCTTCTGATTGGTTAGCAATATTCCTCCGATAGTTATCCTCTTTATTGTTATCATCATCGTCCTTCTTCTTCTTCTTATTGTTATCCTTCTTTGTCTTCTTGAAAAATTATAGTGATTTGAAAATATGCACTACAAAAAATGATAAAAAAAATATAAAAACTTTAAAATTTTTAAATTTTTATAAAATTATATAAAAATATCATTTGCACAAAATTATATAAAAATATATTGTTTGAAAAATTTAAAATATTCCCCATCTCTCTCTCTCCAACCAATTTCACATTACCACTTATAATCTTTCTCTTTCATTCCTAATGTAAATATTAAATCAACACAGATATCAATTTAACCATTTTAGCTCCTTCATTTCATCATCTTCAACAAAGGCTATCCTCTTTTTTCTTCTTCTCATTATTATCCTCCTTCTTATTCTTCTGATTGGTTAGCATATTCCTTCTCCTTCCGATTATTATCATCCTTCTTATTGTTATTCTCTTCATCCTTCTCCTTCTTCTTATTGTTATCCTCTTTCTTCTTCTCATCGTTATCCTCCTCCTTCTTATTCTCATTGTTATCCTATTCCTTCTTCTTCACCTCCTTCACCCCCTTCTTCATCTTCACCTCATTCTCCTCCTTCACCTTCACCTCTTTCACCTTCTTCACCCCATTCTCCCTCTTCTCCTCATTCTCCTCATTCTCCTTAACCTCCTACTTCTTCTCATTCTTCTTCTCCTTCACATCTTGTTTCTCCTACTTCTTCTCCTTCACCTCCTGGTTCTTCTCCTTCTTCTTCTCCTTCTCCTTCACCTCCAGCTTCTTCTCCTTCTTCTTCTCCTTCACCTCCTGCTTCTCATTCTTCTCATCCTCCTACTTCTCCTTCTTCTCCTTCACCTCCCTGCTTATCCTTCTTCTCCTTTGCTTCTCCTAATTTTCCTTCTCATCTTTCTCTTCATTCTCCTCATCCTCCTCCTCTTCCTCATCCTCATCCTCATCCTTCTTCTTTTTCTCCTTCTCCTTCTCCTTCTTCTCATTCTCATTCTTCTCCTTCTTCTTCTCATTCTTCTCATTCTTCTTCTCCTTCTTCTTATCCTTCTCTTCATTCTCATTCTCCTTATTCTCCTTCTTCTTATCCTTCTCCTTCACGTTTTTCTCGTTCTCTTTCTTCTACTCATTCTTCTCATTCTCCTTCTCCTCCTCCTCCTCCTCCTCCTCATCCTCATCATCCCCCTCCTTCTTCTTCTCCTCCTCATTCTCCTCCTTCTTCTTCTTCAACTTCTTCTTTTTATTCTTCTTCTTCTTCTTTTTCTCATACTTCTTATTCTTCCTTCTTATCCTTCTTCTTCTTATTCTTCCTCCTTCTCATTCTTCTCCTTCTTTTCCTTCTCCTCTTCTCCTTCTCCTCATTCTCCTTCTCCTTCTCGTTCTTCTCATTCTCCTCCTCCTTCTTGTCTTTCTTCTTCTCCTTCTTCTCCTTCCCCTTCTCATTCTTCTCCTTCTCCTCCCCCTTCTCCTTCTGCTCCTTCTCTTCCCCCTTCTCCTCATCCTTCTCCTTCTCCTTCTCATTCTCATTCTCTTTTTCATTCTCCTTCTTCTTCTTCTTCTTCTCCTTCTTCTCTTTCTCTTTCTCCTCCTCTTTCTCCTCCTCTTTCTCCTTCTCTTTCTCCTTCTCCTTCTTCTCATTCTCCTTCTCCTCTTCCCCATTCTCCTTCTCTTTCTTCTTCTTCTTCTCCTTCTTCTTCTTCATCTTCCGCTTCTTCCTCTTCTTCTCCTCATTCTTCTTATCCTTCTTCTTATTCCTCTTCTTCTTCTTCCTCTTCTTCTTCTTCTTCCTCGTCTTCTTCTTCCTCTTCTTCTTCTTCCTCTTCCTCTTCTTCCTCTTCCTCTTCTTCTTCTTCCTCTTCTTCTTCTTCCTATTCTTCTTCTTCTTCTTCTTCTTCCCCATCCTCTTCTTCCTGTCATTCCTCTTCTTCCTCTCATTCCTCTTATTCCTCTCATTCCTCTCATTACTCGTCTTCCTGTTCTTCCTCTTCTTCATGTTCTTCTTCTTCCTCTTCTTCTTGCTCCTTAACCCCGTCCTCCTCCTCCTCCTCATCTTCTTCTTCTTCCTCCTCTTCCTCTTCTTCCTCTTCCTCTTCCTACTCTTTCTCTTCTTTATCTTCTTCTTCTTCCTCTTCTTCTCCTTCCTCTTCTTCCTCTTCTTCTCCTTCCTCTTCTTCTTCCTCTTCTTCTTCCTCCTCCTCCTCTTCTTCTTCTTCCTCCTCCTCCTCCTCTTCCTCCTCCTCCTCCTCCTCCTCCTCCTCCTCCTCCTCCTCCTCCTCCTCCTCCTCCTCCTCCTCCTCCTCCTCCTCCTCCTCCTCCTCCTCCTCCTCCTCCTCCCCTTCTTCCTATTCTTCCTTTTCTTTTTCTTCTTCTTCTTCGATACATTGTGACTCATTTTTTTTTCAACGAGACCTGACCCATTCTTCGTGAAGGGTTCAAGTAGTTGTATTTGATTAGTTGAACAATTCTAGTGGAGATTTTGATTCTAGAAGTAAAAAAATTATTGCTCGAAGGGTTCAAGTAGTTGTATCTGACTATTTGAACCCTTCAAGTACTGATTTTGATTCTGGAAGTAAATAAAAATTACTTGAAGGGTTCAAGTAATTATATCTGACTACTTCAAGTAATATTTTTTTACTTCGAGAATCAAAATCACTACTTGCAGAGTTCAAGTAGTCCGATACAACTACTTGAACCCTTCAAATAATTACTTTTTTGACTTCTAGAATCAAAATCACTACTTGAAGGGTTCAAGTAGTCATATACAACTACTTGAACACTTCAAGTAATTTTTTTAATTTTTAGAATCAAAATCACTACTTACAGGGTTCAAGTAGTTGGATCTGACTACTTGAACCCTTCAAATAATATTTATTTTTAATTCTAGAATCAAAACCATTACTTGAAGGGTTTAAGTAGTTTGTTATGAATACTTGTGCATAAGAAAATAAGAGAAGAATGGGTGCTAGAGTAGTTCTCGTTGAAGAAGAAAAAGAAGAAGAAGAATGGGTCAGGTCTCGTTGAAGAAAAATGGGTCACAGTGTCTCGAAGAAGAAGAAGAAGAAGATGGAGGAGGAGAAGATGGAGGAGGAGGAGAAGATGGAGGAGGAGGAGGAGAAGATGGAGGAGGATGTGGGGGGGATGACATTCGTTGAAAATGAAAGAAGAGAGCTAAAATGATGAAGTTGGTATTTGTGAATACTTATAGTTTTCGGATGTATAAGTCGTGATGTGAAGTCGGTGGGCGAGAGAGAGAATATAATATATATAAATTTTCCAAATTCAAAAGGGTATAGTTTTTCAAATAATCCTAAAATTTATGTTGTGTTTTTTTAACTTGAGTAAATCACTATATAAGGTAATATATATATATATATATATATTGAATTAATAAAATAAAAGTTGAAAATAGCTTTTCGGATGTATAATTTTTTTCCTTTTTGATCGAGAGAAGTAGAAAAGTTTTGACTTTTATAATTTACTTTGTGTCTCACAAATTAACACATCACTCGATAAAATCAGGATTCCGGAAGAAAAATTGTAGCTCATTGGAGAGGATGAGGACTTAGGAGAGCTAGGAGGCAGGTCTTAATCTGGAGTTCACTACAAGAAGTACAATGAAGAAGGGACCAACCGCAATTAGACTGTCAACCTCAATTAACAAACAAAAATACAAAGTGAAGTGGACGCGAAGAAAATACATCCACTCCCATTAGTCGACCTCTCTCTATCTATCTATGATATAATTAATAAACTTGTTATAAAAAGGAGATCATTTTGTTTTCCATTTTCACATTCATATTCTTTTCAATATTCATATTCCATTTTCTCTGCATCATAAGCTAGCAAGGAGGAAAGATGGAGAGAGATAATGGTGGAGTTGTGGTGATGGGAAGAGCACAGATCGACACACGAGCCCCTTTCAGCTCAGTCAAAGAAGCCGTTTTGCTGTTTGGAGAAAGAGTTTTGGTTGGTGAAATTTATGCCTTCAAGCTCAAACAGGTAGTTGTGTATTCTTCACAAAAATCCTCTTTTTAATTAGTATTTCGTCATAAAAATGATTGGATTTTAATTCTATTATTGTTTAATGTGTTTCTCTTAATTTTATTTGTACTTCATAAGTCTCCTATAAATGTTGTCGATCTTTTTTGCTAAATTAACTTGTAGTGTAACTGTTGGAATACGAAAAAAATTATTTACTTTTCGGCTATATTTAGAATACCCTAAATTTGAAGGGTGCAATTTATATTTTACCATATTTTTTATAGTACTAATTACACAAATGTAACATATATACAAAAATTATCACTTTTACTTCTAAATGGGGCTTAAGGGAGAAATATTTTTGGACACAAATTACCCTTATTATTATATGAAATTTCAAATTGATAAGTCTTTTTATATTCTCAAAATCACAATTATTATATCAGTTATTAACAATATATTAGTTGTGAAAAAATAAGAGACAAATTACTTTAAATATATCAAATTTTATTAAAGAATCTGATAAATGAATAATTTGATATTAAAATTAATACTTACAATCTTTTTACATTTTTAAGTCTATAGTATATATAAATGAGACTAAGAGGAGAAAATATTATTTGACACATGCTCTCATTATTATACATATTTCTGAATTGATATTCTTTTTACCAAAATCATATTTATTATTCTAATTATTAAAAATATATGAGTTGTAAAAAATTCAAATATAAATTATTTTTAAATAGTCGAATTATATCAAAGAATTATATAAGTTAAATTTTTAAAATTGAAATTAAAAGTTCTAATATTTTTTTACCTTTTTGAGGAAATAAAATCTTTCAATAAAATAGTAACAAGAAAACTAATTAACAAGAATCAATATAAACAGTAAATCAAAACATCAGGAGAATTCACATCAAATCAAATACGACAATAAACCGAAACAGATGTCAGCTTCACAATATTATCAATAACCAAATTGCAGTATCTAGAAACATATCAAACTGATATATTAATTAAAAATATTATTAACTCTCTATAACAACACAAAATATTCAACAAAAAACATCATCACTTTAATAGATTGAATTCTCAGTATTTGACATAACAAGTAAGAAGGTAATCAAACACTTTTATGTACTTTAGTCCTATTTATATTTTTATACATATTATTTATTGTTAGTTAAAAATCACTTCAATAACAAACTTTAACGATTCATCGTCCCTCTTAAAAACTCGTCCTGCTCTATCATCAAAATTCTCAGTCTCACATTAATCATAATTCTCGGACGTTTTTTTAACAACGGCAAATGACGGTTCGAGAGATCTGAATTATCAAATCTCCCACATAGATTAAAAATTTTGTGCGTTGAAAAAAATATTTAGTGAAATACATCATGCCAGTCTCTCCTTAATTGTCTCTCAGTCCCCGTGTCATTCTTCGAACTCGGAAGATCCGAGTCTCATTTGCACTTACCATTTTATCCTTTCCATGACATAGATAAAAGCAGCTGATGGAAGTCAAGAAGGACATAATCAAACAAGGATTGGATCCCTAACAGCTGAACTCGAACAAACAAAGCAAAACCTTCAAAAAGCCAAAGAAGAAAGCAAAACAATGGCATTCTGCATTAAATCTCTGAAAGAAGAGCTTGAACAGACCAAGAAAGAGCTCCAGAAAATGAAGGTCACAGAATCAGAATTTCAAAAGAAAGCAATGAATCCTGAGTTTGAAAACATAAAGTTCATTGAAAATGAAGAAGGGGAGATTGAAAAGAACAGATATGTGAAATTTGCAAGTCCCCCATCAACGGTTGAAGTAATCATTAGAAAAGATGAGTTTTTAGAGAGACCACCTTCAGCTAACATGACGAAGAAGAAGAAGATGTTAAATTTGATTCCTTTAGTAACAACATGGGTTTTGTCCCAAAAGAAGGAGAACCCAGAAAAGTAATTTCCTTTTTTTTAGCTTAAATTTTTGGATGACAATGGGAGTTGTTATAAAATTGTTCAGTTTTGAAAGTTTATGAATAATAAAAATATGTGAGTTAATTCTGAATTATTTATTAAAACCGAAAAAGATCCTGTGTTTACAATCAATTCATACTACTATTCTCTAGAAAAGTTCTCAGTTTTCGTATTTATTCCACAAGTAAAAAGAGAAAAAGATATTGGAATGGCTCGTTCATATTCAAGAAATAAGGAATGAAGAGTGAGAGAGGAGAGATGATAGTTGATTTCTCTAATGATTTTTTTATCTCTTTTTCTCTTCTCACAATTTCGTAGAATTAAAGGATGAAGTTAATATTCATCCACCACTTGAAGGATTGTAAGACGCTTTCTTGTGTACTAGCCGGAAGCAGGGGTATTTTATTTGGGATGCTAAGTAGAAGTAGAAGCTATAGGCGAAGGTTTTCGCGCCTTGCTGTTAAGTAAGTTGGAAGCTAGCTACTTGCTTGTTAAAGGTGCTTGCCAGCAACTATTCGTAGATCTAGAGTTCTATAGCCGATTGTGCTACTTTCTTTCAGAACCTTAGTAGTGGTTACTAGGTGAGAGGGTGCCTATATCATAGCTGTTACCGTATTTTCTGGATACCTTTCCCCAACCAAGCGAAGAGCTAGTAAGGGCCGGAATGAAATATCGTATGTAGTGTAGAATCAGATCTGAGGCTCTTTATTAGGATTGGAACAAGTGAGGAACGAGTGACCACAAGCTCCGCTTAAGCGCTCGACATGCAGTTAGCTCAAAACATGTTCATCATCATGTGGCCAAGCGAAGCGCACCTATGTGAAGCAACCTAGCATCACTTTAGATAGGAGCAGAATGGATGACTTACAAAAACTTTAATTCCAACTAACCATGCGCATAAATTTGAGGAATGTGAAATGCACGGTTTTGGACTGGTGTCGTGGTAATCTTGAAGGATGAGTGTGGGAGAGTGTTGTTTGAAATCATTTAAATGTATTAGAAATATTACTTTAAATCATATTTATTTGACGATAATTGTTGCTTGAAGCATATTTTGGTACTTAAATGTAAATAATTCTACATCAACTAAATTTTACTTGACCAAGCGATGTATTTATTATTCATATGAATAATTCTAAAACGACAGTTATTGATCAAATTTTAAGTCATCAAGTGATGTATCGATAATTTATCTTAGTGCCATTTATATACGAGTAATTCTAGACCGACTAAATAATTGATCAAGTTTTAAGTGACTAACTGACGTATCAATCATTTATAAGTTGATGTTTTTACACTCATTAGTTAAAACATCAACCTATAAATAATTGACACGTCATTTGATCACTTAAAAATTAATCAATTACTTGGTCAATGTAGATTTATCTTCATATTATAAGATAAATATCATTAAACCCCATTGTACTTTGACCAAAAATCACTATATTCCCTTAAATTTTGACCTCTTACCTACTAGTCATTAAACTTTCTTCATTTATCAAATAATGTAAATGTTGTTTAAATGACCACGTGTCATGTATGTGACCACTATTATTCTCAATATAACCATATTCGTTATGAAACACTCACCCATGTACTTTGATCCAAAATCACTTTACCCTTTCGATTTTAACTTATTCTCTATAGTAGGTCCCTAAACTTTCATTATCCAGCAAATAACTCCCATGACCTGATAAATCAGTAAAAACACTATTTAAATGGTCATATGTCATGCACGTGACCTCTATTATTCTCAATACACCCCATATATTTTGTTGTTTATTTTCATGTAAACAAGATTTTGTAACTGGATGTAGGCTACTAATTTGTTTATATGATTGTCATCTTAAGGGGATTATTGAGGGTGTATTGTTAGCTACCGTAATACCCCGACCCAACATAAAAGAGCATTTTCATAAAATTGATTTAAAAGATAATGTGATTTTAAAATTTGATTTAAAAAATTATTTGTAATTTTTGTAAAACTATTTTAATTAGGTATGATTTAATTTAAAGTTTGATTTTTAAATTTTATAAGGGTTTTAGTATAGGAAAATGATTTTTGCCCCAACTTGTGATGCATCACAAGTCTGGGTGTCACAATCAGATTAGTCCATCTTGATAATTTAGAAAATTATAATCTATCTATTTTCGTCACGTAAACTTGTTATGCATCACAAATTGAGTCAAATAGTATTTCTCTTTAATATATAATTTTAAAAGTCACTCACACCTATATGCATTTACACCCAAAGTCAACATTAACCTTATTTTTTATTTTATTCACAATCCCTCTCTCATTTTTAAAACACACATTCACACCATATAAATATTTCACACAAGTGTAATTTCCCTCATCCCCCTCTTCTAATTCACGAACCCCATCCCCTATAATTGTTTCTATCTTAAACAACAACTACCTTTTCTCTTTTTTGTTTTCTCCCTCTCTTAAACATTTTCCAGCAAGCTTTGCCTCTTCTTCTTCCTCTTCGTTGCCTTTCCATAATTCGTCTTCTCCGGTAAAGTATTTTCTTCTTTCCTCCTTCATTGTTTTTCTCTATTTCTCAATTCGAATTTTCTATTTCAATGTTATATGTATAATTATTCAAATCTGAATTTTTGCTCTCTAATTTCCTGAAATTTACATTTTTATTGTTCATCTCTACTTTGTTCAATTATTCTTGCATCGTCGCGGTCCATCAATTCCGGTAAGGCATTTTATTTTCTTCCTCTTGTTCTTGTCATTTCTCCTTTGTTTCTCTCAGTTTATTTTCCCTCTCACTGAACCCATCCCTAATTTTCCTGTGTTCATCTATTTTCTATCATTTGAGCGGCCTTCCATCATCGTCTTCTTCAGATTTCATCATCATCTTCATCGTTGGTAAGCTTAATTTTCTTGCTTTCTTCTTTCTTTCCTTGTTCGCCGTCCTCTGTTCTTGTTTGTTACTGGGTCTCTTGACCCAGTTGTTTTTACCTGACCAGACCATACAACCGGACCGAACCGATTCAATTAGACTGGACCAAATCAGTTCAACTCGACTAGACTGAACCGGTCCAGCCCATGAACCAAACTAGGTCAGGCCAACCTAGTATTGAACCGAACTGGCCAACTTTGAAGCGAACCGTTCTACTCTGAATCAGACCAATCCAAACCCTTTGACTCAAGATTCTTCAGTTACCTTTCTGACCCGAAACTGTGTTTTCCAGCCTCGCTCAGTCCCTTTGCACTGTTTTAATTAAATCTCTATTTTTATAAAAATTTAAAAAAACATGTTTATTTAATATTTATTTATTTTCGAACAAGATATGCATATTTTGTGATCTGATATCTTCAGATTTCAGGTCATTAGTTGTTGTATTTAATTCGTGGCAATATAGGTAAGTGAATTTACTTCGTAATGTGATCCACGTGTGATAAATGTAAGATGTGTTATTCTCATCAGTTTTAATTGTATGTAAGCATTTAATGTTCATACACGTGTGTTGTGTAAGTGAGCTTACATAGTGATTTGACTTCACTATTTTAATTGTATCATGTATTTATATTTAGTATTTGTTCAATTTGTTTTTCGATAATGTTTATATTCATGAACTCTTTGATAATTATTTACTTTTCATTCATTAATTTGATTATCATGAGATAAAAGTCTGGGTATGTCTGATTATATGTTAGTATGTTATCATGTATCTGATTTCGTTACATGTATCATTATGCATTATATGTTTACTTGTGAACTATATGATTAATTGTTGTCAAGCATTGGATATTTCAAACTATGTAACTAAACTAAGTCAAATGGTAATTATGCAATATATGAATTTAAGCACAAGCCTTAGTTAACAAGAAGTCAGGTTGTTCAAGTTTTGCTATGTTATACGAATTGAGTGTCATCTGATCATGTTTGGTCACACATGGGGTGTCATCTGTTCATGTTTTGGTCACATATTAGATGTCATCTGTAAATATTTTTCGTCACTCATGAGGTGCCATCTGTTCACATTTTCTGTCACCTATAAGTGTCATATGTTCCATTGCTCAATTCGTCATGTTACGTTTCAGTTCACGTGTGAACAGTTCTGATTAAGTTGTTAACTAGGGAATATGCCAAGACAATATATGAATAAGTTTGTTATATGATTTTGTTTGAGACATGTGTTATCAACGTGCTATGTTAAGTCATGTCATGATCAAGTACGTTACGTTATTTTATATGTCAAGTCTAGTTATGTTTTGTTATGATTGCATTCATGACATGTGGATGCATGTTATTCTGTGAGTTTGCTTACGAAGTATTTTAAAATACTCATCCCCCTATAGTTATTTATGATGTGGATGGTGGTGAACAACATGAGTGAGAGACTGCCATAACTAGTTAGATCATATGCATTTATGATTCTTTTTGTGATGTGCTTCAAGACTTGGGAAAAAAATTATGTTAAAGTCAGTTATTTAAGTAGTTTATTTTACGTTATATTTTTCTACGAATTATGATGAGAGAAAACTTCATGAATTATGGATTTCAAGTTTTAACTTTATTTTAGAGTTTAATTATGTTTTATCGAGATTTTATTAATTATACATTTAAGGCACTTTAATGCTTTCGCTATTTATGGTCAAGGTTGTTCTATCATGGGTAAAATAAGATTTTAATATTTGGAAATTTTCTTAAAATTATGGTTTATATCGAATTAGGGATTTTGAAATTATGAAATTACATGTATATTTAATTCTCGGAGATTAAGGCATTACAGCTATTGTTTGATAGATGATAATAATAACATGTATCCAATTTGTTATGCTGTTACGGAATCTAAAACAAATGAGACTGGAAGTGATTTACGGAGTTGTTGTTGGGAGAGATTGGTCCGATTCATATAGGATAAACAAAAAGGTTTAATAGAAAGTTTAAAGTAGGTGACGCCACAAGCATGACATAGGGTCAACATCTATAAGGGGGAGGAGGGAAAGTGTGGTAATTGTAAAATAGATTGGGACATAATGAAAGGTCTTGTAACGAAGATTGCATAATCCTCATCCAACTGTCTGACTTCCTTTTTTAACTTCATAGCTCTCATGTTTTTATTGGTCCATCATACCATTCAAAATAACAACAACGAGTCCTTTCAATCATTGAACAAAACCAAATAACCTTCTATCTGAACTTTCATGTGTTGTTGATGTCCTTAAGAAGCTCTAGAAATTGAGCATTGCTTGATGGTGGTCATTTCTAAACTGTGAAAAATCAATTCAAAATTTAGTTAGAAAAAATTGCAAAATTTATTCATGAAGGATGAAACAAAGAAGATGATTCATGAAAAAATCAGAAAGAATTCATCAAAACTAAATTTTAAGGAGATGAAACCAAACCATTGATGTAACTGGAGGAGATGAAAACGTGGCTTGCTGAATCTTATATTATTGAACTAATTTTCGACAAATCAATAAAGTTAGAGAAGAAATTTTATCTAATCTGTGAGGAAAAATACATGGGTGTGAGTTTCATTATAAGGATAAAGACAATGGCAAAGTTAGAAGAAAAAATGGCATGTGACATGCATGTGTAGAGTTAACTGAGATTTGATAATCAGATGAGTTATTTGATGAATAGAAAAAGTTAAACTACGAGTAGGGAAGATGTTAAAATTTAAAGAGTAAAATGATTTTTGATCAACGTACATGAGGTTTTGAAAAATAAAAATTATAATAGATGACCCTATTTGTTAATTTATTTGTAACAATGTTCATTGATTTATATAGATGTAAAAATTGTCTTTTTAAGTTTAGAAATTTTTAACTTTTGTTGAACTTATTATTTTACCCTTTTTTAAAGTGTTTTGTAAACTAGTTTTCGGTTTAAATAAAGAATCAAGAAAATCAGTTTTGCCAATTTCCTCATATGTCTTCTTCTCCAACACTCCAACTGTGGCTTCGATTTCAAAGTTTCAAGAAGAATTGAATGAAAAGGATCAAGTCTCTGTCAAGAATGGCCAATAGTGGAAGAAATTTGAACTGAAAATACTCATTCCTACGTTAAATGCAGTTGATGCACAACTCTCTCTCCCAATATCGTTCGCGGGCTTTTCTTTCAGTGTATCGGTAACTTTTTGCTCTCTTTATTTTTTGAGACAGAATCTAGGAGATGATGATTGATTTTGCTTCAATATTTTAGGTTTGATTCTTATTGAATCCTGCAAGTGGAAAAACAAAATTTAAAACTCTTAGTTTCATTTATTTTTCTCTATTATCGAACCAGCTCAGATTTATCTCACCTATCGGCTAAATTAAATTAATCGAATTTGAGATGGTTCGATTGGTTGAGACTCCTAACTCACCGCAGTGACTGTATCTAACAGTGATTATGGCTAACAGTGCTAACAATGATCATTTCTAACGGTGTCTGTGACTAACAGTGACTCGATGGTTTTTCGCTATGGCTTGAAAGCAAGAAGAAATTGCGTGAGAGATATGAGAAATATAATTGGGTGTTGTCTTTTGTTATATAGACGGTTAGTTTTGGTATTTTTTTGGTTATATTTAGTTGGTGTGTCATTTTTAAAGCTACTAATATTGAGGACTTTTTTTTTGTCTTTTACTTCTATAAGGAGGTCATCCTTCACAAAAAGTCCTTTAAAATATTAACACTTATATATACCAAAAGATAATCATAATAAGGGATGATCAAGAAGAATGTGTTATTTTTAAGAAAAAAATGAATGAAAATGATTAAGGATGAAAGAAAAATAAAAAATAGTCACTCAAATTTGAAGAAAATAAATAATCTCACGCCAAAAACAGTCTATCGCCCACGTCAATAAAATTTTAAATTTTAATCCGTAAAGTTTATATATTATGTATTGTATTTACAAATATATACATAATGTATATTATATAAACGACTACAATTCAGAAAAGTGATATGCATTGTCGATTTTTTTTGCGTGCAGAAGTTCATTTTTGTTTTTAAATTATATAGATGGTTTTTTTTATATTTTTTTACATTTGTAGTCATATTTTATGATTTTTTTAAATTGGTTATTTATTAACGTTACTAGATCATGAGTGTACACTCTATGGGCCTCGATGAAAGTGCAGCCTACCATCCAAGCCCAACTGTCTTCAGCGGATGATAAAACAGAGGAGCATCTTCATCCACAAACGGTCGTTCCCATTAAGAAATAAAAAATGGACGCCAATCTCCACCGTTTTCTCTCTCCAAACTCACTATTCTCAACCATTCTGTCTCTTCCCAAATCGTCCCCTTCACCTCACTCTCACACTATTTTCCTTCCTCCGCTCCACCGGCGATCTCTCAGAATCAGATCCATCAACAACTCCACAAGCGACAGCAGCAGCAACAACAGCGTGCCGCCGCCAGTTCCGCCACCGGAAACGCTCGAGATCCGATTCCGGAGACGATCGAAGAAACGGTCGAGAAAAGAGGGAAATGATGGAGCGGCGGGTGAGATGCAGCGGAGGATGGCGGAGGGTGCTGCAGAGGCGCCGAAGAAGTGGGAGGAGATGAGTCTAGCTGAGAAGGCTATAGAGCTGTATGTGGGAGAGAAGGGTTTGCTATTTTGGCTTAACAAATTTGCTTATGCATCAATCTTCATTGTGATTGGTGGTTGGATATTGTTTCGTTTTGTAGGGCCATCCCTTAATCTTTACCAGTTGGATACACCTCCTTTATCCCCTACTTCCATCTTGAAGGGCTAAGATTTTATACAATCATCTTCTCTGTTTTTACCCCTTTATGTTCCTTTTTTATTGTTTTTTTTTGTTGGTCAAATCAAATTACGACTCTATTGGGACTGGAATACTACTATAAACGGAATTCAAGACTAGACTAGAGCTTGGGGTGCCAACTTGCAATGGATATAATGCAGTTAAGTATTGTGTGAAAATTTAGAATGTTATTGCTCTAATGAGATTTGTTTATGTCTTAATTGTCCTAATAGAGTGTCTGACAACTCGATGATTAACAAGACCAATATTCATTTTGATATTGTAAGCAAAGGATATTGTCGTATTATTTTGTGTTTATTACGTTACATAAAATTATTAACGGTATAAACCGTATCTTAAGGCCTTAAGAATTTATGTTGAACACATCAAAAATCAAATAATCGATAAAACGGATGCGTACTTGAATTCATGACAATAGATCACAATTTAAAGACGGACGGTTGGTCATTTTTTTATTAAGTCTCTATTTTGTTCTCTAACGGTTAGATATTAAAGAAAATAGAGTTATTGTCTTTAATTATGTGATCTAAAAATCATTACGATTTCAAATACATAATTATTCACATATAAACTCAACGTTAGAATTATGGATCCAATATATTAATCTTCGTAAGGTCATTTGTGAGATCAGTTCGAAAGTGTTGGCTAATAAGCTTAATGTATTTCTTCCTTTGCTTATTTTGGAAAATCAAAGCATCGGGTGAATTTTCAATCATATGTTAAAATTAAAAAAAATTGATTTTTAAATTTCCAATCATATGTTGATTGCTTTTCAAAAAATTTGGAGGAGAGAAATGAGGGCACATTTTTTAAAATTTTAGAATACTGGAGAGAGACTTTCTGAAAATATAGGATAAAGATTTTACGTGAGAATATAAAAAAGATTTTCTCATGGAAGAGAGAAATTTTTGGAGAGATGAGAGAGAAATAATAATCAGAATCTGGCTTAGGGATATATTAGTAATTCTAGGGCAATTGGATTCCTTTAAAAATGACAGTTAATCGACTATTTATCATTTTTTAAACTTAAATTATATGTATACTCAATTTTAAAGTTTTGCATATAAAAATAATCTTTATATTTTTAATATGATTTTTAAAGTTTTATATTTCACTCACTATATAATATATAATATTAGTTAAATAATTATACTTGTATCTAATACTTTTTAATAATCATTTTACCTATTATTTTTAGAGTTAATTTCACTCAGACTCACTCAACTTTGACCATTTTTAACCACACCCTCTCAACTTTGATCATTTTTAACCACACCCTCCCAATTTTGATCTCTTCCTCAGAGACTCTTCAACTTTTATTATCCATCAGAAAGATCCCTTCATCCAAAAGTCTGTCAATTTTCTGTTAAGTTAGGCACGTGACCTCAAATAACACAAAATGAGACCAAATTGCCCTCTTCATACACCTGCCCAAAATGGTTCAACACACTTAGTACGAGGACGCGTTCACGATCATCACCGATTATTGCCTACTACCGCCGAGCTGCTCCGATCGAGAGGAAAGGATGTCAGAAAAATCGGTGTGAGATTCATAATACGTGGTTCGAGTATATCCAAAACAGAACTTGGTGACGATTCCGGCAAAGCCTGGAAGAGTGCACGACCACTGTCACGAACAGTGTGGACTTGTGGCGGTGGACGAGATGATCGTGGATGGTGGTTGGGCTTGTGGCTGCGGCGTTGTTGGTTGTTGTGACCGTTAAAATGATGATTTTCTCAGTATTGTTTACAGGGGATTATCTTTTCTTTTTCTCCCAATTGAAATGGTAATTCTCTCAGTATCATTTTAACGGGCGATATGATCTGGTCAAGTTTGTGAAGATAGTTCAGGATGATGGATTGTATTTCATCCTACGAATTGGTCAATTTGTTGGAGCATAATAGAATTTTTGCTAGTTTTTTTTTCATCTCATTGATAGTGAAAATAATTGTTTCACAAAACTCTGCATATTTATTTTAATAATTTCTCTCAGCCTCTCAGCACACCCATTACTGTCTCTTCTTCCCAAGTCTGCTTAATGCGTTAAAGTTTAACTGGAGAATAAGATTTCCATTAAAAGGATGAATAAGGGAATGGTGAGGGCAATTTGGTCTTATTATGTGTTATTTGGGGTCACATTCCTTGCGTGTGACTAACTTAACCGAAAGTTGACAGATTTTTGGATGGATGGGGCCTTTTTGATGGATGTTAAAAGTTAAAGGATTTCTGAGGAAGATGTTAAAGTTGAGAGGGTGTGGTTAAATATTATCAAAGTTGAGGGGGTCTAAGTGAAATTGACCCTTATTTTTATAATGGAGCCATAATGATGTCATACTTGATTTTGGTACTTTGAGAAACAAATTTTAATTGAACCTATATTTGTCAAATGAATTCAACTTACTTATGGTAAAACTTCAGGTGGGTTCGACGTACTTTTATCTTTAACGAATAGTCTAACATTCAACGCGAGTCAAAACAGTAATTCACTATTCCTAACAATAGAGCTCGAAGACTTGGTTCATCATGCTATTGCTTTAGGTTTACATACAACTACATTGATCTTAGTAAACGTGTTTTAGTTGCACGTGGTTCAAAATTAATGTCGGATAAAAAGGAATACCCATGAGATAACTCTTGATGGAATCCCTTTATACAATAGCCAAAACTGAATTCCAATTACTCAAATATAATAGTTCAATACTTACACAAAATCAAGAGCCTCTGACTTAAATAAACTAGGAAAATTTTTCAATATATACAAGTTTACTAGTAGTATGCTAACAAATAGTCGGGTTTCAAAAAGTATACGTAAATAACAGGTTTCTAAAACGATCAATAAATTTAGACCATAATACCCTTAATCTATATAAAGTAACTACATGTAAATATTGGTCAATCGAATGGAAGTTATTGATATACCAATCTATATATTTATAATTAAGGAAACTATATATTTTTAAAATTTAAATTTACCACATTATCAACAACTACCATAATAAATGTATAAATGTAAAACATTATTTCGTAACGAAATTAGAGTTTAAAAAAAACACTCAACTATCAATATAAGAGTAAATCGGCTTCAATATCTATCTTTTTATGTCAGTTTAATAAAAAAAATGTAAGTCATTCGATTTAGAAAACTAAAATAAAAAAAACTAAAATCTAAAGATTGTAATTCGTTAAATCAATGAAATATTATTGAAATTCTAAATAAAAATTGAACAATGAGATAATGAAACATTAATTGTTTCAAAAAAAAATAAAAAACAGACTAAGATATAATCATAAAATACTTAAAATTTAAAAAACCCTACAAATCAGCCTCAACATAATCATTTATCAACTAACTATTTAATGAGGTTTTCAAAATTAAATCAAAAATAAAATTTTCTGCCAAAAATATCATTAACCATAAATACTTTAATTTTAAATTTCAATATTCTTGCAATCCTCCCTAAAATGGTAAAGAAAAAGATAAATAGTCTTCAACAATCAATAATTAAATGAACAAAAATTTGAAATCCTGGAAACAAATAGATTTTCAGTTTATTTACTCTAATTTCATGGAAACAGTCGTCAACCACACTCAATAGGTAAATAGTCGTCAACCACATTCATGAAAATAATTTATTTACCATAATTTCATGGAAATAAAAGGTAAATAGTCGCCAACCACGTTCAATCAACGAACAAATAGGTTTTTTTACTACAAATCTTGGACAATTGATGTATGAATTACAGGTTCAAGAAATTAGATGAATGACGAAGAAAGTTAATTGCGTGTGAACTGGTAGACCTAATGTCAAAATATGATATTTTTTTCATAACAATGAAAGATAATCAATTAAGCCGAATTAGCTAAAATTATGAAAAATCACCTTTATCCTAAATATTATCAATTGGTTATGGAAAAAGATATTTCCATAACCGAAAATCCATAACTAGTTATTGAATATAATAGGGTAAATATAAATATAAATGTCATATTTAATTTACCGTAAATATCAAAACTAATTTTTTTTTATTATACTAACTAATTATAGTGGACCCAGATAATCAACCATTCCTAATAACTTATTGGATGAGCTAAGCTAGTAGGATCACCTAATTCATAAATGAGTTATGCATCACAAACTATGTATCGCGCACATCACTTAGATGAGTTTTAGGAAGTAACTTAGGGGGAGATACAGAAATAGAATATGAAAGAAAAGAAGAAAAGTATAAAGAATATTGGATTCTATTTATACGATGGCATGAGCGAGCAGTACTCATGCCATGTAGAGAGAAAGTTACTAATAGTTGCGCAGGCGAATGAGGTTTTGTTGCCAAAAATTTTCTTGAGGAACATTTGCAAAAGGGAGACAAAGCGAGGCTGGAGACGCCCAATCTAGAGGGAAGGAAAACCTTTGCTTATACGTGGATTTTCACCCTTGGCATATCTGATGGGTCCATCCGCCCCGGTTGGATCACGTTATTATTTATCCGTAACCCTCAAGTCAAGTGGCAAGACTTGGTTAAACCATTACCACATTGCGAATGAATTGGAGGCATATGACTTAGTGGGATTAAGATAAGGGTTGTTGTATCAATTCACCATCACGACCTCCTAAGTAGGATTTAGACGTGATGTCCTCTCATCAAGAATGAATCTAGAAACATGCGGTAGCGTTCTGTTTGTTGGCCTATCTCTCTAGGCATGGTGCTCCTATTGAGGGGGTTGAGATATTCACATGTGAATACACGTTTATCATAGAGCACATTCTCTCTCTCTTGAGACTCCATATAGAAAATCACCATACCTAGCACCATGACTAGTACCTACTTGGCAGGCCCAAATAGATGTGTTTAACGACAGTTGTTATCGTCTAGGCTGATGAGGATGCTAATCCTTTCCTCCATGCTAGACCTACACATTCCCAAGACTTTTATGATGACTAAACGACTCTCCATTCATGTACTCCACTGAGGAGTCGTCAGTCTAAGAAAAGCCTCCATGGCTAAAGGAGGAAGATCTATTGTGTTTTATTTCTTAAAATCAGTATGTCTTTTTCATGATTTTTAATAAAAAATTTGGGACCTAAAAGGTGAGAATGGGTTTCTTTCATATTTACTCTCTCATTTTAAAAATGTGTTTTCATGGTGTGATTCTTCTCTGTTAGAAGAAAAATGGGTCGTCTTAACTCCATGGGTTTCTTCCTCCCATATCGCTTAAAGCAAGAAAACAAAAGGAATGAATTTCTTAAAAAAAATTAGGGTTTTATGGGAGCGAAGAAATGAATTTCATTTTTCAATCTCTGAAATGTGAAAAAAAAATCAGGGTTTTCCTTCATATTGTTCATTAAATAAAAAAATTGGTCCGCCTTCGCCTTGCCGAAAAACTAGGCGCATTTAAATTTATGAGTTTCTTCAAAAGTGGTGAAAAGAACATTAAGGCGTTGGAGTAGAAGGAGGAATCAATTTTCAAAAAATAGAAGGTCGAGCTGATGTTACAGGGTGTGTGAATAGTGTGAACTGAAGGAGGTGGATAAAAAAATTTTTGAGTTGGAGGCGGATGATTAAAAAAATTTAGTTGAAAGCGTAAACAAATTGTTAGAGGCGAATAAAAAGATAGTTAAAAGAAAAGAAAATGAGAGAATGAGCAAAGAAAAAGGCTGAAGGCGAATTAATTTCACCAAAGTGGACACTCTAAGGCAGCTAAAAAACTCAAAGCACATGCACAAAGGCGCCGAAATACCCTTGGCCCAAAGCAATATCCCAAATATAAGTGATGAAACTGCAGTTTAAGAAAAATAGTTGAAGGCGGATAAAAAAAAAGGATGAGAGAATACTTACTTGTCAGTGGTTTACTGAGAGCAATATTACCATGATTGTATTTATGCGAGCATGAATACGGGCCTAGATCGTATTAATGCGGACATGTTAGACATATTTTACATTGTTAGGAGAGAGGAGTATACGTGCTTTTATTAATTCACATATTTGATTAGCACAGTTTATATCGTATGTGTGTTTCTAATTACATATAAGCTGACATTCGGTTTGAGAGTTTGGCACTTGTCACATCTGTATTCACTTTGTCATTGTGGACATATATTTTCCTTCACATACAAGGATCTTTGAATTTATTTACCAACATATTATGAGGATTTATCGATTTGTTCATCAAGTGCTTATGGAGTTTATGGATTCATTCATCTTATATGTTAATTCTCCATGATTATTTCTGGATTTATTAATCAATTTATCACGGGGATTTATGGACTTATTATCGAACTCATCACAAAGATATCCAGATTATTCACTTACTTGTTATGTATATTTTGGATCTATCAATCGATTTATCATGCTGATTTCTGAACTGATTATCCGACTCATCTTGAAATTTCTGAATTTATCATCCGACTTATTGTGCGTATTCATGGATTTATCAATCGACCTGTTGTAAGTATTGCTGGAGTTATCTATTGTTATACATTGTCTTATTGTATCTGTCACATCGTCTGAATCATGCCCAATGGGGTCTTTGGTATGCGTATGAGGAATTCTAGATATATATTCACTATTCTATATTGGTATGCAGTCTTTACATCGTTACTGAATTTGGCCATGGTAGAGTAAATGACTTGTATTTCTTCAAGATTCAGAAATAAGGGAGAGATATTGTTTTATACATATTCCATATGATGTTTTCTACATTGTTATTTCTCCTTGAATGTTCTTCCCTCACAGCTTGTTTCTATTTTACTAGGAAATTCTCCTGTTGACCGTTGATGAAGACAACAAGAAAAAAAACTTATTTTCTATGAGAATTCTATTATCCACAGCTACATTATTATGTTAGTAAGAACTGTGACAATGAATTGAAGCTTGCTATATTTTGTATGCTAAAAAAAGATTGTGGAGCAGGCATTTTAAGGCGTCAATGTTCCATTAAGTGCAGAGATTGTCTATTTACATGTCGCTGATGTCACTTGCTTTGCTAGTTAAATCCAAGTCATTCCGCTTTCATAGCTTAATCTATATACTAAAGTGCCATGAACGATTAAACTCAAAAGTGGTTGAGTTGTTGTTAAGATATGCCTCCCTTGTAGAATCTACGATAATGAAAAGAACAGTGACTCTATTCCCACTTTATTTTTCCACCTTGATGATATACCGATCATGTAAGCCTTGCAGTCTCTACTACCGTTGGATGGATATTCCTAAACAGACGAGGTACTCTTATTTCTCCATGAGATTTACTGTGTCAACTTTGTTATGATCTGGCAACCCCACATTGTCAAAAGTAGACGAATAACCAACAAACTATCTGTGGGGACATGATACCGAAGCGAATTTACCCAGAGATGATGTTAAGGTAAATTTGCTTTGATGTGATGCCGAGGTGGATTTTCCCAGATATGAAAGTAAGGGAGGTTCACCTAGATATGATACCGAGGCGGATTTACCCAGATGTGATGCTAAGATGGATTTGCCTATATATAATGCCAAGGCAGATTTTCCAAATGTAACGCTAAGGCGGATTTTCCACGAGGTGGATTTGCCTGGATGTGATGCTGAGGCGAGTTTGCCCAGATGGGATACCGAGGCAAGCTTGCCAGATTGAGTAATGTGGTGGAAGGCTAGGACGTCACTAGCTCCAAAATCATTATAACGCGTGAGGAGATTCATTATGACGAAACATTTGATATACATGAAACATATATAAGAACGTGCAAACTCACGAACAACCTTGTCCATATGCTCATGACCAACTATTATGATAGTTGTCTTAGTGCCTCCCAATGTGCTTATCCACATGGACGCCCATTTTCATAGTTGATTTCATACTTCAAAACGAGGATAATATGATGAAACTTTCATGATACTAAATATTGATAATCCTTTAGAGCGGAAAGTACATGTGGCATATTAAACAGTCAAGCTTTCATCATCCAAGACGTCAACTTACTCTTATATCTCAATATTATCCTTGAGAACTTGTTGGGTTCCTGAAAAGAATTTGTTCCTATATGGGCTTCAAAGTCACCTGATTCCTTAGAGATATGGGTGTTCATTGGGCGGTTTGGTTTAGTTTTAGATAAATTCTATAACCAACCCAATAGAATCAATTTGATAAATGAGCAAACCAAACCAAACCAAGCTAACATATAAACTAATCCAACTCAAACCATTAATTATCAGTTCGGTTTGGGTTGATGGTTTCATTTCTTTTGTATTTAACGTTAACAAAGTTGATGTAGGAAAAGAACACATATTAATAAAATTAGTCTTATTTAATTAAATAACTTAGTTAATAAAATAATTTCTACGTTGATCAATGAATTCCAATTCTAGCTACTCAAATCTAAAAAATACTCTAAATAATTCAGTGTAAAAAGCAGCAGCTTGCAACCATCTTCCATCCTACCTCTTAGACCATTGACGACTATCATGGATTCATAGCCAACCTACATAACAACATAGGTAATTGACTTAGTGCACAAAACATTGCATTGACAATAAGATAAATATAAAAGAAGCACCTGTGAAATTTAATGGGTTATCTTAATCTACAAGCGTATGCTCAACTGAGGTGGAATCTAACTCTTAAATTTAATACAAGCATAAAGTTAACACTTTCACCTAAAATCTCAAAACTTATGTAGAAAAAATTAATTAAAAGATTCACGAGATGATGCTATATTTTCGTAACACTACAAAAGTGCCAAAAGCCATCACCTTCTATGAATTTAAATGGAAGCTCATCAATTATTATCATCCTTGCAAGTGATTTTCTACAAACATCCTTAACATTCATGAAAATTCTACTAGTATTTCTTATAGAAACTCATATGTGATAATAAAAGAATTACCTTAACCCTTGACTCCATCTTCGACAACAGTGGAGAACCACTTCGATTTGCCATGAAGAAAAAAAAATAGAGGAAAGTTCTTGGTCTCCTAGGTATAGAAATATTTGTGAACTTGAAGGAAAGACTAAATTAGAGAGACATAGAAAAATTGTTGAAGAAAAGATTTGGAATTCTGCATTTAAGGTTGAGAAGAACTAATTTATAGAGGGAGGATGAGACTAAAACAGTTTTTATTCCATTTAGCAAAAGATGTGCACGTGGGCTTCAAAAAAGACTTTCCCTTCCCTTTAAGTGCAAGTCGATTCGGTTTGGTTTGGGCTGTTTTAAGAGAAATTTAACGGTTTTTTAAAAAATAAAACTAAATTTAATGGTTTTTTAAAAATTAGAATCAAACCAAATCATTTTTATTATTTGAACAATCCAATAAATTATTGGTTTAGTCGATTTATCATTTTTTTTCACACCCACTACTCAGAGATCATTATGAAAAGGGTTTCCAGCCATCTCTAAGTGTGTCTGAAATACCACTTAGAGAAAATGCTTTTATATTGGTTCTTCCCACCCATGGTAACAGAAAAACGTTGCCTCGGTGATAACAAGTTCACCATAAAATGCGGGTTAACGGTCTTGTTTTTATGTTGGTTCTGCACACCCGTGGTAATAGAAAATAACCATGTTTAATGCCTGAAACAGGGTATTTTGGGTTAATACTGCCTCGGTGATGACAAAATCACCTTAACATGCAGTTTTACGGTTTTCCGCTAAGCACACCCGAGATAAAAAAAATTAATATGAGGGGTGATTTAGGGATTGAACATGTAAGGGTGAAACTTAGCCTCAGTCGCGAATTCTCCTCCAAAAAAGGATCTTGGCCATTGAATCATGATTTATTAAAAGGAGAGAATTCGTTGAAACTCTTAAACAAGTTGGTAGGCATGAAAATGAATTTATGATCCGTTAAATGTGCTCATCACCGATGGTTTAAGTGTTCCCACATATATGTGCCTTCCTAGGTGATTTCATACTATTTTCATGTATATATATGCACCTTCTTAGGCAATGTCATACAAGTTTATATGTATATATGCTTTCAAAAGTTGAATCATCTGAGGGTGACACTTCAGGTAATAATATTTTGTTTGCTTGAAAAGTCTCACGCATGCTATTATGATATAATTGAAAGTGCTTTTATGCTTATTTGGAAACTTTCCAAATGCATCGGTGAATGCAATTTTATCTCCACTAGTAGATTTTATAAATACATTGTCAAACATTATCATTCACGTGCAAGTAAATTGGCTATGACATATACCTACTCGATTCTTTTAATTTCGGTAAATTGGCTATGACATATACCTACTTGATTATGTCAATCATCATACCACATGTCATACATACCTAATTGTACGAACATTATATTTGAAAGCACATGTTTCCATTTAAGCTCCTAGCATGTGTATTCATCATCGAGCCATCTCTTGATGAGTTTCGCCCTAGTTAATTTTCTCTTGGATAATATGTTACCTTGATGTTATGTTGCATTGGTCAAGTCCCTCATTGATGAAACTCCTCTTTGGTGGGTTGTTCTTGATCAATTCTTCCAGACCAGTAATATAAAAAAGTGATGGTATGTTTATTCATGACTCTGATGAACTATCTCTAGTAATACTGAATATGAACACATCATTGTGCTTTATTTATCATATGCAAGCATGATATGGTTATAAAAAAAATGTGTCGCTTGGCTCTCTTCACTTATCATAGTATACAAATATTTTCAAGAACATGCATATGGTATATTTATTATCACGTACTCTATCGCGCTAACATTGAACATAAGATTGTACATTGCTAGCGTATATTTTTTTTTCAGCTAGTAGTTCTTCAGCGAATGGGCCTTGGTCAGACTCTTAATTAAGAGAGGCACATCATGGCTAACTACTTCTCGCATCTCGTACTAGAGGCTAAATGAAAGCAATTGGTATATCATCAGATCCAACTGGGAGTTACAACAACAAAGATGGTTTTACATGATTGATTCAATAAAAAAACATCTGCCATAATAGTTGAACATATTACAATTTAGTAGCTCATAAAGTAAGATCACAACACATATAGAGACTACGTGCAAGATCGATTGTTATACATTTGAACTTGCACATGGGGCTTATGTTTATACATACATTTTTACTCGTTGAGTCCACCCACCCCGATTGGACCCCGTTATTATTTACCCGTAATCGTCAAGTCAAGTGGCAAGACTTAGACAAACCCCGTCTTGAGAATAAATTGGAAGCATATGGCTCGGTAGGATTAGGATGAGACTCATTGTGTCTCTACAGTTTTAGAAAAGGTAGGATTATGCACTTTATCCTCTCATTGAGGATGAACCTAAAGACATGTGACAACATTCTATTCATTGGAATATACATACACTTGGAAATCTGTCACTGGCCACTATAAATTTGGGCTTAGCCCTCACTCTCTATATAAAGAGGCATGGCACTCATATTAAGGGGGTTGTTATTCACATGTGAGCACACATTTATCATATAGCACATTCTCTCTGTCTCTCTCTCTTGAGACTCCATATAAAAAATCATTATAGCTAGCACCATGATTAGTACCTACTTGTCACCGTCTAGGCCACTGAGAATGCTCATCTTTTCCTCCACGTTTCTAAGATTTTTTTATGACTAGACGAATTTTTGTTCATGTTCCTGATCCAATATGAAATCACCCCCAAACAACCTTTATTGAAGCTTTTTTCTCTAAAAGCTTCCATGCAAGGAGAAATCCAAGCCTAGTTCAAGCAATCATCCCAAGCATCATCTCCTTCACACTTTTCATTGCTCATATCACTTATAATTTCAAAATGGTGTCTTCTTCTCTTATTTCTCTCTTATGCTCTCTCTTATTTCTCTCTTTCTCTCTCTTTGAAAGCTCTTACATTCCCCCGTAACTTGCAAGGATTGAATAAGGTTGGGTCCATTTTCACCAACCCATTTATTTTTTTTAAAACTTTTTTTTACCATTTTTGGTTTTTTTATACAAGTCCAAAAGGTCTTGTACTTCTCCATCTTCTTCCTCATCTTCTTCTTCCCCTTCGGATTCTTTGAAATTGTAGCGACTCTATAGCTATTGTGTTTTTGTAAATTAGGGCTAGAGATTTATGGATATGTGATTTTATAGGAAAAAATTAATAGATTTAAGCCTCAATAACATAGAAGAACCAATGAGGGGTAGATGAGTTTAGGGATGGTTTTAAGGAACTGATGGATTTTATGGGTTTTCTCTCTTCCCTTGTCTTGTGCCTACATACAAATTCAGCTTGAGTTACTCCCAATTTGTGCAATTTGATGTGATTTTCTTGACACTAACATTGCTCCAATCGCTATAAATTAGTCATTTTCCCTTTGATACTATTTGTTGGTTTTTTTGTAGTTGGATGGTTGGGATTTAGTATTTAGAAATCAGAATGATTTTGGTGGAAGATTATATTTAAGAATAGATATTTTTTTTATATTGTTATATGATACAAGACACAAAATTTGATAGTATAATACCCTTTGTTTAGGCTTTGCCCTTTGTTTAGGCAATAGATAGTTGACTGTAGATAAATTTTATTACCTTGTTTTCAGGCTTACATTACAAAGAGCACTTCTACTTATCATAGGCATAGTGGATAGTGGTGATAATTTGACAAAGTTCTAGAACATTCTAGTTAATTATTGTTCTAGGTAGTTTTAGTACATTCTAGAAATTCTAGTAAACCTAGAATCATCGATATTACTTTATATCTTGAAACTTTTAGAAGACTTTAGTAAAGTCTAGAATATTTGAGAATATCTAGAAGCTTGTAGAATGTGCATCATATTTCAAGAGTCTTCTTCTTGATTAAGTTTATTTTTTCCAATCCTAATCTCATTAAACATAATAATATGGTAGAGCTAGCCAGCTTAGATCAAAAGTTGAGGTTCATGGTAGTTAGGAAGGAATTTGATAATTCGGAAAAAGACCTATCAATAAACAAATTTGTTATTTCAGTACGCTTATGTAATTTCGAGAAAGCAAAAGCTTCTTCATTGGTAAAGATGCTTTCATCTCTGATGAGATACTTCTTATTTATGAAAGATAATGGAGGAGATGAAGTCTCGTTAGAGCTAGAGAGAGAGAAAGAACTTTGAGAGAGAGAACATAGAGAGAGTGCATAAGAGAGAGAAAGAAGATGTTAGGGATTGAGTATTCTAAAATGAATCATTTTGTAGTGAGGTTAGTGATTAAGTGTTCTAAAATGAATCATTTTGGAATGAGGTTAAGAACTAAGTATTCTAAAATGAATCATTCTGGAGTGAAAGAGAAGAGAGAGAGAGAAAATACAATCAGTTGATTGGATAAATGACACGTAACATATGAGTATAAAATTACACTATTATCCATAAAAAAATATTTGAAGATCACATGTAGTCATTTCCGTCTGTATTTTAGACGGAAGTGATAATAGAGGGTAACACCTAAAAGAAATTTAATGTTATGGGACATTAGTGCAAGATTTTGAAGGCGAAGAAGAAGTTTGATATAGATTACACCAAATGTAAGAGGTGTCTAGTGTAACTATCCTAGACCAGGGTCGGCTAGTGGCCTATGCTAGGGCTTCTAGTCCATGGAGGGCCTCATATCTTACATTTTTTATTGATATTTTAATTAAATTTGTTATTATTGGGTGTTAATTATAAAATAAATTTAAGTGATTAACATTATTCTTAAAAAAAATGGCCAACTGAAAAAGAAAATCTTAAAATTGATAATTTAGTCATTCCATTAGAAGTTAGTGTTTTAATGAATTCTTTTCCCATGACGGAAACATTTTTCTTTACTATTATGTGTTGCTAAATTTTATACATAATGCAATATTTTCAATTTAAAGGTCAAGAAAACAAATATACTTACCATATTGAAATATCATAAATATATTATTTATTTATATTTATGTATGAGTAGGAATGAATCGGTTATTCTTTTGATGTAACGGTAATAGTTTTATCTCGTAAGTTTTTAAATACAAATATAATTATGAATCCTATCTCATATTGATCATGTGACATAAAAAATAGCAAATGTATTAATTATATTCTATTAAAAAATTTATAAGACTGCTGAAATAAACGAAGAAGAAGAAATCTTTACAAAAATGTAATACTATGTAAAAATAAATATATGCTTAATATAAATTATCGTTTAAGATCTCAAGAAGTATGGAAGATGAGCCCCGCACAAATTATTTTAATTAGAGAAAATGGAAACTATAAAGAACAAGTGATAGGAAATTTCAACTACTTCCACATATATTGTATTACGCCTATGGGGGTTATGGTGGAAATATTAAAAGCAAATAACAATATTTAAATAAAACTTCAACACTAGTATAAAGAATTGTAATTATAGCAATAATTTAGTGATTATTGCAACTCTACTATAATGTCTCTAACTAGAATCAAGATTCTGTGTCGTCCAAAGGAGAACAGTTTGTGAAATATAATATAGTGTATTACAGTTCTCTCAAACTGCTTCTCTACTGTTAATCAATAAAGAAAATCTGGATCTCTCTCCATCATCAAACCATTCATCCGACATCGCGGATGACCTCAGTTTTCTCTGAAGTCTGAACTGGGACCTACTGACTTCAAGATGTCATCAGCGGCATCTGATGTAAACACGTGGCAAAAGCAGAGCTGATTCCGAACCGATTCCCCCTTACAATGGTGGGAACAGAAGAGGCCAAGAGCAACAAAAGTCGCTCGTTTTTAGTAGTTGCAAGAGAAACGACACAAGACGGACAGCCGTTTTATAAACTTAAATTAACTACCATGACAGCGTTGTCTGAACCTCCCACAACGATATTTCTCCGGCAAAACCTGAACAGACGAATCCAATGGTGGACACAGCCACAGCATTATTCCAATTCCTTCAAATATATATTAAAGCAAATATTTGCCTAATTACTTCTAATTATCTGCCAAAGAGACTCTTTCTTCTCTTTTCAATTCCATGGTTTTTTTTGTCAAAGATACACATCATATCGCATAGACAGAAGGGCTTAAACCACTAAGCCAAAATTAGCATGAAATTGTTCGTCTTAGGTGGGTAGTGTTGGGTTTATGTGTTTGTCAATCTGAAGCAGGGGAGGATAAATGGGGTCAAAGGGAGATGAAGAGACGAAGACAGAGAGATGTTGGTGGTGGATAATGGTGTTTGTGATTGGAGTTTTTGTTTTGAGTGCAGCCTTTGTTACTGTTTTGGAGAACGTTGAGCATTTTAAACGAGCTCATAGTCATACCCATGGCCATGATCACCCTGTTGGTGCCGTAGTTGAAGAATATGCTGTTGCTCTTGAACTCGCTATGCACTTCTTTGATATTCAAAAATGTAATCCACTGTAGACCCTCTCCATAGCTTGTTTCTAGTTCTAGTTTTATGGGTTAAATGTGAAAGCACCTCTGCGCTTCGGCTGTTTTGCAAACAAGCCTTCAGCACAAAATTTTAGCAACTAAGCTCCTATGGCACAAAATTTGTTAGATTTGGCATCTTTAAGCATGCCATTTAATTGTGTTTCTATGAGTGGATTTAGTCTTGTTTGTTGTGTTGATGCAGCTGGTAAGCTGGTAAATAATAGGATAGTGTGGCGAGGCGACTCAGGGCTGCAAGACGGGAGAGATGGGGAAATGGATTTATCAAAGGGAATGTATGATGCAGGAGACCTCATCAAATTTGGATTCCCAATGGCTTTCACAGCAACAGTGTTGTCATGGGCAATTATTGAATATGGTGATCAGATGAATGAAGTGAAGCAACTGGGGAATGCTCAGGACTCCCTCAAGTGGATCACTGATTACCTTATCAATGCCCATCCTTCTCCAAATGTCCTCTATATTCAGGTGTTCCCCCGATTCCCCATGTGTACTTGATTTGTATCTGCAATTCAATTATGCTTCTTTCCTCATTCCCATCTGCTGTGTTCGTAATTACTGATTATATTATTATGGTGCGGTTAATCCATCTTAACTCTGTATTCTAAATCATTTTAAGAGATAAGCTGCATATTCTTTGAGTTTCAGAGTCAAACTCCGTATTCTAAATCATTTACTGTTCTCTTATTAACATGTGAAGGTGGGAGATCCTGAATTGGACCACAAATGTTGGGAAAGACCAGAATCAATGACAGAGAGAAGACCATTAACACAGGTGAACACATCTTACCCCGGAACGGAAGTTGCAGCAGAAACCGCAGCAGCAATGGCATCAGCATCACTTGTTTTCAGAAAAACCAACTCCACTTACTCCAAACTCCTCCTTACACATGCCCAGCAGCTGTTCAATTTCGCTGATACTTTTAGAGGCTCTTATAGCATAAGCATCCCCCAAGTGCAGCTTTACTATAACTCTTCAGGATATGGTGATGAACTCCTGTGGGCTGCTACATGGCTCTATTTCGCTACCGGAGATCATTTGTACCTCGAATACGTTACTGAACAAAACGGGCCGGCCTTTGCTAATTGGGGTGGCTCTTCGTGGTTTAGTTGGGATGATAAGCACCCTGGAACTCAGGTATTCACCTATATCATGTCATGAATTTAAGTTATAGACTAAGGTTTTAAGAAGTGAAGCTGTGCTAATGATGTTGCCAATCCGGGCAGGTTTTACTTTCCAGGGTAGATTTCTTTCGTCCAAAACACAATATTTCAATTGCAGAGAATCTCGATCTACAACTTTACAGGAAAACCGCTGAGGCTGCAATGTGTGGATTCCTACCAGGTTCTCCAACAGCCACGTCCAGCAAGACACACAGTAATGGTCTTCTTACTTTTTCAGTCACTTTCCACCTTATGCTTACATAAATCATTGAGTTACACCATAATCTTAATTTAAACTATGATTCTAGCCATTTTGAGCCTCAGAGAAGGAGTTTTGTTGATAGTATTAATTTGTACATTGTTGATGCAGGTGGCCTAATATGGGTGAATAAGTGGAACTCTTTACAACATCCTGTAGCTTCTGCATTTCTTGCTCTTCTTTATAGTGATTACATGCTCAGTTCGGAGGTAGAGACCCTATACTGCAGTGGAAAACTCTATAAACCCTCTGATCTTCGAGAATTCGCCGCTTCCCAGGTATTAAAAACTGGCTTTAAATATGCTTCTTGAGGAAGTGCATCTATTGTAGGAAAGTATTCAGAGAAATAAGCGCTTTCCAACAGTGTTTTAATATGTTTCAAATTCATTCAGGCAGACTATGTATTGGGAAAGAATCCAATGCAAATGAGCTATCTTGTTGGTTATGGAAGTAAGTACCCTCAATATGTTCACCACAGAGGATCTTCAATACCGGTTGACGCTAAAACTGGCTGCACCGATGGGTTCAAGTGGCTTGACTCACCGGATCCTAATCCGAATGTAGCGGTTGGAGCGCTAGTAGGCGGGCCATTCCTAAATGAGACATATATCGACACCCGAAACAACTCAATGCAAGGAGAACCTTGTTCTTATAACAGTGCCCTTCTTGTTGGCCTTCTTTCTGGTTTAGTCACTACTTCGTCAGTGGCCAAGTCTTTTACATAATAGCAATAGAACAATACCAATGTACAGATATCAGTATCCTGAATGGCCTACTAGTTTAGACTGCAGGTTGTTGCTAGGATTAAGAATGGTTTTAATTTTCTTATTAGTGTACATATATAGAAGCTTAATTTCATTTTTCCTTGGTAGCCATGGTGCCCGACCTTGTTTTTCCGTACCCGATTAATCTTATGAGACTCGAACACCGTGTTCTCAGAAGTTTCTTACTGCCTGCTATTTAATTGTTTTAAGAGAAAATACGACAAACAATTTATTAGGGGTGTTCAAAAACCGTCCAGACCGTATAATCCGATCCGGACCGGACCAAAGTTGATCGGTTTGGACGGTTTTTTTCTCATATTTGGTCGGTTCGGTCCTCCTTTTAGAGAGGACCGAACTTTTGGTTCGGTCCAGAATTTCAACCAATTTTGGACCGGACCGACCAGACTGACCGTATAATATATATAAAAAATACTTTTTTAAATAAAAAAGGACTTTTCTCCATTTCTACATCGGAAAGGAAATAGAGAGTTAAGGTAAGAATGAGTTATAAAAGTACTACATCTACCTCCTCAAGATAAAGTAAGCGCCCACATGTGTGTGCTATTAAAGCATGCCTTGAAATAAGGTGTATTTTTCACGCGTATGATATGTTCAATGTATTAACTGTGTATTAAAC
Source organism: Datisca glomerata (assembly GCA_003255025.1). Lineage (NCBI taxonomy): Eukaryota > Viridiplantae > Streptophyta > Magnoliopsida > Cucurbitales > Datiscaceae > Datisca > Datisca glomerata. The sequence goes on along the minus strand of QANY01001431.1, from coordinate 1,287,829 downwards.
TTTTAATCTGAAAATTATGTGTATTTATCACGCGTACTTAGACCGTAAAATCCGTCCGAACCGATCGTTGAAGTTCGGTCTGGTCGGTTCAGATTTTTTGCAGTATTTTGGTCGGTTCGATCCTCCATATAGGAGGACTGTAATTTTTGGTCTGGTCTCGTTTTCCTCCAAAAATCCGACCAGACCGACCGTTGAACACCCCTACAATTTATCCTTATTACATGAATATAGATAATCTCACTTTTTTGTCAACTAAATAAAGATTATACGAGAATCAAATCCGGAAATAGAATGACGATCTCTATATAGTAAACATAGTATTGATATCTTTGCAACGGAATTTCAATCTAGCTTCCAATAGGGACTCAAGTGATTGGTAGGGTATATGAAAATGATGGAATGAACTTTCCTCTTGCTGCACGATTCAAGTAACCTTGATATAGATTATATAACTATATACTATAGTCATATAATTGTAGACGATATTTATATTCACATACTGATAATATATTTATGTACTCATAGTATACTATTATATACATCATGCATGACCTTTTATTATAACTATGTACTCATAGTATATTATTGTACAGTGATAGTATATATTTACGTACTCATAGTTTTTATGACAATTATAATGGATATTGTTGATATGATGATTGATAGTAAACTTTTGATGATATATATGAATTTTATAATGAATGATTTTATTTTATGATAGGAGTATAGTTTGAAATCATTTAAGGACTGATACTGATTTTATTATGATGTGTATAATGTTTCGTAAATATTTTTTTAAGTGATGGGTTTGATTATATAGTACAAGTACATAAATATATATTGTATATAATTTTGAATGAATGACATTATTTTATGATTAAATGATGGATTGAAATGATTTGAGAATTTATACTAACTTTATAATGATGGATATAAAACTTTATCCTTTTACAATGTGCTATCTTTATTGTACTTGAATCATAGTTTCTACACATATATGGTATCATACTGTGTGTATTTAAATATATAGAATTGAAAGTTTTAACATTACAAATAAACTTGGCGGCATACATTCTCATTGACATAATAAAGACAAACTATGGATTATTAACCATCTTATATCCATCATTATAAAGTTATAATGATGGACATTCTTCATTCATCTATCTGCATCATAAAGACGAACTATGGATTATTAATCATCTTGTATTTAAGAACAAAAAAATAATAATAACAATCAATAACTTATGCTGACATATAAAATAGTATGTAATTACATAGTATATAATTATGTAGTATATATTCGTATACTCTGAGTATAAGTAGTATACCACTTACCAAATCTTAAGTATGAGAATCTGTAGAATAAATAAATTAGAAAATACACTGGTTTACGTCCAGAAAATAGAGTAAAATAGAGGGACAAACTGCTAACTCACAAAATAGGTATATTATGTTTGTTTCATGAAAAAAAAAACTAAAAAAAAAACTCAGAAAAAAACTCATAACAATCACAAATATAAGAAAAATCAGGCATGAACTTCAGATTAAGCCTAAATCACAAGCATAAAAAACTTACCTATAATATATTGTTTATATAAAAAAACAAAAATTGAACTTTCAACTTACAATCGTGACAGGAGCCAGAGCCTATGGAGCCTCGACACAGTGGGAGGGTTGTGAGACAACCTGAGAGGCATATGTCCTATGGAGAAGCTTTGACAGTTGTCTCGGATAAGGATCTTACGTGTTTCAGGAACAACATTTGTTGAAACGTCTTAAATGTGTTTCAGGAGCATACATATGGTGAGCTACAATAATGGTTAAAGATCCTAACAACATCATGGCATGCTCAATTATCTATTAATCTAGCTCCCCCCGGGAATCCTTAGAATTACCACTGCTTAGCTTTCAATTTGCCTCTGACCATCAAATGAAATGTGAATAACCCGTCCTCCTGTCTCTTTCTCAGAGGTTATGGTTGGTCCTGAAGTAAACTTATGGCAAGAAGCCATAAAAGATGAGATCAATTCAATGTACTCGAATGGAGTCTGGAAGCTTATAGATCTTCATGCATGGGTAAAACCCGTAGGATGCAAATAGATCTATAAGAATAAAAGAGGTCCGGATGAGAATGTAGAGACATCCAAAGCTAGGCTAATAGCCAAGGGCTACACCCAAAAGGAAGAAATAGACTATGAGGATACATTCTCGTCGATGGTCATGCTTAAATCCATCTGAATTTTTTATCCATTGTTGCTGCCCTTGATTATGAAATCTGAAAAATGGACATCAAGACTGCTTTTCTGAATGACAATCTTGATGAGCGCATTTATATAGCTCAACCAAACGGGTTCATGGAGAAAGGTCAAGAGGAAAAAATTTGTGAACTGCAGAAGTCCATTTATGGACTTAAGCAAGCGTTACGGTCGTGAAATATTAGATTCAACGAAACTGTTAAGAACTATAGTTTTGAGCAGTTAGGGGACGAGCCATGTGTGCATAAGCTGATACACGAAAGGAATGTGGTTTCTCTAGTCTTGTACATAGATGATATTCTACTCATTGGAAATGATTAGAAAAATTATCTGATGTCAAGATTTGGCTTGCAAAGTAGTTTGATATGAAAGATCTTAGAGAAACTGCATTTGTCTTAGGTATTAAGATCATCCGAGATAGAAAGAACAGATAATTAGCACTGTTTCAAGCATCTTATATTGATAAGGTGTTTGATCGCTTTAGTATGCAAAACTCCAAGAAAGAATTTCTTCCTTTTAGACATGGAGTCAGCCTCTCCAAGGAGCAGTCTCCTAAGACTCCTCAAGAAGAGGAAAACATGAGAAAGATTTCATATGCCTAAGCCGTAGGAAGTCTCATGTATGCGATGTTTTGTACTAGGCCAGACATTTACTATGTCGTGAGTATGGTGAGACGTTTCCAATCTAATACTGGAATCGAGAATTGGAATGTCGTTAAATATATCCTTAAGTATCTGAGGAGAACAAAGAACTACATGCTTATGTATTCAAGTACTGACCTGATTATAACAGGGTATAGTGATTTCGATTTCCTAACAGACAAGGATTCTAGGAGGTCCACTTCAGGATCAGTGTTCATCCTGAACGGTGGAGCAGTTGTATGGAGAAGTATCAAGCAATCTTGTATTGCTGATTCTACCATAGAAGCTAAATATGTGGCAGCTTGTGAAGCTGCAAAGGAGGCTGTATGTCTTAGGAAGTTCTTGAAGACTCTGGAAGTTGATCCAGACGCTAACAAGTCCACGGCACTTTATTGTGATAATAGAGGGGATGTAGTGAATTTTAAGGAACCTAGAAGCCATAAGAGATCCGAACATGTAGAATGTAAATGTCACTTGATTATAGAAATTGTTTAAGGCAGAGACGTTGTGGTTATGCATATTTCGACGGTCAATAACTTAGCAGATCCATTCACAAAGACTTTAAGCAGTAAAATTTTTTATGGTCATCTAAAAGGCTTGGGGATAAGAGATTGTACACACCTACTTAAGTCCAAGTGGGAGATTGTTGGAATATGTCCATAAAGTAGCGAGTAATAACCATTTATTTGTATTTAGTTATTTCTTAGACATTAGTATTATTGAATTTTTATGAATAAATTGAAAGTTCTATTTTAAATTAACGTGTGTTTGGAAATTACTTGAGTCCTGAAACTTTCATCAACGAATGAAGAGTGAAGACAGAGGCGTCTCAGAATGAACTCTTCTAAGAAAGTTCAGAACGATATTCGCAGTCGTAGAATCGACTGAGCAATCGAATCTAGTTACGACTGTTAGGTTGAACCAATGGATACCAGTCATGGGGCATGGGAGTGGAGATTCAAACAGTTAACCTAGACATGTCATGAACATGTTGAATAGACCGGTAATAAATTAGTTTAGAACCAAAATCATTTACCTAGCTTTAAATCTAATTGTTACACCTTAAGAGTATTTTCATAATTACCTTAATTCTGAGGTGAATATGTAGCTTAACTTAGTTAGTTGCAATATTTGATATGTCAAATGAGTGAGTTTGAATTTGTGGGCAATACCTCGGTTGTTGGAATTGTAATTCAATTAAGTTGGAGTTACGTGATTCACATATTTGGAAATTTATGGTTAGATTGTGAAAACAACAATATCACACTATGCTTTATTGATGGGTGTGTGAATAAATTAACATGGCCAAGTATTCAATGAATTAAGTCATTGATTAAGACTTGTGAATTGTACAAGACAATTCACTATTATGTCTTTCTTATTCATAGTCGATAAATGAGTTAAAAAATATTAACAAGAGGGGTAAAATGGTAATTTTATATTCCGCTCTTGTTACTGATATTCACGATGAGTATTATGTTAAAATATTTTGTGGACCGTGAAAATAAAAAAGGCTTATTTACACCAACAGAAAAGTAGCGCGCATGAATCGAGAGTTGATTCTACATCAAACTCATAGTGGAGTCATACGATGTTAGGATTAAACAAATCAAGAATTTATGGAGATAAATTCGTCGGGTACTTAAATCCTTAACTTTATTCATGTGGGTCCATTCGGTCTTAGAAATAGCTCATAAGAACAAGAATAAATAAATGAAGTAAATTGGATCAAAATGTGTTTTGATGCCAAGACATATTTCTTACATCTATATGTAATAGGTGATGTCACTTAATTAGTTAAGTGTGATTATTTATATTAAAATTAATTAGTTTATTATTTTCTATTTATTAGATAGTTAGTAAATAAAAGTAAATTAATTAATTAACTGATAATGATCAATTAAATTTATTAATTGGATGGATGAATCTCAATACAACTCAAACTTTAGGGAATATTATAATTTTCGACAATTATGAATAGAATAGGTGAATTTTTTAAACTCTAAAATATATGGGTGTATTTATAAATATCAAAAAATTGATTTTATTAATATCTAATAGTAATTTGATTGCAGAGAGAGAGATATAGATATAGATCTCATATGAGATACAGAGAAAAAGAGTTTTCTCCCCTCCCTAGTGATTGCTGCCGATTTTTTCCTTCAATCATTTTGAAAGCCCACACTCAAATTCCTACACAAAATTCTCATGAGATATATTTTTGAGATCAATGGGTGATTGTTGGTGTACGAATTCATAAATCGTTCTTGGAGTTCAAGCGCGTGATTCGGATCACGAAACTTGAAGAACACGAAGAACGCTCGAAGGAATTCCGCCAGGTTAGAAATTCTCTGATATAAAGTGTAGGTGAAAAATTATTTCTAACATTATCTCCTCGTTTAATGTCGTATATGCACGATCGCACGTTGTTTGATTTTAAGTTATTTAATTTGACTTAATAAGTTAATTGGAAAAAATTTTAGATCCGCCCACGAACCATTTTTGGTTCAAACTTCTTTTTAATTAATTTTAAAATCTACCGGTCCCAGCATGAACCAGTTCAGGGTTGTCTGGATAGACTAGTTTGATCTGGTCTAATTGAACCATTTTGGTTCAGTTGATCCAGTTCGGTCTGTGTGTTATATGGGTCAGGTAAAACTCAACGGGGTCGCAAGACCCAATTACAGAAAAAACAGAGACCAAGAAAAGGAAATAAAGAAAGAAAAATGAAGATGAATAGTTACGCTTACCTTAAGAAATTACAACTAAGATGAACAACAACAATTCGAAAAAAATGATCAAGGCTGCCATTAGAGAGAACCAAAGAAAAATAGAGCGTTGGAGTGAAGAATCAAAGAGAAATAGTAGAAAATAACCGAAAAGGAGAAAGGGAGAAATCAAGGGCTTACTGGAGTTGATGGACGATGACGATGTAAGAAAGACCCAACAAGCAGTAACGGAAAAGAATGTGAATTGCTGGAAATTTGAGAACAAAATTCAGATTTGGATAATTATACATGTAACATTGAAATAGAAAATATGAATTGAGTAATAGAGAAAAATAATGAAGAATGAAGAAAGAAGAATATAGCTTACCGGAGGAGACCGACAATGGAGATGTTGTCGACGAATGAAACGGAGAAGAATGTAGAGGAAACAGAGGGTATCACTGGAAAATTAGAGAACAAAAGTTCAGATTGAAATATCAACACATTAATAAAAAAATCTAAGTTGAATAGAGAGAGAAAAGAGGAAAGAAAAATAGAAACGAAAGGCAAGAAGGAGATAAATCATACTTACTAAAATAAAGACGCTGAAGAGGTGAAATTGAACAATGGAGAAGCAGAGATAGGGAGTTTTCGATGGGAAAGAAAAACTGTAAAAGAGAGAGAGAGAAAAGCAGTTATAAGGGAGGGTTCATGAAAAAGAAAGGATTTTTTGCTAAACTTGACCTCTAGATTAACCATTTTACAGAAATAGACTCATACACTAATTTGATCATGGTGTTGATTCGAAGCTTATTTCAAGATAAACATACTGAATTGAGTGTTCATCTGATGGAAGAAGGGAATGCATCTCTTTTTTTTGTTACTTGTGTTGGGATGTTTGACAATCAAGAAATAAGACTATTTACTAGCTATGAATGGTCTAAACCAAAGAGCTCACTACTCTCTAATTTTTAAGGAAGTATTGGACAGTCATCTACATCACTGAATCTCCAAAATAAAATTCACTAGTTTGATTAACAAACAGATCTTAACGAGTGAATCAAAAGATCCAGTAGATATGCATAGGAGTTCATGACTACTCAAGATTCAGACTGATCTACATATGATCATTGAATTGATGTATATTAAATTTTTATGATAAATGGCACGTTAATAAATATATTAATCCACATCGGTTCTATCATATATAAGCTTATTATATAAAGGATCTTTACTAAGATGTCTATCCACATCAATGATTCATATCTAGATCACACGCATTCATAATGCTTAGTGAACCGTACTAGCAATTATTCATTAAAGATTTCATACTTTAATATGTTGCTGACAATTTTATTCATTATCTATGATTTTAATCCTCTCGTACTAATACAAGATTATAGTCTCTTTAATGAATATAGAATTTTCATATATTTGAGTGGCCCAGATTGCTCTAAATGCAATCTAAGGGCCACAATAGCCCACATCCATGCCGTGAATTTTTTCACGGCATGATAAAGCTTCCCTTACATTAGAATTACAACTCTAAATAAATATTGTGAGTTTCATTCTTATATGTTTCTCCTATGTTGCCTATAAAATTAATAGATTGTTCATGAATAAAATCAAGAGAAATAATTGGTTTCCTCTCCTTCTTCCTCGTCTTCTTCCTCGTCTTCTTCCTCTTCTTCTTCCTCCTCTTCTTCCTCATCTTCTTCTTCCTCTTCTTCCTCCTCTTCTTCTTCTTCTTCTTATTCTTCTTCTTCTTCTTCCTCTTTTTCTTCTTCTTCTTCTTCTTCTTCTTCTTCTTCTTCTTCTTCTTCTTCTTCTTCTTCTTCCTCTTCTTTTTCCTCTTCTTCCTCGTATTGTTCTTCCTCTTCCTCTTCCTCTTCCTCTTCTTCATCTTCTTCTTAAGCTAATTTATTTCTTGCATTATTTTATTAATATTATATTTTATAACATGTTATCAGCGCTTTCTTCTTCTTCTTCATCTTCTTCTTAAGCTAATATATTTCTTGCATTCTTTTATTAATATTATATTTTATAACATGTTATCATTGCTTTCTTCTTCTTCTTCTTAAGATAATTTATTTCTTGCATTCTTTTATTAATATTGTATTTTATAACATGTCATCATCGCTTTCTTCTTCTTCTTCTTAAGATAATTTATTTCTTGCATTCTTTTATTAATATTATATTTTGTAACATGTTATCAGCACGAAGTTTTAACCAAAGTTCATTGTTAAGGTGAAATTTTGTCATTGACTATTCTATTACATTTTAATATTTTCTTAGATCTTAGATAACAATCTTGTTTGATTTTATGTTTAGAAATAGACTAGAATCTTAGATAACAATCTTATTTTATAAGTATTCATCTAGTATTATTACTTCTTTGTGTTCTTATATAACATATTCTAAATAATATTAGTTTTTCTTAAATTCGGTGTAACCCACCAATAACATATAAGATAATATCTTACAACATTTTTATGACAATAGTACAAGTTGTGAAATATTTATAAAAGAATATAGTATTGATATTAGAAAAAACTCTAAATTAGATATTTTTGTCTGACATGAAAAATATATGCACACGTTATTATTCATTTGTTGTTCTTAAATGAATGGTTATTTAAAGAAGAATTGATTCACCATAGCATTTTAATATTTATTGCTATGTTTAAGTTTATTTGTTTATAGTTTATCATTATAATCATCTAATGTTATATTTTAAAATGATTGTATTACTGCATTAATGCTTCTATCTATTTATTCTAGTTGCGCTATTATTTTATCATGCAATTTTAGAGTCTAGAAATTTCAAATCTTACAAAACTCAAGTTCATTGCTCTCGACATTTCAGGCAAAAATTATTTGTCATGGACTCTTGATAGGAAATTCACCTTGATGCCATGAACATGGGGAAAACAATTAACGAACAAAACCAAACATCTCTGCAGGATCGAGCAAAAGCTATGATATTCCTTCGCCACCATTTACATGAAGGATTGAAAATTGAATATCTTACCGTAAAAGATCCTCTTAATCTCTGAAAGAGTATAAAGGACATATATGGCCATAAAAATGATAATACTTCCAAAGGCTCGTTATGACTGGATGAACCTGAGGTTGCAAGATTACAATTCAATTAGTGAGTATAACTCTACATTATTCAGAATTAGCTAGTAATTTTAAAATTATGTGGAGAAATTTTCAATGGGGAAGATATGCTAGAGAAAACATATTCTACTTTTTATGCCTCAAACGTGATCCTACAGCAGTGATATCGAGGGCATGTATTTAAGAAATACTCTATATTAATCCCTTGCTTACTTGTTGCTGAGAAAAATAATAAGCTTTTAATGAAAAATCATTAATCTCGTCTAACTAGCTCAACATCATTCCTATAAGTGAATGCTGTATCATTTAGTAATCGTGGGCATTGACGTGGACGTGGACGTGGTCGAAGTAATCGTCACCATGGTGGTCATAATCATAATAGTAAATCATGTGGTTATCAAAATAAAAAATCCACACTATACCACCAGATGGATGAAGAACAAGGAAAAGAAAAGGGTTTACGGAATAAGCCTTTCAAGAATTATGAAGAAGTTTGTTATAGGTGTGGTATGAAAGGTCATTGGTCACGTACCTGTCGTATGTCTAAGCATTTGGATGACCTATATCAAGCTCTTATAAAGGGAAAATGAAATGATATTGAAATGAATTTTGTTGATCATAATAATCCAGTTAGTCTGACCCACTCAGACTTTTATGACTTGCTACAACAATTTATGGAGAACGTAGATAATGTCATTGATCATGCACACATTGTTTAAGTTAACATTTCTTTTTTAACTTTGTTTTGTCTCTTTAATTGCTTTTGATAAGAATACTATGAAAAATATTTCGTAGTTTCTTCATAAACAAAAGTTTATTATATTCCTTGTTAACGAATAAATATAACTTTTACAGATACTTGATGGAGTAAAAAATTAATGTTCAAGATGTATGTCTGTTAGACAGTGCATCAACTCATACAATTCTTAAGGAGAAAAAAATATTTCTCTCATTTGACATTAGAAGAAACAATAGTAAATATAATATCTGGCATTGCAAAGTTAATAAAGGGCTTCAGAAGAGCCAACATTATACTTCTTAGTGGAATAAAATTTATTATTAATGACACATTATTCTTTACAAGCTCCAGAAGAAATCTGCTTAATTTTAGAGATATTCATTTTTGTGATTATCATATTGAGACCATTGATGAAAATAATATAGAGTGTATATGCATTACTTCATGTGCCTCAGGTGAATATTGGAGAAACTTCCATCTTTGTACTTCGGGTTTTCAAGTCATCTTTAACTAAAGTTGTGATAGAATCTCTTACATTTTATAGCTCATTTAAGGAGATATTTGTGGGCCTATGCATCCATCATGTGGCCCATTTCAATATTTTATGGTGCTAATAGACGCATCTACATGTCAGTCACATGTAAGTCTTCTCTCCATTTGTAATGCAGCTTTTGCTAGATTATTTGCTCAATTAATTTGATTACGAGCACAATTTCTTGATTATACAATTAAGACGATTCATCATGATAATGCTAGTGAATTTACATAAACAACATTTGATGATTATTGCATATCAATTGAAATTGATGTTGAACACCCCCTTGCCCATACTCGATTTAGCATAACCGTTGATTAAATGAATACAGTTAATTGTTAGACCATTACTAATGAGATCAAAATTACATATTTCTGTTTGGGGGCATGCTTCCAAATGGAAAAGAACCAAATATTTATCATCTACAATCTTTTGGTTGTGTTGTATATGTTTCAATTTCCCCACCCCAACACACAAAAATGGGTCCTCAGAGACAGCTTGAGATTTATATTGTCTTTGAATCTCCCTCAATAATTAAATATCTAGAGTCCCCGCCGAGTGATATGTTTACAACAAGATTTTATAATTGTCATTTTGATGAGACAATGTATCCAGCATTAGGAGGAGAAAAGTCACAACTAGAAAATAAATATGAAATTTCTTGGAATGCTTTATCATTGTCTCATCTAGATCATCGTACAAATCAATGTGAACTTGAAGTTCAAAAGATCATTTATTTATAAAATATTACAAATCAATTACATGATACATTTGTTGATGCAAAGAAAGTGACTAAATCACACATAACAATTGTAAATGCTCCAGCACAGATTTACATACCAGTAGGACAAATCATTAGTAAAGTACGCCTGAACCGTGGTAGACTTGTTGGGTCAAAAGACAAAATGATCCAGAAGAAAAGGATAAATAAATTATGAATAAGGTTGAAGCTCTTGAAGATGCCACATTTCCAAATCAAATAAATGATATGTCTGATCAATTAGAGGATATAGAATTTGTTTCCCCATAAGAAGAAGTACATGATAATAAAAAGATCTCTATAAAATTTTCAGTATTGGAAAAGATTTAGATTGTAATAAAATCATTGACGATATTTTTACATATAATGTGACACTTGATATTATAAAGGATCCTAAAGATATTGAATTAAAATCTGTCGAAGAATGTCGGCGTAGAAAAGATTAGCCAATATGGAAATATGCAATACAAAAAGAGCTTAATTCGCTTACAAAAAGAGCTTAATTCGCTTTCAAAACGAGAAGTATTTGGACTTGTAGTTCAAACACCCAAAGGTGTAAAACTAGTTTGATAGAAATGGCTATTGTATGAAAGCGTAACGAGAAAAATGAAATTGTTAGATACAAAACATGTCTCGTAGCACAAGGTTTCTCACATAGACATGGTCTTGGTTATGATGAGTCCTACTCCTTTGTACTGGATGCAATTACCTTCTGAGTTTTTATTAGTCTGGTTGTTATAAAAGAACTTAATATGCATCTTATGGATGTGGTAACAACATACTTGTATGGCTTACTTGACAGTGAAATACATATGAAAATGCCAAAAGTATATAAAATGCATGAAACATATAATTCAAATCATGTAACATATGTTCAATTAAATTACAACAGTCTTTATATGGTTAAAAACAATCGGGGCACATGTGGTATGACCGCCTTAGTGAATACCTTTTGAAAGAAGGGTATGTGAACAATTTAATTTGTGCATGTGTTTTCATTAAGAAATCAGATCAGAGCCGCCATTATTATTGTGTATGTAGATGATTAAAATCTTATTGGCACTCCTGGAGATCTGAATAAGGCCATAGTTTATCTGAAAAGATAGTTTGAAATGAAAGATTTTGGAAACACAATTTTGTCTCGGCCTACAAATAAAACATTTATCAGATAAAATATTAATCCATTAATCGACTTACACATAAAAATTCTTGATGTGATTTTATATGTATAAAGCTCATCCATTGAGTTCTCTAATGATTGAAAGATCACTTGTTATTAAAAAGGACCCTTTTTTCCTCGAGAAGATAATGAAGAAGTCATTGGTCCTGAAGTACCATATATTAGTGCAATTGGTGCTCTCATTTATCTTGTAAATTGCACACGTCGTGATATAACATTTGCTGTTAATCTACTTGCCAGATATAGTTCTTCACCAATTTAAAGGAATTGGATTGGAGTTAAACACATATTTAGTTATTTGCGTAGACCAAAAGATATGGGTCTATATTATTCAAAGACACCAAAATCACAATAAAAGGAGAGTCCATTATAAATATATTGTACTCTTTTTCCTTCGCCAAGGTTTCTCCTATTTGGTTTTTTTGGCAAGGTAAATTTTTACAAGTATAAGAATTTTATACTTTTTTCCTTTACTAGGATTTTTCCCAGAGGGTTTTCTTCTAGTAAGGTTTTAACGAGGTATATTATTTGTATGGTGGATATCTAAAGGAGAGTGTTGTAAATGCATGAGTTAGATGCCATCATTCTTTACTCTCAACTTTTTTAACTCTCCCAACTCCTAACTCTTTTATTCTTAACTAACCTATTTACATTAGAAGTAAAACTCATAAATAAGTTTCATTCTTATAGGTTTCTTTTATGTTTCCTATAAAATGAATAGATTGCCCATGAATAAAATCAAGAGAAAAAATTAACCACGAGGTGCAACGCAAATGGTCACTGCGGGTTTGGGAGTTTGGTCCCCTCAGGTTGCGGGTTCAAACCAAGGATCATGTTATCTCGTGGTCATCGACCTATGAATTTATCCATTGATCTAACAGTGGTGTACTTGCGGGAAACTCCAAGCTGTGGGCCTGTGCACCTCCGGTATTACTCAGAGATACGTTTCGGAGACCCGGTGCTAATCCAAAAACAATATCAAGACAAATAGTTGGTTCTCTCTTCCTCTTCTTATTCTTTTTCTTTATTATTAAGCTAATTTATTTCTTGTATTATTTTATTAATATTACATTTTATAACAATTTTGTATTAGTATATTTTTAAAATATAACTTTCTTTCTTCTCTATTTCACCCTTACTTTCACAATATTTATAACCTTAAATATTTATCTTCTCATTTTATACCCTTTTATATTTTATTGTCTAATTTTTTCCTCAAAAACGTGACATGACATGTTTGACGTGTGTCTGAAAATGAAAAAAAAAAAATCAAACACGATTTTGGCGTGTCACATACGTGTTAGAACATGTCGACCCCGTATAGGTGTTTGACTCATGTCTGATACCGATACTCTATATAAATAAGAGCGTCGGTGCTTCCTGGATAATAAGTTATGCATTTCTCTTGAAATTGGTAAACTTGAATGGTAATAACTTGTACATTGCCATTTACCGTTTCTTAAATTAAATATATATAAATTAGTTATATATAGGAGTTCATTAGTTTATGTAAAAAGTGAAAAATAACTTATGCTCATTTAGTCATAAGTAAAGTATTGTTATTTTGAGTTCAAACAAATAATATTAAAAAAATTAACTAAAAAAATTCGGCATTTTGTCAGCTTTACCCTTATCACTGACGAATTCTTTTCCATAATAGAAGTGTTTCGTCAGTGATAAGGGTAAAACTGACAAAATGTTGAATTCTTTTTTGTGTTTTTTCATACAATTTATAAGGAGAAAAAATATCTCTCAGCTAGAGCCCGGTTATCACCTTTTCTAATTATTGAGGTGATGTTTGATTTGCTTTTAGAAAGCCGAATTGGAATGTGAATGGGAATAAAAATGAATCATAATTACAACAAAAATCTATTCCAGTGTTTGGTTTATGCCTAAGAACAAATACGTAAATTATTAATGACTTTCATTCTAACATTTGATTTAGCATTTTTATAATGGAATGTAATATAAAATTTTGGCAAAATTAAACTAACTAAATATTGGCTTAACGAAATAACCACATAATAATATCAATTCATAATGTTTTATTCAATTATATACCTTCATATGTTTGATAAAGAAAGCTTCTAAAAATAGCATTAAGATACTCTTTTCCTCCCGACTCAAGAGTTGGAGGTTCAGTGTGACAATGAGATTAGTGCTTTTCTTTTACCTTAGATTAAATGTAAAATGGCATGCACGTTAATTGTTCCATAATTACAGTCTCATTATATGTTATTGATAATTTAATAATTTAATTTTAAATATTTTAGTTATGATTATTACTTATAGTTATGTTGTGTTTAAGTACGTTAATAATAAATATATTTAGCACCATATATTTATTTTTATATGACTAAGATCAAGAAAATGTTATATTATTGTTATTCGCTATTATTAAGTAGTAGAATATCACATGTCTGCATTTAGAAAAAAATAGTATATAGTAATAATGTGCTCTCAAAATTTAAAAGAAAATGTGACGTTATTAGAATTAAATAATCTATTTCGTGTTTATTTTAACTTAATTTTATTTTTTCATTTGTATTGTAAATTTTTTTTATAAATATTTGTATTTATGTAACATATTGATTATATACTTCCATATATCACATGTCTTAAAGTGTTTTATAAATTAAATTGTACTATTTAAATTCTATAGAGATAATTTACTTTTCCTCTATATTAAAAATATTTTAGTACAAAGTTAAGTCTTATTGAGGAAATAAATAATTCTCTATATAACATATTAAATAAATAATTAAATAATTATTTAAACTTTCTGTATAACTTCTTACATAACTTGTTACAATTCTTCAAAATTATCAAATTAAAATTATTATTAATTATTTTTTTTCAAATTCATTAAATATGTGAATGAATTTTGAAATTAAAAGATCAATTTACTATAATTTTAAAAATAAAAAAATCTTAAATGACACACGTAATTTATAAGGTTATTTTGGGTAATGGGGTAATAATATGTGAGCAAAATTATCAAAAAATGATTTGCATCTCCTCCTTCACTTTTAATATACTAGTAATGTGCTACATACGTTACACGTAATATAATAGTTTAATGTGTATGATGTTATTGTGTTCGATGGTTTAATACTATTCATACTTGATGAAAGTATTAAATTAGTGATAAGCTACAAAAATATAATTGATTGATTTCTTCGTGCTAAAATACATGTAGATGAGAGCAAAAATAAAATATCTTTTTGTAAGAAGTATGAAAAGATTGAGAGATAAAAAATCAAAGTTAACAAATTAATAAACACATTAACTTTAATAAGTGTCTTAATTAATTATTCAAAATTAATAATTAATATATTAAAAAGAATAATTAAAAATTGTTTATTTAAATTTATGAAGTGAATCCATTAAATAAATGTATAAGTATACGTGTCAATCAGTCACATTTGAATGTATCCAATAATAAATGATAGCGTTAGAATAGTAAATAGCTCAGATAAAATCTTTCAACAAATATTTTTATTCTCATGTGACTTTTAATGTATTATATTCTAGATATGTCTTATAGATATGTACAATTCTTAACCTATAATATATTATCTATATTTGTTGAACTTGTTTAGTAAATTTAATCTACTCATTTTCATAACTTACTATTAGTGACACATTAATATGCTTTTGTAAAATTAGTCTAATTATTTAAGCCAAAATCTTAAGTATTCAATAGTATTTCAAAATTAATTTTTTTAGTCTAAGTGTGTAATAAAAATAATGTAAATTTAATTTAAGATAACTAATTGAGACTTGAGAGTGGTTAATTAATAATATTAGGTTAATATCTTGATGGGGTCATTCAAGAAAATTTAAGATTTATGGTAGGATAAACTGATCTAAAAATGAATCTTATTATCTTGTCACTTTTAATATATTATAAATTATAGATTTGGATTTGAATTCATATGTAAATTTTGTTTCGGTGTGGAACTCACAATTATTAGGGAAATTATAGTAAATAGGTTGTTTTTTTAATGATCTAGACAATTAGCCTAAAATAATAATAATTGCAATTATAGTCGATTTATTATGAACTCCACACTTGGTTCTTTTTTTAATCGCCGAGCTCAACCTAATCATTTATTTTCTTTAATTTGATTTTTTATGAGCTCCATAGTTGGAACCCCACAATTTCCAAATGTTGCAGGCTACTAAATTGTCCAATTAAGTCAATTAATAATTCCACACCCACTTTCGTGAAAATAATAATTGGGTATCCTCCAATGGTGATTTTGCATTTGGGCTCTTTAACCGATCCGATGAGATCAACTTAATCGGTAAAGTATTGGGGTACGGTTCATTTCAAAATTTATTCCAGAAGGCAAATAAACTGTAGTTTGGGTAGTTGGGGCACCTTGTTCTTCTAAATGAAAATATAAGAATGGGCGTGAGAGAGGGAGAGGCTTTGGATCTGTTTGGAAGGGGAAAGAGGAGAGAATCAGATGCTAGAAAAGAAAGGAGAAATGAGACGAGTGAGATGAGAAAATGATGATTATCAACACTGTTGGTTTTCGAGCGAGAAAGAGGTGAAGAAGAGAAGGAGAAGACGAGAATTCAGCGAGAGAGATTGAAGTTCCAAAGTGGAGAATTAGGGAATCCAATGAGAGAGAGGTGACGAATGAGGAGGAGACGAGTTTGGGTGTGATAAGGGGTATGGTACTTGTATGATGTATGATTATCATGAATGATATATAAAAATATACTAATTATATGCTACGATATACTAATGGTATATTAAAATATACTATGTCATATAAATATACCGTAATACATCACAGATTGTATATAAAAATATACTATGATATATTGATAGTATACCTGTACACAAAGTTTTTCCAGTTTTATAAAAAAAAATTAAGTTAAAAAATCGGTCATTCTTGCAAATATGATTTTTTTTCTTATTCTCTTACTTATTTTTCAAAAATAGTCTATTTTCCTAAATGAGCCCAATTATTATTTAAATTAGAGGAGATGGAATCAGAGATTATAAATTCGGGGAGGCTTCGATTCTGAAACGCGCATGTAGAGAAAATCAAGATTGTGATCAAGATAACACCATTACCCCTTATTTATTAGTTTCATTACAAAGAACATCAGAGTATTTTCCTTCTCTCATGCTGACAATGTATTATTCACTTCAGCATTCTTATAAGTGACAATTCATGATCAAATCGTTAATTTATTTAGGGAGGTTTTTAGTGAGATTTTTTTCAATTAGCCAATTCTAGAGGTTGTTTTATTTAGTGAAGTTTTGAGTTGTAATACCCAAATTCTAGCCAAAACTCAAGAGTCCTTGAATTAGTAGATGGTAAATTCCGTTATGAAAATAATGTTATGTTATGGGACATCGTGACTGAATAGGGAAAAAACCTCCCAAGACACATGTACAAAAAGAACCAATCTTGAGAGGACGCGTGGACCGTAAGCATAGTTAGGATGAGGGCTAGACGAGAAAGAACATAGAAGCAGGGATCCTAGTCAGAACCAGAAAGAGCACAGAAGCGGTAATCCTCGTCAAAACAGGAAAGAGCACAGGAGCGAGAATTCTCGCCAGAACAGGAAAGAGCACAGAAGCTGGAAACCTCATCCAAACTATAAAAAATCACCAAGTGGCTGTGATTGACTGGCTGCTGAGCGAGACAGAAAGAAAAATGAGGCCATACCCAGGCATAATGTGCACCTCTTTTATATTGTTATTTCAATCAACTCATGGAAATTGGGAAACCTATATAAGGCCAATATATTAGAAGAAAGGAGGGAGACATACAATACAACAACAAGCACAACTTAGACTATTTTATTCCCTACTCTCTCTCTCTCTATCATATTAGTACTTATATAAATAAGGTATTATCAATACCCCCTGGTTCCTGGCTAAATGAAAAAAAATCATTTACATTTTAGTACTTTCATTGAGAGAAGAAAAATAACCTGAAATATACCCTCCAGAAAACCAAACCATGCCTCGAACCACGTCGAACATTGCCCTCAATGAAGGAAACGGGAACGGGGATAAGCGATCCAATCACCCTGCTCCCCCAGCTGAGATGCTTCAGACTATCCTAAGTCGAATGCAAGAAATAGAACAGCAAAATGCTGAAACACTACACAATGCGTGGCAGACGATATATGAACAGATCACTGCATTACAGCAGGACCTTGCACAGACAGGGGCAGAAGTCAGTCATCACACTAACCATGAGGGAATGGAGAATAGCAAGAAGGAAACAGACACAAAGTCAGATGGGAAGACGACAATAAAATAGTAGGAACATGCAAAATGAAGATGAGGAAGTTCAGTCTAAGGAACACGAAAATGAGGAGGTGGGAGAATCGCCAACCAAAAGTCATGACGGAAGTTTCCATGGAGGAGATAATGGAAAGAAAGATGATGGAATTGAGCAGCCTGGGAAACACGGGAAAACCTGACCTAGAGTCACTCACCAGAACTCCATTATGTCGAGAAGTCTTAGCCTCCCCAATTCCGATGAAGTTTATGGCACCTAAATTCAAATGTCATGAAGGAAATCTGACCATGTAGATCATCTCAGACGGTTTAAACAAGTCAAGGAATTATACCAACATGAAGACGCTTTGATGTGTAGGATATTCCCCACAAGTCTAGACAGGACTGCACTCAGATGATATCACTCCCTCCCTTCTCAATCCATTACTAACTTTACTATCATTTTCACGGTTCAAGCAAGTCATGGAATTATACCAACATGAAGACGCTTCTTGTTACAGTACTCTACTTACCAGGAAGTAATGGAAGACTTGAACTACCTTCTGAAGATATCCACCCAGAAAGAAAAAGAAACACTCCGAGAATACACTCACAGATTCGAGGAGGAGATGGCCAATGTGGAAAGTTATGACGAGAAAGTGGCGAGACTGGCTTTTAGGCGAGGGTTGGATCCAGAATCAGCCTTCTTTGAAGATTTATCAAAGATAAAGCCATTGACCATTATAGAGACTTTCCAAAGAACGCAAGCATATATCACGTTGAAAGAAGAAAATATAAGTTTGTTAAAACAGGCGAGACGACGGATTAATGAGTTAAGGAAAGAAGAGCAGAGTTCAAGTGCAGGCAGAAAGCAGAATCAAAGAATACAAAAAGAAGATGAGCGGGGAGACAATAAGAAAAATATAATTATTGCTTGAAGGGGACCCGCAGATGACATCCATCTTAGAGACAAAGTCCAAACCCCGTTGATTGTCTCAATAAACCAAGTCCTGGAGATGATAAAAGACAAACCTTGGCTGAAAAGATCTGTCCCGCTTACAAGGGAGTCAGACCACGCGCATAAAGATAAATACTGCTCATTCCACATGAGCAATAGAAATTTTAGAAAATAATGTTTCCAACTGAAGGACTATATGGAGAAACTGGTAAAAGAAGGATACCTTAATCGATTATGAAGAGGGCGAAACCAAAGCGGGAAGCTGAAAGGGAAACCCATGACCGAGAAAAAAGTGATAATAAGAAGCAGCTGCTCTGAATAGTCGACACCATAATCACTTTAACTAAATTGGAGGGAACTACAAGAAAGGAAATGAAAGTGTATAGTAAAAAACCACTATTGGAAGGAAGCTGGAAACAGGATAGCATTGCCAACGAAAGTGGGAATCCCCTGCTCATTTTTTACGATAAGGACTTGGAGTATAACGATCGTCATAACGACGCCCTTGTCATCTCAATACAAGTGGAAAATGTCTGTTGAGAAGGGTGCTAATTGACAATGATAGTCCCGTCAATATTCTCCATTGGTCAACACTTCAAAAGATATCTATAGGGGAACGACAGTTACAAGGTCTGTTGCAGCCACTAGTAGGCTTCAACAGGACTGTGAGCTACTCAGAAGGACTGATCAACCTCCCAGTTAGCGTAGAACCATTCAATTACCTCATCGAATTCGTGGTGTTGGACACATCGTCCCCTTACAACGCTACTTGGGAAGAACCTGGTTACATAAAATGAAGGCAGTGCCATCCCGTCTACTACCAAGTGTTGAAATATCCATCCCCTAAAGGGATCAAAACTATAAAAGGGGAACCAGCCGCCACCAGGATCTGCACAATAACCTCATTGGAATCAGGAAGGAAACATAAGACGGGAAAAATGGAAGAGAAGTTGGTGGTTCGAGATGAGTAATAGCAATTACAGAATGACACGCATGTGGGCCCAAGGTATGAAGCAGAAGAAGAAATTAAACTTATTTGCTTAGATGAAGAAACACAAAAAATGACAAATTTTAGGGCCACCTAGAGGAAACGAAAAATGAAATATTGACTGACTTCCTACCAAGAAACACATACATTTTTACAACCACTGATCAGGAGATGCCAGGCATACCGAAAAATATAATCTGT
This sequence comes from Datisca glomerata, assembly GCA_003255025.1. Taxonomy (NCBI): domain Eukaryota; kingdom Viridiplantae; phylum Streptophyta; class Magnoliopsida; order Cucurbitales; family Datiscaceae; genus Datisca; species Datisca glomerata. Next base: position 1,267,479 of record QANY01001431.1, on the reverse strand, counting down.
CATAAACTGAATACTGGCACTTCTGTTAAACCAGTGAAGCAGCAAAAAATAAGTTTCATGCAAGAAAAAAACCTTGCCATTAAAGAAGAAGTTGACAAAGTACTAAAAACGGATTTCCTCAAGGAAGTAGATTACTCAGAATGGCTCGCTAACGTTGTCATGGTAAAAAAGAAAAATGGGAAATGGAGGATTTGTCTGGACTTCACAGATCTGAACAAGGGCTATCCAAAAGATGAATATATAGATCAGATTGTGGATGCTACCCCCCCTGAACTTCTGAGCTTCATGGATGCCTTTTCAGGATACAACAAAGTGAAAATGTCCCAACCTGACTGAGAGAAAACATCTTTCATAACTGAACATGGTACTTTTTGTTATAAGGTAATGTCTTTTGGTTTAAAAAATACAGGTGTAACCTACCAAAGGTTGGTAAAATAATAGAAGTTTACATAGATGACATGCTGGTGAAAAGTCGAGAATGGAAAGATCACATCGAAAACTTTTGTGAGGCCATTTCCATCCTGAAGAATAATTTGATGAAGTTGAATCTAGAAAAATGCACCTTCAAAATGGCGGTTAGAAAATTCCTCGGCCACTTAGTTATGCAACAAGGAATTGAGGTCAACCCAGATTAAGTAAAAGCCATAATGGAGATAAAATCCCCACGAAACTAGAAAGAAATATAAGGCTTAACGGGAAGGTTAGTGGCATTAAATATATTCTTTCAAGATCAAGCGACAAATGTAAACCATTCTATGTAAAGCTAAGGGAAAATTCAGCGGACGTATGGGATGACGAGTGTAAGGAAGCTCTTAGAAAGATAAAAGAATACTTGGTAGCTCCACCATTATTGTCAAAACCAAAATCGACTGAACCTTTATTCTTATACTTAGTTGTCTTACAGACCGCCGTCAGTGCTGTTATGATCAGAGAAGAAGAAAGGAAACAGAAGCCAATATACTTCGTCAGCAAAAGTCTGGTGGTAGCCGAGACCCATTACAAAAGGATGGAAAATTGATGCTGGCAATTATGATAGCCGCAAGGAAACTAAGGCCACACTTTCAGGCACAAATCGTAAAGGTGCTGACAGATTCTCCTTTTAGAAGTCTCTTGCATTCACCCAAAATAAGAGGAAGAATGACAAAGTGGGCAATCGAGTTAAGCCAATACGAGATCCACTACAAACCAAGAACATTAATTAAAGGGCAAGCCTTGGCCAATTTTATGGCAGACTTTACAGTTGACGCCAATGAGGAAGCAGAAAGTGGACAGCAAGTAATTGACAATGGGACATGGGAGTTATACGTTGATAGAGTATCAAACAACAAAGGATTCGGAGCAGGAGTGGTGCTATGGACTCCGTTTGGCGAAACTCTCGAACATTCCATCTCATTTGGATTCAATGCCTCAAACAATGAAGCCGAATACGAAGCCCTGATAATGGGAATCACTTTGTTACGAGAATTAGAGGTAAATGAAATAAAAATCTTTTGTAATTAAATGTTGGTAGTAAAGCAGGTAAAAGGGGAGTTCACGATAAAAGATGAAAGAATGATTAGTTACCTACAACGGGCAAAAGGGCTACTCAAACAACTAAAAATTTTTGAAATCTACCATATCCCATAAGTAGAAAATAGGCACGCAGATGCATTGGCTAATTTAGGGTCTTCACTGCAACTCCACAAAAAAGAAGCGTACCAGTTGAATTTTAGGAAAACCAAGCATCACATCCAAAGAAATAGCAGAAGTAAAAACTGGGCAGGAACCGAGTTGGCAGGATGACGTAATATGTTACTTGAAAGAAGGGATCCTGCCTCAAACAAACTTCATGCTAGGAAGATTCAACAACAGAGTGTCAGGCACAACATAATTAATGATTCATTGTATAAACGGTCATTTTCAAGGTCATATCTGAAGTGCCTAAAGGAAAAGTAAGCCGAATACGTGTTAGCAGAAATTCACGGAGGGGTGTGCAAGAATCATCCAATGGCAGATCTCTAGCTTACAAAATACTGAATGAAGGTATTACTGGCTGAAAATGCACCAGGATTTCAAAAAATATACAAAGAAGTGTGACAAGTGTCAACGATTTACCCACGTGATAAAATGGCCATAGGAGAACTCAACACCGTGACAAGTCCTTGGCCATTCATGCAGTGGGCTCTGAATATCGTCGGACCACTCCCCATGGCACCCGCTTAGAAACACTTCCTGCTAGTTGCTAATGACTACTTCACCAAGTGGATTGAGGCAGAGCCTTTGCTAGGATTCGTGAAGAAGAATAAAGGGGATTCCATGGAAAAATATAGTGTGCAAATACGGAATTCCTCAAATATTACTATCTGACAACGGGCTTCAATTTAACTTACTGCAAAGATGGTGAGGACTTTCTGCAAAGATCTGTAAATTACCAACCGATTCTCTACACCCTACTACCCACAAGGAAACAGACATACTGAAAGATCAAACCGAATCATACTTGACAACATGAAGAAACACCTAGTGTCAACAAAGGGAAAATGGGTAGAGAAATTACCAGCAATACAATGGGCATATCGAATAACTCTCAGAGAGCCGACAAGAGAAACACCATTTGTCTTAACCTATAGAACGGAAGCGGTTATACTGGTGGAAATAGGAAATCAAAATATCATATCAGAACTAACTGAACAGCAAAATGAAGATCTAATTAAAGGAAGTCTTTGATATGTTAGAAGAAAGAAGGGAAATGGCGCTCGTGCAGATAACTAATTGCAATTAGAAAAAGAAAACTACTTCCAGAAAAGAATTAGAAGGCGAGAATTTCAAGAAGAGGATTTGGTTTTGAAAGCAGAAAAAACCTTCTCTCTAAAATGTGAAAAAAAGAACGGCGGCCTAGAAGACTAAACCCTTGAGAGCGTAAAAAACCTTCCCTCTAAAAAGTGAAAAAAGGTCGGCAGCCTAGCCTAAGCCTTGAGAGTCGGAAAACCTTCTCTCTAAAATGTGGAAAATGAGTAATGGCCATGGCCTAAAAGCCTAAGGCACCGAGAGCGGAACAAAAACCACTATTTAAAATAGGAATTGGGTTTATGGTTTTGAAGCCTAAAGCCTTGAGAGTGGGGACGCCTACTCTCAAAAAGAAAATTGAAACTGAAAAAAAAGTCGGCGACCTAGAAGCCTAAGCTCTTGTGAACGGGAAAATTATTCTCTCTAAAATGTGGAAAGCAAAGCAATGAAACACAATGCAAGGAAATGAGAAAATAAAAACTCGAAAGAAGATGGAAGCGGGAAAGCTCATCTGCTCTGAACAGGAAACAACTCAGAAAGCATAAAAACCACTGTAAGTGAAAAACCCTTTAAATTACTGAAGTCTAACCTAAACTGCTATTGGGAATAATTTGGAACTTAGAAATTGCCATGTGCTAAACTTATGAGTTACTTAATAATTCTTTTTCAAAACATTTGAAAAATTATTTGATTAAAAACTGTTAAAAGTACAAGATTCTTAAAGTTCTACTTTACTTACTCAAATCTTACTAAGTATAAGTGTTGAAAAAATGAAGCGCGCCAAGAAGAGAAAGACATTTCATTGATAAAATGAAAATTACAAAATTCCTTAAAAAAAGAGAAGAAAAAGAAAAGGAAAAATACAAAGTTGCTGGAATGAAAAAAGAAGACTAAGTTTCATTCTCAAGGATGATCCCATCAACAAGAGGGTCAGTCATGGCGCCTTCAGTATCCTCCGCGATGAGAACGCTAGCTTCTTCAAGTGGGGGGATTGCAGCCTCCTCAAAAGAAGGAACATCCTCAGGAGTGGCCCCCTCTAGAGAGACCTTGGGGGGATGTTCTCTTTTCCATCCGTATACCCGACAAAGTAAACGTTCTTCTCAGGCTTGTCAAAAAATATTGGTAAATATCACCAGTCTCCTCATCTCTTCGTTCGGCCTCCTCCCGGACAACTTCAGCAGCGGCCAACTTCTCTTCCTCAATCATTAAATTTTCAAAGAAAGAGTCTAGCACCTCTCGGACTCCTCAAAGGCCTCATTCGCAGCCCTCGAGGACTCTTCAAGCTTGGAATGCTCTACTGCCACGACCGCTGGCCCCGAGCTAACTCTTCAACACCACTCTAGAGTTCTACTTCTCTTTTGGAGAGATGCTCAATTTCAGCACTCTGAGTCTTAAGAACCCCGTAGTTAGTCTCGATCTTCCTTCTTGGCCAACAGTCTGCTCATTGGCCAAGAAGTGCTCCTGAAGACTGTTGTGGAAGATAATGGCCTGAAAAAACTATTAAAGGCAACACCGCTCAGTAAAATAAAGATGGCGAATAAAGAAAATAAGAAAAAGAGGAAACAGAATGCCTTCATCAAACCATGGCTTAAGGAATAGAGTTAGTTCCCAACAGACATATTTCGAGCAGCTGTCATGTTCGTGTCTGACTGGACCCAATACAATATGAGCTGAGCAGTGGTCACATAGGAAGTTGACAAAAGTGGGGACCTGGGGGACCCCATGGAAATGCTTCCATCTCCACCAGGAATGGTCTTCACCCACTCCCTTGGAACCGGTGGCTGGACGTGACTCATATCCCATTGTGCAAGTGGCAGAAGGGAAATACGCCGTTGAGAAGTCTCAGCCGCAATAGAATGACCGGGAGGAATGATCAGGGATGAAGCATGAACAGTAAAAGTCTCGTAGGAAGTAGGAGAAAGGTTTGCTTGGGAAGAGCTCGAAAGTTCGCTCCGTGGACGGACGTTCCTCTCTTCCTCAGCAATGTCCCTGATGATAGCACTCATCAGACGTGCACACCTCGACATGACACTCACTGTAAAGTTATGAAGCAGCCACTCCTGTTCCGCGTCTTCTCATTCAAACCCAAGAGAAATGGAAGTAAATTGGAGACCGGGAAGTAAGACTACCGAACAAGATTTCAGGAGATGATGTGGATGGCTGCTTGGATGGTTGCGCTAAGGACAGAGGCACTGCACGAAGAGGCGAAGCTTGATTATCTTTCGAGATGAAGGCAACGTAGATTTCCGGTCTCGGGTCCAAGAGATCATCCCAATCTCGTCCACATATGTTAAATGCAACAATGATCTTTTTCCTTAACTCTCAGGACAGATAGGAGGTTTGTTCCTTTTATTATCTACAAAATAAAGAAAAAGAAAGAAATTTAGCAGAGATAAACAAGATAAACAAAAAGAAAAAGAAAAAGAAAAAATGGGAAGCAAAGAATCAGGAATTGGAGCTTCGACGACTTACCGTAGACTTTCCTTCTCTCAAGCGACCATCACCCGTTCCTAGCCCTTGTCCCCTTTTAGGATTCCGATGATCACTTTCCTTCTCTCAACACCGGGGTGAGGGGCTAGATAGTAACTCTGAGACTCGGTGTGATACTTGATGATATAGCACGCTTTAAGTTCATGTACTCCTAAATCTAAACAATGCTTCATGTTCAAGGCTTCAAAACCGAGTAAGATTCTATACGAACTAGGGGTAAACTACAGCGGAGCTAATTTACAGGCGTGAAAGAATTCTTAAAAGAAATGAGAGAAAGGACGCTTAAGCCCCAAGGCTATGTACATAGGGCTTAAGGTTATTTGGTATGTAGGACTACAGGGGTGGCCTCAGGCCCTACTTTCACCTAAACCACACACTACGTCGAATGGAAAGGCATCACAGTGGGAATCTAGAAAATACTCTAAATCAGTCTAATTTCTAATCAAAGGTACCAGGGGCTTAAACTTAGAAGTGTTGTCTCACGACGTGGATGAAGGAGAATGGATTCCAAACAAGAAATTCAGGAAGAAAATGAAGAAGAAGAAGATAGTGAGGGAGAATATTTTACCATAGGAAGACAAATATAGGAAAGAATGAAGAAAAAGAATCCTTAAATAGATTGCGGACTCAAAAAAGAAATAAAAAGCGCACCATGAATTTTGATAACATGAATCTGAAGGGTCATTTTCTAGAAAGACACGACCGATAAGACAAAACTTTCACATGCATCAGCAAATGACACGATGACATCTGGAAAAAGAAAGAGAGACAAAGCACGCATCGCTCAAAGCAATCGAAAATGGGAAACGAAGTGTCAGCACAGGAAAAACACGCATCCCTCTTGATTTAAATTAACATTATATATTTTGTTTTTTATTTCCAAAGAAGTACAAGTCCGAGAAAAGACAAGATGATCTTCGTAAAAGCGCGTGCAAATTAAAACTTCTCATCATTACACATCGAAAATTAAAGCCCTATTGAGTTATATGAGGGGGCAAATGTACAGGGGAAAGATATCCCAAGACACGTGTACAGAAAGAACCAATCCTGAGAGGACGCATGGACCATAAGCATAGTAAGGATGAGGGCTAGGCAGGAAAGAACACAGAAGCGGGAATCCTCGTCAGAATGGGAAAGAGCACAAAATTGGGAATCTTTGTTAGAATGGAAAAGAGCACAGAAGCGAGAATCCTTGTCAGAACGAGAAAGAGTACAGAACAAGAAACGAAGGGTAGAAGAAGAGCGAAAACGGATGCAAGTGATCTAAAATGACAGACATCTATGATTAATTAAGTAAAGTTGAATTACTTGGATAAGACAGATTGACAGGCCACTAAGTGGTTGTGACTAATTGGCTCGAAACCATAAAAAATCATCAAGTGGCTGTGATTGATTAGCGGCTGAGTGAGACAGAAATGAAATGCGGCCATACCCAGCAGAATGGCCCTCACGAACGGGTGCAATCCCTAGGCATACCTTTCACCTCATATCTCTTTCTTCTTCTTTTTTTCATTTTTTTCACTTTTTATTCGTTTTATTCTACGATTTTTTCTTCGTCTTCTTCCTTCTACATGCAACAACAAAATATTTATTTATTTTCTTCTTCATGTTCATGAATTTTCTGAGAATATTTATTTATTTTCTTTTTTCTGAAAATGATTTTTTGCCCATTTTTACAGAGCTGAACCAGAAGATCTGATAACAAATCAGATCTGACCCAGATCTGAAAATGGGTTTTTACCTATTTTTATAGATCTGAACCAGATCTAGCCACAAACCAAATTTGAAATTGGGTTTTGGCTCATTTTTTTAATGCTTCGACATTTTATTTTATTTTTGGAGTGCCATTCATGGGGTACACTAGCGTTGTGTACCGATCGTGTAGACTACACGATGGGTACACTGGCATCGTGTAGTCTACACGATGGATACACTGGCATCGTGTAGAGTACACAACGGGTACATTGACATTGTGTAGTTTACACGATGAGTACACTAGCGTCGTGTAGCCATCGTGTATTCTACATGATGGGTACACTAGCATCATGTAGTCATGATAAATATGTTAGCTATTTCATATAGTATACACATAGTCTACACGACGCTAGTGTACTCATCGTGTAGACTACATGATGGCTACACGATGCCAGTATACTCCATCGTGTAGCCTAAATGATGGCTACACGATGCCAGTGTACTTATCGTGTAGACAACACGATGCTAGTGTATTTTACATGATGGCTACACGATACCAGTGTACTTATCGTGTAGTCTACACGGATGTAAGTGATCTGAAATGACAGACATCTATGATATATTGAGTAAAGTTGAATTACTTGGATAAGACAGATTGACAGGCCACTAAGTGATTGTGACTAATTGGCTCAAAACCACAAAAAAATCATCAAGTGGTTGTGATTGATTAGCGGCTGAGTGAGACAACAATGAAAATGGGGTCATACCCAGCAGAATGGCCCTCACGAACGGGTGCAATCCCTAGGCATACCTTTCACCTCATATCTCCTTCTTCTTCTTCTTCTTTTCATTTTTTTCACTTTTTCTTCATTTTCTTCTACGGTGTTTTCTTCGTCTTCTTCCTTCTACATGCAACAATAAAATATTTATTTATTTTCTTTTTCATGTTCATGAATTTTCTGAGAATATTTTTTTTTCTGAAAATGAGTTTTCGCCCATTTTTACAGAGCTGAACTAGAAGATCTGATGACAAATCAGATCTGACCCATATATGAAAATGTATTTTTACCTATTTTTACATATCTGAACCAGATCTAGCCACAAACCAGATTTGAAATTGGGTTTTGGCTCATTTTTTTAATCCTTCGACATTTTATTTTATTTTTGGAGTGTCATTCATGGGGTACACTAGTGTCGTGTACCTATTATATAGACTACATGATGGGTACACTGGTATCGTGTAGACTACACAACGGGTACACTGACATTGTATAGTTTACATGATGAGTACACTAGCATCGTGTAGCCATCGTGTATTCTACATTATGGGTACACTAGCATCGTGTAGTCATGATAAATATGTTAGCTATTTCATATAGTATACACATAATCTACACGACGCTAGTGTACTCATCGTGTAGACTACATGATGGCTACACGATGCCAGTACACTCCATCGTGTAGCCTAAATGATGGCTACACAATGCCAGTGTGCCCATCATGCCGTCTACACGATAGGTACACGACGTTAGTGTACCCCCCTGAATGACACTCTAAAAATAAAACGTTGAAAGATTAAGAAAATGGCAAAAAACCATTTTCTGATCTGGTTTATGGCTAGATCTGGTTCAGATCTGTAGAAATAGGCAAAAACCCATTTTTCATAGGTACACGACGCTTGTGTACCCCATGAAAAATGGGCAAAAACTCATTTTCAGAAAAAATAAATAAATAAATATTTTCAAAAAATCATGAACATGAAGAAAAAAATATATAATTTTTTTATTGTTGCACGAAGAAGGAAGAAGATGAAGAAGAAGACGAAGAAGAAAACGAAGAAGAAGTGAAAAAATGAAGAAAAAAAAAGAGAAATGAGTTGATGGGTAAATATGTAACTCCATAAATACATTGTGAGTGGAAGGTGGGTCAGGGATCAGGGGAAACAAAAATTAGTGTATGAGTTTATTTCTGCAAAATGGTTCGTATAGGTGTCTAGTTTAGCAAAAAAACTCAAGAAGAAATTTGAGAATGGGAGAGGTGGTTGACTGTGGTGTTTATATCATGTGAGTGGGGGTTAAAATTATAAAATAACCCTTTAAATCATTAGGGTGTTACAATTATATATATAATAACAATAATAATAATAATGTATTTACATGTATGTGTATATATAATACTTATGTGTGTGTATACATATAAGTGAGAGAGACGGTAGAGAAGAAGGGAGAGAGATGGAGAGATAAAAATCTTCGAATTTCCATAGATAAAGAGAGATTTATATATTTGTTAAATTTAAGAAATGCTAGTAAATGAGTATAATAGGCAGATACATATTTTTTATGTGGGTTCATAAACATTGGCTATTTTATATGATTATGAAACTAGTTATCTAATTTTATATTAAGTTTCTAAAACCTTGCTAATCTTGCATAAAACCTTAATTTTAAGAGAAAATTAGAGATTTAATCAAGTTTAAGTTTTACTTTTGTATAATGTCAATTTTGTTTGTAATTTTGCACATATGGTCGAAATGGAGAAGAGAAAAATCATGTAGTTAAAATATTCTTTATTTTTTATCTTTATACCCTTATTATAATTGATTTGTGTTTTCATTTTTTTCTTTTTCGCGTCTATCTCACAGCTTCCTTTCTTTGCAAATTTATTGAAGCTCCTTTGTCGAATTCCATCATGCCTCACACTTTAAGTTTCTTGATTATATTAGATTTAATCTTCTTTATCAATTTGTTTATTCCTTCATATTTGAAATAAAATAGCAGGACTTTTTGTTGATTTGTTGCTCTACGTGGCAATATCATGCTGCTTTTGTAATTATATTTTAGGTAAATTTATGAACAATTTTCTATAGTAGATTCTTTCAAAATTGATCAATCGTCAAAATTAAGTTCCATTTTACGTTTTCTATAAGTTTTTGTTACAATCAGTGATAAGAGTATAAATTTTTATTTTCTGTAAATTTTTTGTGTATACTATTTTCTGTAGATTTTCATAATTAATGTCATATAATATATAACTATATACTATAGGCTTATAATTATAGATGGTATTTATATTTACATACGGATATTATATATTTATGTACGCATAGTACAATATTGTATAGATTTATGTACTTATAGTTGCTATGAGTACTATGTGATAGTATAGATTTATGTACGTATAGTTGCTATAACAATTATGATGGATATTGTGTGCATATTGTTTTTCTGCAGATTTTGATTATTAATATCATATAGTGTATAACTTTATACTATAGGTATATGTTGTAGACGATATAATATTTACATACGGATAATTTATATTTATGTCCGCATAGTATATTACTATATACATCATGTAACAACTTTTATTATACATATGTACTCTCAGTATATTACTATATAGTGATAGTAAATATTTATGTACTCATAGTTGGTATGACAATTATGATGAATATTGTTGAAACGATGATGGATAGTAAATTTCTGATGATGTATCTGAATTTTGTAATGAATGATATTCTTTTATGATAGAAGTATAGATTGAAATGATTTTAAGAATTGATACTGATTTTATGATGATGTGTAAAATGTTTTATAAATAAATCTCAAATGATGGGTATACGAATATATACTATACAAAAATATATACTATATAAAACTTATCTTAAAATGTGGATATTTATGATACTTGAATCATGGTTTCTATATATATATATGGTACTATACTATGCGTATATAAATATATATTATTGAAACTTTTAACATTACTAATAAACTTGGCATTGGACATTCTCATTGACATAATAAACTTGGCTACAAATATTGTCATATCTCCCTTCATCTACCTGCATAACAAAAATGAACTATTATTAACTATCTTGTATTTAAGAACAAAAAAATAATAATAACAATCAATACGTCACGATGACAAAAAAATTATGTGAGTATATAGTATATAATTAGCAGTACAAAGTCATCTACTCATAGTATAAAGTAACATATCATATAACAAATCTTAAGTACGAGAAATCTGTAGAATATAGAAAATACATTGATTTGCCTCCGGAAAACAAAACAAGACAGAGGGACAAACTGTTAACTTGCAATATATGTATATTAAGTTAGTTTCACAAAAGAAAAACTCAAATAAACTCAGAAAAAACTAGATACATGATATAGTGTTGAAAAGTCAATACATAATATATTGTTATATAAGAAAATGAAATCTGAGATCTCAACTTATTATCGTGATTTTTGTTGAACGTTGCATTGATAGATGTAGATTCACGTCGATTTGCTGCAATATAGGTTTGTGATGGAGATTTCGAAGGGTTCGTCGCGTCGTAGGTTTCCTCGCGTAGGTTTCTTGCATCATCGCGAGAGAGAAATAGAGGCTAGGGTTTTCACTGAAATGAGATGGAGGGAGGCAGGGTTTTCTTTTGTTAGTAAGAGCAATTTTGATAGTTCACTATTATTATTAGGTTTTCATGTTGGACTTCTAATAAATTCGATAATTTGAGCAATCTATTAAATTTTGGGTTATTCTCTTACTTATTTTCCTATAATAGGCTAGTCCCTAAATGAGCCTAACTTTAAAGCCAATGATATCGGCCCAATTGTTTTCGACATTATGTCGTGTGCTAAGCGTTTCCCGATTCTAAGCTTTAATTATTACCTAGAGAAGATAACGAGTATGCTCATCAATATGCTAACAAAGACCTTAAAAACTGTATCTCAAAGGTTTTTGTTCGACATGACTCACAATTTTTTACTTCGTTTTTCTCTATGGAAACTCTATGATGTAATGTTGATCAATTAATATATTTATCTTTTGATAAAAAGAAAACCAACGACGAGAAAGGTTTATACAAAATTAAATTGAATTGCCCACACCTAGGGATGACAATGAGTGTGTATTTTAGGGTATGAGTAATACTCTACTCATTATCATCTTAAATTCTTACTACCCATAACCTACTCATACTCATGTTAAATTAAATGAGTGTGTATGAATAATACTCATTAAGACATGAGTACCAAATATTTTACATTGAAATGATCAACACTAGATTAATATAATATGTACAAATTACACAATGGATCATGGGTCACGGGATGGGGTGGTTTGGGTCGTGGGTCGGCGTATGGGTCATATGTCTGGGTCATGGCTCGTGGGTCGATGGTTTGGGCCAGGAGTCGAAGGTCGGGTTTCAAGGTCGAAGTCAAGGGTCGAGTTCGAGTCAGGTTCGAGTTCGAGTCAGGTTCGAGTTCAGAGTCAGGTTTTGGTTTTGGGTCGAATGTCGTGAGTCATGGGTATTGTGACTCATGTTACATGAGTATTTTTTTTTTGTCAAAGATGTTACATGAGTAATTGAAATATGTTAAATGGGACAATGAATATTACTCATACCCTACCCATTTATAATTAATAAAAAATACCCAACCAATAAATACAGATACTCATTTACAATATTTTATACTCATCCAAGTAAATTACCTGCCGGTATTTCTGCCTTACCTACTCATTCCGTACCCCAATATTAGTAAAACAAAAAGGGCTTCCATTTCTCAAGCTATTTGCCAAAACTGAACTGACGTCACTAAGATTAATAAAACTCATAAACAGAAGAAACAGCCAAAAATTAAGAATAACTCAGCAAAACTTGACAAAACTTGGGCGTCTAAACAAAATTTACTGCCAAACAAATATCACTAGTCTCTAATCTTATCGAGTAGAAATAAAAAATATGATTTTCCAAGACAACAAATGAAGCAATTTTAAGCCTTATTAGCTTTCGAAGCAGTGGCCGCAGCTTGTCCTCTGAGCCGACCGGTCCTCTTTGCAGCAATAAGACCAACCTTCTGGCCAGGAGGAGCATCACGCCTGACTGTGCTAGCATGTCCAATATGCTGGTGGTTACCTCCTCCGTGAGGATGCTCCACTGGGTTCATGGCCACACCTCTAACCTTAGGCCAGCAGTTCCTCTTTACTCTAAATTTGTAGTATGCATTACCGGCCTTAAGAAGGGGCTTCTCGGTCCTTCCCCCACCTGCGACCTGACCAACCATTGCTCGGCAGTCACTTGGAACAATTTTCTTGGCACCTGATGGAAGTTTGACCCTGTTAAAGAGTGAACATACACATTGAATAAATGATCAAGTCCCAAATTATCTCTTCTGGTAAATCTGAAGTTTAATTCTGTCAAATAAAATTAACATCTCACTACACAGCAATTTTGAAATTAATTCTCAAAACTAAGAAGATTCGACTGCCATAAACAAGCTCAACATCATCTGAAAACGCCAAGCAACAAGCTCAATTTCAAGCCCCAGCTGCGCTCTACATGAGTACCATTTAATCTGGTTATAAAAACAAACATTTCTTTCAACTAGGAGCAGAAGTCAGATGATACACAGCTAAATGGTAGAAGAATTAGTGCTTACAAGATCAAAATACTGTTAAATGGTAGAAGAATTAATAAATTGAAGAACGCAACATCCTCGTTCAAAAACACAGAAGGAGCCAAAAAATTGAATCGGCAATAGCACATCCAATATCATAATCTCAAAATTGAAAATATAAAGGCTTTCATAAACAAACATTTGCATTCCACTCTGCTCCAGTTAAAAAAGAAAAAGAAAAACATAACAAACATGACGCCACTAACCAAAATTTGCATTGTAAGACAACGAAACAATTACAAAGAAATTAAATTCATACGAGAGTAACTACAAAGTAAAATAGTCCAAAAGAAACCTGGACGTATCGTTATCAGGGTTGTGGCTAATAACAATTGCGTAGTCTCCAGAACACCTAGCAAGGACACCACGATCACCAACATGGTGTTCAACGTTGCACACCACAGCACCTTCGGGGATCGATCTGAGGGGCAAAACATTTCCAACCATAAGATTAGCTTTCTTCCCACAGTAGAGGAACTGGCCAGTGTACATTCCCTCGGCAGCAACGAACAATTCATTCTGCTTCTTGTATCTAAAGGGATGTCGGAAGGTGACTCGGGCGAGTGGGGCGCCACGACCGGGGTCGTGAATGATCTCGGTGACAACTCCTTTCAGATAGCCATTTCGCTCGCCGAAGTCCAGGCTGCGGAACCTGGCGGGGCCCTTGCGATGGTGGGTGTGGGACTTGAAGACGGAGCCCGCACCCTTACGTTGAGCACGAATGACTCTCCCCATCGCAGCTCTGTGAAGATAGGGAAGTGCAGCGCACCCTCTCCGGGGCGATAATGGGGAAAGGAAGATGAGTCTAGGTTAAGTTATCTTATATCCCGCGTGGTTTAGGTGGAGTTCTTTGAAGATCGATGAGTGGATAATTTAAGATCTCTTACCATTAACATGCACCCGATAGTTCATCAATTATGCACTCAGTCTTCATCTGGGTTGGGCCCTAGATTCTAGGATAAAAGTAGGGAGATTATAGTAGGCAGCCCCTTCAAATAATAATTAGTCAGAGTGAACTTTAATTGTAGTACATGTAAAAATAATTCTATTTAAGTTTAAGATTTTTTAATTATATCAAAGTTATTATTTTACTCTTAATAACTAATTTATGTCATCTAATTTCTTTATTTTTTGGGTTTTTTTGTGAAGCTTTTCGAATTTGCTCATACATTTTTTATGGTGGACATCCAACTATACTTATTCGCAAACCGCTCCTCTACCATCATTGGAATTCCAACGAGACATAAATTCCATCCAGATTTCTTGTGAACTAAAATGGCCGTTTGCAGGTGGGGTGGAGTACATGACGGGCCACGACGACCGTTATTTACCGCGACGGCTAAGGATATGTATAAATATGGAAAGCAGTAGGAGTCCATGGAGAAGAGAAGCTCAAAAATGAAATAATGGCAGATGTGGGGAGGGTTTTGATGAGGACGAAGACAAAGATAAAGTGAGAGAAGAAGATAGGTAAATGTGTGGTAGATTTTTATTAAGGTACATGATAAGGTACCATACCGAGGAATAAAACACCTTAGATAATCTCATGTAGCTTCATTAAAGATAATCAATAGCTATAATTAACTTATGTACAATATAGAAGATATAATTTACACATTTTTCATGTAATGATGTTTATCTACTTTTAAATTAAAAAGTGTGTGGTAGAGTTTTCTTAATGATTAAAATATTAATTTTTAAGATATTTAACTAAAATAAGAAAACAAAGACAACTATTTTATTTTTTAAAATAATTTAAAATTCAAAATATGTTTGGTAGGTTTGATATTATTTTAGTATTTGATATCCGTAAGTGTACTGTAAACATTATTTTTACTATATATTAACATTTGTTATCCCATTCTATGCATATATTACATGATTATCACTTCACAAATATCATAATTTAAACATAAAAAACACAAAATAGTATATAAAACAGTACATGATCATCACCTCACTTGTTTAGCTCATCTTGATTCCTTATTCCCAAGAGTTTAGCTACTAATAAGAGTGAGGCTTTGTTAAATTCGTCTTAATGAAATTCTACTTTAATTCTAAAGCTGCGCATTGATACAGAGACTCTCCCATGTATAATCCCATTGACGGATATGGTGTATGTTAAATAGGCCGAGGATCATCAATTTATGGGTTTCTTATGATGTCATAATTTTACTTTCTATCATTTCCTCTATCTGAGAAACTCTAAAAACAGAAATTTATTCTTTATAAAACACATAATAAATAGAGTAGTAATTGAAACGACAGACTATGATGAGTTTAAGACATAATGTAAATATGATGTCTAGTAATATTCGTAAGTGTAATGTATACATTATGTTTATCATCTGTTACCCCATTTTTATACATAGACTACGTGATTATTACTTCATAAATATCATGATTTTTTTATAAGCTAAAATATTTTAATGCAAGTGGCATGATTTAGAGAATTCTAATCACATCAGGAATTTGCATAACTAGCAAACAGACAATATCTGAGAAACCTAAAAAAGCAAAAAATTTATTCCTGAAAAGACAAAATAAACAGATTAGTAATTAAAGCTCACAGATAGACTGTGGTTGGTTTAAGGCATAACACAAATCTGATGTCTACAAGTATTCGTAAGTGTATTGTAAATATAATTTTTACCATCTGTCAACACTATGGTTACCCCATCCTATGCATATACTACCTGATTATTACTTCACAAATATCAGGATTGAAACATAAAAACACAAAAAAACGTTATATAAAACAGATATGATCTACAGAAATTTGACACAAATTGTGTGATAGTACGGTTTAGAGAATTATAATCACCTAAGGAATAAGCATCACCCGCAACGCACACGAATATCTGAGAAATCCAAAAAATAGAAATTTATTCCTTAAAAGAGATAATAAACATAGTAATAATTGAACTCAGAGGCGAACTGTGATGGATTTAAGACATAATGTAAATCTGATGTCTATTAGTATTCGTAAGTTTACTATAAACATTATTTTTACTCCATATTATACATATACTATATCATTATTACTTCATAAATATAAGAATTTAAACATAAAAATAAAAAATGGTATATAAACGCCGCTATGTCATGCTGAAATTTTACACAGATTGTGTGATTATACGATTTAGAGAATTCTTTCAATAATAGTCCAATATTTTTTATAAATTTTAATCATAAGATAATTTAAGAATAGTCCAAATATTTTTAACATATTTAAAATTATTTTTAACTTTGTAAATTTTTTCTCAAAGAGGAGTTAAAACTTGTTAAGTTATCTCTCTAGTCTCAAGAAATAGAATTTAGTTTCTTTGACAAAAAACAAAAATTAATTTTCAAAACGTAAAGAAAATAGTTTAAAATATAAGTATATAAAAAAATAAAGAAAACAGTTGTATCCCACTCTCAATTATTTTTCATTAAAATATTTTAAACCAACAAAAGAGTGACATGTGGTGACACACTTTCCAAAACTATCTTTTACAACCCATCATCTTCCATCGAAACCCATTTTCTTCCTCTCCATTACCATTTTCAGTTAAATTGTTTCTTCAATGGTAGGTTTCAGGCGCGTCGCAGCCCCGTCGCGGCCCGTAGTGGCCCCACGCGGCAGTTCCATAGTGGTAGCAATTGGCGACTGCTCTCCTTGTCTTGGTGGGTGGAGTCCTTACTCGGTGGTTTCTCACCGTTCTCCGTTGCTCGAAGGTTGGAGTGCTTTCTGCAATGGAGTGTTGATCGAATGTTGTTGCTACTAATGCCAAAAGCTTATAAAAGTATGGGGTAACATTAAGAATAAACAATTTAAAAAAAATATAACCCAAAATTAAATAAAAATAAAAAATAGCCACCCAAATTAATAAAAATAAAATAAAAATTTCGTGCCAAAAACTATCACCCACGCGACAGCGAAGTTTTGAATTTCCATCCACAAAGTTTATGTAATATATATTGTATATATAAAATATATTGTAAAAATTACACAAATATATATAATATGTACTGTATATATGATAGAAACTATTAAAATTTAGTTCATTGGTTTCCGTGCAAGTGAACATTCCCTACGCATGAAATTCTGTTTTCTTAAATCAATGTCGGGGGCTATTTTTGATCTTTTTTAACAGACTATTTTTGATGATTTTTTTAGAAGTTTATTATTTATTAATATTACTATACAAGTATTGACGCCTCATTTAGCTGTCAACATTGGACAGTATGAAGACGTTGGATAATATTATTTTAATATTATTTAGGTTTTACACCTACATCTAAGGTCGTGGGTTAGAATCATTCAAACCACTCATTATCATTTCATTGATTTTGGAGGCCAAAAAATAAAGCCACCAAGGCAAGATTCAAGACATGAAAGACATACTCGTTAATTAGCCTATATAAAGACCTGGTTATATTGTAAAAGACAAATCAATTCGAATACAAGTAGAATTCAAACGATTCTGGTTAGTTCGTAACTTAGAATTACTTGCTTGTACATGAAACTTCCGTATTTCCAGAATCTATTTTTTTTTTCCTCTCAAAATATGAATTAAGATATTATCTTTTTGTATCACATGCAAGCAAATGATAGAGAAGAAAACTGAATTTTCCACCAAGAAAATTGATGCAAAACACATTCTGGGTATTTCATTCACTGATTCACACACCAAGTCTGCCTTTCGATCATACTATGGCTACATAATCAAGTCCATGAGGCTCTTCGCAAATGTTACATTTTGATGCAAGAATCCAGAAAGAAATGACATTCACAGTCGTTCACTCCCTGGCTCGGCTCCGGATCGAGTGGCATGAGGACTAAACCCGGAAAAACCTTTCTGAACAACAGATAAAAATAATCCTTTACAAACTAGATATGTGAAGCACTCAAGGCCATCACCTTGCATTGTTCATTCATGGCCAGAAGCTGAGCCTCCTTCTTGTCAAGAAGAGCAGTCAACTTCACATTCTCTTCCACAAGTTTTTGAACTTCAGCTTCTTTCTGCATTTTCTCACCCTCTAACTGACTTGTCTTGGCTACTAGCCTGCTTCACAACATAATATTACTTCAAAAGTTTTCCAGGAAGGAGCATGAAGACAAGAAAAAGAGTTATATCTAACAAATACACCCTGAAGAGAACCACATCCATGAATAGAAACCATTGGCATATCTCAAGAAGGAAATACCCCATGCTCCGCTCAGATACTGAAGATGTTACGCAGCTTAGCATCTACCACTCCAGTTCTGAGATGATATCTTATTTTGATGTCATTTATGACATACGAGGTGAAAAATGTGAACCTTCCTCTCAAACAAATGCAAGGACTGACACATACCCTTTACGGTCTAGCAGCAATAGTACTTTCAGTTCTGACTACTAATATTAGCAGAAATGAAGAAAATCTAAAGCCTAATCAGTCTCTTAGAAAATGAACATCCCAAAACGGAGGATTAAGCGCTCTTCATTTAGAAATCAGATAGAAAAAGGGGTCTCCGTACAAAGCAGCAGTAAAACATTTTTATTTTCTTTTACCCCCTTTCTTTCCTTTTTTTTTGTGCTATCTTCTGTATTTCTTCTTCTTCTTCTTCTTTTTAGTGCTAATCTTGGGGGAGAGGAGGTGGTGGAAGTATCAGATGATGATGCCCTCAAACTTTACCAGAGTTGGCATTCATGGGTGGCAATAGTTCTTTAATCTTTTTCTTTCTGAGCAAAACTGAAAGTGAAGTTATTTTATCACAAGAGACAGAAAAAGAGACCATTACTAGCTAAACAAGGTTCCAGGATGCCTCATCAAACGAGTTTTACAGAGCTCTTAAGACAGTAAATCACTTAAAATTGAACGGTGTCTAACTGTATGAAAAGATTAAAAGTAACCAGACAAAACTCTGGCGAAGCGAAATAGAAGAATGCATTAGCCAGGAAATCTCGATATTAATGTAAGTGCAACAAAAGCTACTTTGACAAATAAAAATAATAAAAAGATACTGACCGTTCAAACAACCTCTCTATAGTTTGAAATTGTTTTTCTGATGAAAGAAGCGTTTCTCTGACAGTGATGAGACTACTGACATATGATTTCAGAGATTCAAAGTCCTGCTTCACACGACAAAGCTCCTGCTCGTTTTCTGCAGCTCGTTGCCTCTGTCTAGATGTTTCTTCAACCAAATCCTCAACCCTTTGACGCATTTCATTTAGAATGCTATTTGTACCCAAAGCAAAACGTTCCATTTCTTCTAACTTTAATGACATGCTCTCGATCTGGATTGACTTCTTTCTAATTTCTTCCTGACCCAAATTTACCTTTTCTTTCTCAGTTTCAGTTTCTGATTCTGCCAATATAACCCGCTTGACAAGAGCTTCCATTACATCTGTAACCATCTGCACTGACTTGAGTATTTCACCAATATAAGCTCCATCTTGTTCATCAAGAGAATCATGCTTCTTACCAATATTAATACAAGTTTCTTCATCTAGACCATCAAACACAGGAAGATCAGCATTCTTAGACCAATCAGACAGTGGTGTGCCATTTTTGTCAACAAGTCCAACCCCTTCTAAACGTTTGATGCCACATGATGTATGGGCTAAATGAGGAACAGCCAAAATTCTTGCTTTTGATTTCAAGTATGTTAACAATGTCGAAGTCGTTTTAACTCTACGCCACAGAACCTCCAACTCCTTCTTCGTATCTTCCTCGGATCCTTGTATACTAGCCTTTACTTCCATAAGCTTTGCTTGCAAAACATCCACTTGGGATTGGCGTTGTTCCATCTCCTGCTTCCACATTTCTTGTGTTTGACTGAGCTGAGATTTTAAAGCTGACAAATCAATATCTTCCTCAGTGGCCATTTCCGTACAGAGAAAAAGCTGTGTCCATATGGAAACCAAAAGATCAGATCCTAAAATGAAAGAATCGATTGAAATTTTGATGTTGCTTAGAGAAATCCTTTGAACTTTACGGACTTTGTACAGCTAAAAAAAAGCCATGAGCAGCAAGAATACAACAGATAAACTCTGAAAGTATAGTAATGCAAATTAAATTGCTCGTTCAAATATAAAATCAAGCAAGCATACAAAGCCAACGAACTAACAATCGCCACAAAATCTACAAAAGAAAACCTAAGTTTTGATCGGCAACTATTAGCAATCGCCGAAACATACACTAATTCTGTTAATCAAACCCTAATCCTCAAACAAACAGACGGTAAGGAAGCAGATTATGCAGAATAATCAACACATAATACTGACAGACGCATCGAAGAAAACAAAAGGAAAAGCAAACAAAAAACAAATCAGAGTCTTTTCATGGAAAATTGAAGTTAATGTGAAAGTCATTAACAGGATTAGAAGAAACAAGAGTTTGATTAAGGTGAAATTTGACTCACCTGGATATGATCCGATTCTAAGAAGGGGTTGGACTTTTGCTACACAGTACCGCGTTGTAGGTGAAAATTGGCAGATATGGAAGGTAATGTGTGACAGAGAGAGAGCAGCTATGGCTGTGGAGGACTTTTTAGTTAAATTCTTCTCCTTCCTTTTCTGTTTTTATTATTATTTTTCCCTTCTCTTTATTTTGAGCCATATTTTTCCATTTTCCTTGAAATACTTCTTTTGTGTATATAGTTCGACACCGGTTTTAAATTTTAATTTAGTCTGAAAAATTTAATTTGTGTTTTTATTAAATGAATGAAATTAAAGCAAAAACTAATAAAATTAGTTCAAAAATATCATTAATATAAAACTAAGAGGTGTAGAAGTGAACTGTAGACATCCATTTTACAAATCGAAAAAGTTAGAAATAAAGAAGAAGAGACTAACCATAAGTAATCTGAGAATGACTACATATTGGTTTGCCATTCCTCGTGGCTCTCTCTGATTGACTGTACAATAATGATTGCTTGTCTGCGTGTAGGCGACAACAATAATCACCCTTTAACCGTTTTTATCCATTGTACATGAAATGCCTTTTCTTCCTCTCACGTGCTTTTCTTTCGACTCTGTATATTTTCTTTTTAGCCTAGTATTTGTAATAGTCCTATATATAGCCAACTTTCTCATTTTGGAAAATTAGAGCAAAAGTAATAAGAATAAAATAAATTTATGTAATTCTTTCTTGGTATCAGAGCAACCAGGCCAACGCCACCATGTCCGGCTCAAATTCACCTACCCACTCGACTGAAACAAGCAAGGCACCAGAAGCAATCCAAGTTGCTTCTCTTCCAAGTACGCAAGCGAGAAGCAGAATAACCCTCACCCAGGTATGCTCGGTCAAGCTGGATCGAAGTAACTATTTATTATAGGAAGCCATGGTCCTCCCCATTATAAAATGACACAAACTAGAAAGGTACATTATAAGGACCAAAGAATGTCCACCACACAATCAATGCTGGAGCAACATCAAAAAATGAGATAATGACAAACCCAGATTATGAAGACTGAGTGACCAATGACCAACTACTTCTAGGTTGGATCTATGGCACAATGACCTTTGATGTTGTCTCACAACTAATGGGAGCAAAGACTTCTTAGGAACTCTGGAATGCAGTAAAAAGTTTTTCAGGAGCTCACACTAAAGCGAGAGTAACCTATTTCAAAGGAGAACTACAAAGAACAAGAAAATGATCTATAAAGATAGCAGAATACCTCACTGTCATGAAGAACCTTACTGATAACCTCACTTTAGCTGGGAGTCTCATTCCTATGAGTGACCTAGTTTCATAAATTCTTGCAGGTTTAGACTCTGAGTATACTCCCATTATGGTGCAGCTAGACAATAAAGAGTCTATTTCTTGGATAAAGTTGCAACAACTCTGCTTACATTTAAAAGCAGACTGAAGCAGATCAACACTTATCAAACTGTCAACCTAAACCTAGCACAAGCCATTGCCAACCTGACTCTAAGCAGACAAGACAACATGTTTTCAGGAAATAAGTCTCAAAGAGGAGGCTCTAGATACTCAAACTCAAGAGGATACATAGGAAATGGAGGAAGAAATTTTGGGAGAGGGAGAAACTCAAACAGCAACTCAAGATCTACCCGTCAAGTCTGTGGGAAGTTGGGATATACAGCAGGTGTCTACTAAAACAGATATGACCAGAATTACATGGGATCCCTACCTACTCAAAATGAAGAGTCCAAAGGAGGCCATCCAACTCATCCCTTCAATGACCCCTCTTGGTATGATGACTCAATTACAAATAACCATGTAACAAATGACTTGAATAATCTCAACCAGAAGACATAGTACAATGGTAAGAACTGTCTCACAGTTGTCAATGGAAACAAATTAGTCATTACTTACATTGGTAACACTAAACTCCTCTCTCTCAGCAAGAAACCTGTTAGAATCTATAATGTTTTGCTGGCACCTAATATCACTAGGAATATGTTGAGTATTTTTCAACTTACTGCTAGTAATAGGCTATTTGTTGAATTTTACTCTAATTGTTGTTATATGAAGGACTTGTATACGGGAATGGTGGTTCTACAAGGGAAGCTTAAAAATGGTTTGTACAAGCTTGACATGCCCTTTCATAGAAATCCAGCTAGCCTACAGAGTCAGTATAGATCTAGTTTTAGTCCCTCAATAAATGTAATCAGCAGTGAGAGTCAAGAGTTATGTCCCAGTGTCAAGAGTCTAAGTTCTGTCAAGGCTAAGGAATGACATAGGAGACTAAGCCATCCCTAAAGCAAAGTCCTGCTTTAAGTTCTTAAACAGTGTAATCTTTTCTTGAAATCTAATGAAGAACTCCTCTTTTGTGATTCTTGTCAGCTTGGTAAATCTCATGCCTTACCTTTTAAGAACTTTATCTCACATGCTAAACATGTTCTTGATCATTACACACAGACATTTGGGGTCCAGCACCCATTAGATCACTTCAGACTTTAGATTCTACATATATTTCATTGATGACCGTAGCAGACATACCTGGATCTATCCCTTAAGACACAAAAGTGAAGAAACTCATGCTTTCATTCAATTAAAAAACATGGTAGAAAACCGGTTTAACAAAAAAATAAAAGAAGTTTACTCAGACTGTGGAAAGGAGTACATACCTTTCAATAAAGTTGCTCAAAATTCAGGGATAGTTCCTAAACACTCTTTCCCCTACTCATCTGTCCAAAATGGGGGAGCTGAGTGCAAGCATAGACACATTGTAGAAATGGGTTTAACTCTCTTAGCCGAAGCTAAAATGCCCTTAAGATATTGGTGGGAGGCATTCCAAAGCTCTGTCTACTTGATAACTAGACTTCAAACACCAGTATTCAAGAACATGTCACCTTTTGAGACATTGTTCAACAAAAGCCTGATTATACTAGTTTTAAGATTTTTGGTTACAGTTGTTTTCCCTGCCTAAGACCCTATCAGAGACACAAGTTTTAGTTTCACTCAACTAAATGTGTCTTCCTTGTAAAGCTCACAAAGGCTATAAGTGTCTTAGCTCAACTGGTAGGATCTACATCTCTAGGCATGCGATATTCAATGAAAAAGAGTTCCTCTTTCACTCAAGCTTCCTGAACACTAGAGAACAACCTGAGTCAATAGTCATTACTAATCTTCTCATACCTATTCTACTAACTCAAAATCTAGCCAAGCCCATGGAACACTTAGTACAAACTAGACTCAAAGCTTCAACTCAGCATCACCAAGCTCATCAAGAAAGAATGGATCATTATAGCAAGGTGAGTCTGATTCTAACAAGAACCAACCTTATGCAGTAGTGAACAAGAAAATAGTGTAGCGAGTCACAAAACTAGAAATATAAGTGAAAATGATTTTCTTCACAACCAAAGTGAGGAAGTGGTGTAGGAAAACAGGCAAAGAAGTGAAGAAAGACAACAGACAGTGGGGCACAATATGCTCACTAGATCTAAATGTGGAATCTACAAGCCCAAGATCATTTACACTTACTTGGTTGATAGACAAACTGATCTGACAAAAGCTGAACCAAAAACAGTTAGTGAAGCCTTGAGTAGCAGACATTGGAAGGGAGCTATGCAAACTGAATTTGATGCATTAGTTAAAAAAAAACCTGATGTTTGGCTCCCTACTCATCCAATTATAATGTAGTAGGAAGTAAATGGGTCTACAAGGTTAAGCATAATGCATATGAAAGCTTGCAAAGGTACAAGGCAAGACTAGTTGCCAGGGGTTTTCATTAAGCCCCTGACATTGACTATTCAGAGACCTTTAGTCTAGTTATAAATGCCTCAACCATTAGAGCGGTGCTCACTATTGTAGCGTCAAAAGGGATGGAATGTGAGACAACTAGACATAAATAATGCCTTCTTGAATGGGTACCTAGAAGAAGATGTTTATATGAGCCAGCCAGAGGACTTTGTTTATAAAAAAGGCCTACACATGTCTGTAAACTCATCAAGGTAATTTATGGGTTAAAACAGGCATCTAGGGCTTGGTTTGATAGACTTAGAAACACTTTTCTAAGATGGAATTTTCCAAAACTCAAAGGGAGACACTACTCTGATTTTCTTCAAGTCCAAGACAAAGATTCTCATGCTTCTCATCTATGTAGATGACATAATAGTAACAGATAATGACAAGGAGTTACTAGAAACATTCATCACCAAGCTGAACTCTCTATTTGCCTTGAACGACTTAGGACCATTACACTATTTCCTTGGTATAGAGGCTGCTAGAGATGAAACTGGACTGTACTTAACTCAAACCAAGTACATCCATGATCTTTTAAGAAAAACAGAGATAGAACATGTCAAAC
This sequence comes from Datisca glomerata, assembly GCA_003255025.1. Classification (NCBI taxonomy): domain Eukaryota; kingdom Viridiplantae; phylum Streptophyta; class Magnoliopsida; order Cucurbitales; family Datiscaceae; genus Datisca; species Datisca glomerata. The sequence continues at coordinate 1,242,320 of QANY01001431.1, read as the reverse complement.
CATTCCCTTCACTTATTGCTACAGGTCAAGCCCTTTCCTTAAGCCAATGAGAACCTCTTACTGATCCAACACCATATAGACAGGTCATAGGTGCACTCCAGTACCTAATCAACACAAGATCAGATCTGGCCTTTGCTGTGAACAAACTAAGTCACTTCCTTCAAGCTCCAACATCAACTCATTGGCAAGCCGTCGAAAGAGTCTTGAGGTATTTAAAAGGGACAATGTATATTGGGTTGCACATTAAACACAGTGAAGACCTTAATCTAGTAGGGTTCTTAGATGCAGACTGGGCAAGTTGCCCAGATGATAGAAGATCAGTGGCATGCTACTGTGTTTATCTTGGTGACATTCTAGTGTCCCGGTCTTTGAAAAAGTAACATGTTGTTGCATGGTCTAGCACAGAGTTATAGTACAAGGCACTAGCTCTCCTAGCAGCTGAACTAGCCTGGCTACAAACACTACTAAAGGAGTTCAATTTTCCCTTAAACAAAGTTCCCATTATTTAGTGTGATAACCTAAGTGTAAGTGCCCTAGCTTTAAATCATGTCTATCATGCTCAGACTAAGCACATTAAAATTGATGTGCATTTTGTTCGAAATAAAATCTTAAGCAAGGAGTTAGAAATTAGATATGTACATTCTTCAGATTAAACTACAGACTACCTATAAAGCCTATTTCTCACTCAAGTTTCCAGTTTCTCAGAGATAAACTTGGTGTCCTGCCAACACCCCTACGTTTTTTTTTTTTGGGGGGGGGGGGGGGGGGGGGGGGCAGTTAGAAATGAAGAAGAAGAGACTAACTACAAGTAGTCTGAGAAGGACTGCATGTTTGTTTGCCATTCCTCATGGCTCTCTCTTATTGGCTGTACAATAGTGATTGCTTGTCTACGTGTAGGCAACAACAATCATCACTCTTTAACCGTTTTTATCCCTTGTACATGGAATGCCTTTTCTTTCTCTCACATGCTTTTCTTTCCACTCTGTATATTTTTTGTTTTAACCTCGCATTTGCAATAGTTCTATATATAGCCAATTTTCTCCTTTTGGAAAGTTAAAGCAAAAGTAATACAGAACAAAATATATTTCTGCAATTCTTTTCTGAAACTGTACATGCCAAGAGAAATTGTGATGGGAAGAATTCTGAGAACTAAACAACTGAAATTTGTAATTTTTTTTAATGAAATATGATCTTTTATACAAGACAAAAGACATTATTATCATGTGTTACACCTTGAGTTAATAAAAGTTTTCCGTCAGACTATAATCTAGCATTCTTACGGTAGGATCATCAATTATTAGACTACAATGTAATATGATATTTTTGCTAGATCACGGTCTAGCAGATACCAAATTGAACAGAAAAATTTTAAATTAAAATACCAACTTAGCTTATTTCATAATAAAAAGGCAAAATTTCATCCAAAAAAAATCTTAAATTCATTTTTTTTTATTGGGGAGAGGTTTGATTATAAAAATTTTTCCTATATCACAGACACTATAGTATGTTTTACTCTTTCTTTTTTTCTTTACATGGTTTTCATTTGTTCATATGGGGTTTGAATTTCTAATTATTAAGTGCTGACATATGTTCATCTATTTTGAATTTCTCATTAGTTTGCTCAATAGCAATTAGCAATATATGAAAAATCTATCATAAACTATATTATGAAAGAAATCCAACATATATGCAGAGCTCATGGAGCACTTACGGTTCTAGATTTACATTTACGGTTCTTTATACCAACTCGTTTAACATAAATCTTTAGAAGAACATGAATTTCACTACACATTGACAAGCTTCGGACGTTGAGTTTTCTGATCCACCTCCACTCTACGACCAAGTCTAGAAATCTCGGGCACATCTACAGAGCTTTGAAGTTCCAACTCAGTAACCACTCGTTGGTTTTCCTCGTTCCCTTCTAATAAATTCCTCATACACCAAATCCCCCATTCCCTCAAGAACGGATTCTCCTCGTCGGTAATACTCTGCTGCAACAGTAAAACGACTCCCTTTTTTTGTCTGACTTCATCCTGCACACGCTTCCTTCTGTATGCACAATTGCCAATCACAGCAACTACGTCCCTACGAAATCCTCTATAAGGACAAGGCTTTGCTGTGCAAGATCCCTGAATTGCTTTCCTAACTATAGATGGAGGCTCCAAATCGTAAGCAAACATAAAAGTAATTCTACAAGTCCAGAGGATAGGAGCAGATCAGTTGCAGCCATGGTGTTCTCCTTTGAGCAATCTGAAAGATCCTGAGCGCAGATATCTCTTAAAATGGTCAAACAATATCCAAGAACATCAACTGCTGGGTTGCCTGTTGGAAGATCATGTTTTGCTCTAGGAGCAGAACCGATTACCATAACGGAGGTCTTGAATGTTCTAAAGACGCAAAGCACAAAATCATTAGGAACATTAACTTCTCTTATTTGCTCATTCAAGATTTCTGATACTATTCTTAAAAGAAACACTTGTTCTGATGAGAAAGTGACGTCTTTAGACTCAGTTTCTAGACCATCCTTCGATGCATCAGCAGAATATAACTTAGAGAACAATGAAGAAAAGTAAGGTTCCTCTAAGCAGACTTTCAAAAGAATCAACTTCAGCCAGTCTTCCTTAAAACCAACTAGTAAAAAATCCAAAAAAAAAAAACAATGAATAGAAAATTGATAGAATGGTATATATCCATCTCAAACAATGGATCATAACAAAAGATGAGCATAATGTTATATATGTAATATAAGCACATATAAAATTTACCAGCAGCAGTCCTGATAATTGCTTCAATAATAGGAAACCCACGATCACTACAAAGCTCCACAAACAATTCAGGACAGCCACTGAAACAACTGTAAACAATCATGCACAAAGGATCGCTAATCTCAGAATAAGGCAACCTCGCCAGTGTAATAAATCCATCCACATAAAACTTGTGCCAAATCGCAGGTTGATGCTCTTCTCCAGCCAATGAAACATTTGCCAGAACCTGCAATGCCATTTGAATAATCCTATGATCCGGATCAGACTTAAGTCCTGAAGATTGCATGACATTACAAACAACTCGAACTCCATTACGCTCAATAAATGAGTTTTGATTTGCAATTTCTCCTGCTCATAGGTTTCTAAGGAGCTTCAAGGATGAGAGAAGAAATAAACGATTACAAGAGCTACTAATCCATTGAATGAGTTCTAGGACTACGGGAAGGATATTTTTAGAAGCAAGGTCCGAACGGCCAGTCGTGCTTCTGGATTTTCTAAGGATCTTTCCAGGGCACATGAGCTTGAAGCATTGAACAATGACTCGAGAACATTTATTGGTATAGAATGCTCAACGAATGATGGCTCCTCCATTCCTTAACCAATATAATGAAGATTTACAACAACAAAGTCATTTCCAAGGTTAATCCAAAATCTATCTTCCAAGCCCAGACAGCACATAGAAGTCTATACAAAAAGCAGCAGAAGATGGTTATCTCAAACCCCTAAATTGCTGAGAGCTGCAGTGAAAATCAAATAATATTTTCAATCAATAATCACATATATGATCCTGCACCAAGAGATGGAAACATGATAAAGCCTCATGGTCGAGGTTTTGTAGATGTATCTAATGAGGAATAGCAGATAATACAGACGTTATATTACGTAACATTCATTAAGCAGCGGTATTGGCAGCCTCTGATACCATTAAGATATACGAGAACGAACTTACAAAAATTTAAATTAAAAGAATAGATCCTATCATGACAAATTTGACTAAAAACAAGGAGATGAACAAATAAAGAACACCAAGGATGAACCTTTGATCTTTCTAAGATCATTTACACTTAAAAGGCTTTGCACAGCTCAAATAAAGGCAGGAGCAGCAAAAAAATCACAGCCCAAACTTAGTGGTAGGAGAAATTTATGCAAGTAATTATTTAAATGAAATAAATCAAACAAATCACAATGAGGGAGGAGGAGGATACAACAGAGAAACTTTGAATCTACAGTAATTCGAGTTAAACTTCTCGTTCCACAAAAAAAATCAAGCAAGCATACAAAGCCAAAACACTAAGTTTAACTATTAACAATCGCCGAAACATATACAAATTTTGTTAATCAAACCTTAATTCTCAAACAATGAGTTTTTTCATGGACAATTGAACATAATGTGAAACCCCCCATCATGGTCTGAAGAAAAACGAGTTTTGATTAAGGTGAAATTCGAGTCAACTGGATATAATTGGATTTAAGATGGTGTTCGGACTTTCCTTAACACAGTCGCGTTGCAAGTGATAACAGGGAGGCAATATGGAAGGAAAGTGAAGACAGACACACAGAGAGGGGAGCACTTTTTTTTTTATATTTCTTATTTTTCTCTCTTTTCCTTTTTCAAGGTTTTGTAATAATTAGTTAAAAAAAGGTTTTGTAATTATTTTGCTAAGTAGCAATTAACCATGAAAAGAGGTAAGACGCTTTTTTAAACATATCAGACTCAAACAGCACGTAATTATATTAAGTTAATAGAACTCAAATATAGTGAACATAAAAGTTATATATATTAAAATTAAAATTAGTCTATCATAGTTTTTGGTAGAAATGATTTTATTTCATCAATTTGTCACATTATTAAAAAATGATTATATTATTAATAGATTATTCAAAAAATAGAGATGTATTTTTTCTAAATTCATTCATATAATATTTTATGTTTCTGATAACATAAATATTATATCATATAAATTTTACTAATTACTAATAAACTAATTATTATTGTCTTGAAAAGTAAATATTTATCTATATAGAAAATCATAGAATTAATCTTTACAACAACTCACATTCGTGACTTCATATGATCATAAAAATATTAAGTTTCAAACTACTTAAAGTTTCATTATATAAGATTATTTAAATAAAAAAATGAAAAGCTTAATTTGTACTATAATCTAAATAAAATTTAAACTAGCTTAATTATTTAATTTTCTCTTAAAAATATTTTCCTTAACAATCTCCACCAGATTTGATGAATCGTTGAAAACATCAACATAAGGTTGTCAGGATCGCGATCTGGATCGTACGATCCTACGATCCTACTGGAGCCCAGCGATCCGGATCACATAAAATAGAGAATTTTAGTAGAATCGTGTCAGGATCGTGATCCGAATCATATGATCATATGATATTGATGTCATACGAACAAAAAGATACAGCTTCCTCCATAACACACATTAATGCATAGACTTCTTCTAAAAGAATTGAAACAGCCCCTGATTTTTGCTTGTGCCCCATAACAACGATATCCCCACTCGGGTCCCAACGAACCTAACCTTGTCTCGTAAGATTAACAGGATCTACCAAGCCGCATCCACATGAAGCTTCCAACTTGAATTGCTCGGGTTGTTCTTCAGCGGAGACACCAGAGAAGGACTCACAACACCATCCATGCATGTTCGCAAGAAAGAGTTCAGGTGTATCTGAGTTTGAACAGTAGCTTCTACTGGAGTCACTGAGATATCATTGAGGCAGTTGTTATTACGAATTTTCCACCCCCATAAACCGAAACAAGCCAACGAATGGCGTGTTCCTCTCCTCTAAACAGACTCGAAGAATCATAAACCAGAACTTTACAGCAAAGGGGCGATCAAAATGGAGAGATAAGTGGCTGCCAAACAGAATTTTGCAGTAAAGGGGCGATAAAAAATAGATGTCTGGAGATTCGTCCACGCCTTCACAAAGAGCGCAACTTCGTCCAACATTCATCCATCTCAAAATGAAATCTTTGAGTTTTGGATGAATATTGAGCTTCCATAGATATTTCCATATTCTCGAATCTCCATTACCATCACTTGATCCACCCTTCTTTGAGCTACCAATCAACCTGTTTTTATAGAGATGGCTGCAACCCTATAATCTGTTTTAACCGTATAAATTCCACATGTATCCACACCACATATCGACTAAACGATATTTGTTTAATAATGTTCACATCACCCCATATGAAATGCTCATTGAACACTTATTCCTTTCAACATGAACCATCTGGCCAAAGCAGGTCGCTCACCATTTTGACCTCCACAAATCTCGGGGATATTATACGGAAAGTGTAGGGTCTCGGCACCCGTGGATCTGTCCAGATATTAATACTCCTTCCATCTCCAACCGCCCACCTCAAGCCTCCTGGCAAGAACTTTCCTTCCTTCTAATAAGCTCCTCCAACCACATGAAGGTCTCGAATCCACTTTTGCTTCCATGAAACTAGAGCCCCTAAAGTATTTGTTCTTCAAAAACCTTTAGAGAAAGGAATGAGGATTTGTACCTAACCACTAGCCCTGTTTAGCGAAGAGAGCGGGATTGAAGAGCATAAATCTTTGAGCACCAAGTCTCCTTCCGTTTTACTTTCCATCAATCTATCCCAAGATCCCCAATGGATACCTGATGTATAAGCAGATGAGTTCCATCAACAATTCACAATATGACTAGATATCTTCCTATAGAGAAACAGGGAGCTTGAAACATGACATAGTATAGTTTGGATACCTGATGGAAAAAGAAGTTTTTTAGCCCACCTAGAAATCTTGTTCTGAATGTTCTCCATAATGCCATTATAAATCTGCTTCTTTGACGAGCCAAAATTTGTCTCAACCCCTAAATATCTATTTAAGGAGTTTGTGTGGTTCATATTAGGAAGGTTGTCAGGATCCAGATCACGTGGATAATCATTTTTCGGTAAGAACAGTCCAGGATCATGATCTTGGCACCGATTCGAGTGCTTAAGTAAAACAAACGATTTTTTTTCTCGTTATTAAAAAAATATTGATGATGAGATTTGAACCCTTACTTTAAAGGTTCACACATGAACATTTAACCACTCAACTAGCTATGCTGATATATAAAAAATGAACATGTTTAATATTTAATTAAATAGTTTACTATCTTTATGACATTTTAATTTTAATTTTTATGATTTAAGCTCTTAAAATTATCAAATTTAGACGTACACCTCTTAAAGTTATAAAAAAAATTAGAATAAATTTCGCCACCACTATTTTATTATATTTAGACATTAATTTTACTATTGTTACAAATTTATTAATTTTTAACTTATAAACAAACACTCTAAAACCTAATGTATTATAAATTTATAATAATGATCTTAACATATTTAATCAATAATTATCTTTACATATTTATTTATTTATTATAATAATGATCATTTAAACAATGAACCAACTATGCAAGTATGTAACAAAAATGAACATATTTTACATTTAATTAAACATTTGATCATTTCTATGACATTTCAAATTATTTATTTTATGACTTACACTATCAAAATTATAATGAATTTCGTCACCAATATTTTATTATATTTAGACATTAATTTTAATATTATTATAAAATTTTAACTTATAAATCAAACATTCTCAAATCTAATATATTATAATGATAATCTTAACATATTTAATCAAAGATTCTCAAACCTAATAAAATACAGGCTAGTGATTAAGAACAATTCTGTTGCTGCTCAATGTTAATAATACCATAGGTGCCACAAATGGCTGAGTAAGACAAGTTACCTGTTATCAATAGGGAATTTTCTTAAATGAATAGCAGTCCCACCTTCTAAAATGTTGCTTTATCGTTAATTGCCATTGAAAAGTAGGTGAAGCGTGAGCTGTGGATTCTTACAAATTTATTTACTTATATTTTATAGTTTGAAACATCTTATCTATGAGATCACATATTTATTTTTATGAGAACTTTACATAATATTATGTCATTTTAGATGACTTGAGGTTAGTTTCATTTAATAGGTAGATGATTTAGTATTATATAATAATTTTCTTCAATATATTGAAGTATTATATATATATATATATTTACTAATAAATAATTAAGAATTGATAGAATCTTAAGATTCTCGATCCAATCCTTCGATCATCGATCATATTAACTTCCACTGATCCTAGATAGGATTGCTATCATGATAACCTTGCATATTAGTAATATAAGCAATCAGATCACTCATATTCTTGGGAACGTTATCACTAAAAATAATCAAACTCTTTTGATAATTCACTTTCTGATCCAACGCCAACCTAGACCTATCAATGATCTGTAAAATCACCCTGATCTCTACATCATTAGCCTGACAAAAAATTAGAGAATTATCCGTAAAGATCATATGGAAAATAGAAAGCTCATTCCCATTTATTTTGAACCTCGTGATATTGTTACATGTCCGAGCTTGATTAAGCATATTAGAGACAATCTCAGTACACGAAATAAATAATATAGGTGTTAGTGGATCACCTTGTCTAAAAATCCTACTAGGCATAAAAGTAGTAGTAGACTCCCCATTCACATTAACACTAAGACATCGACGAGATACATGTAAAGATCCGTTCACACCATTTAGTGGGAGCCTTAGTTTTCTCATCACCTCAATAACAAAGCTTCATTCCATTAAAAGTAGCATCCCCTACTTGCCCCTTTTTCTGAATCCTCGTTGAGTGCATGATTTCACGAGCAATTAAAATATTATCTGTAGTTAGATAACCCAGGATAGAAACACTCTGACTATCACTGATAATACCGTTAATAATCATTCTAAGACCGTTGGTAAATATCTTAGAAACAATTTATAAATGACATTACATAGACTAATCAGTCGGAACATGGTCATATTCCTCATGCCATGTTCTTTAGGAATCATCAAAATATAAATATGGTTTAAATTGGGTGGCAAATAATTAGAGTTAAAAAACATCCAAACTATATTAATTACATCTTATCTCACACGTCCCAGCGGTTGTTAATAGAAAGCAGTGGTAAAACCATTCGTCCCTAGAGCTCCGCTTGGTTTCATATCATTCAAAGATTTAGAGATCTCATCATCAGAAGCTGGCACATCAAGCATAGAAATATCAGCCTAACTCATTTTATGTTTTACATTGTGAAGAACCTTCGATACGAAAGCTTCATCCAGGTTGGTTGACTTGGACAAAGTCTAAAAATAGTTTAATGTGATCCGATTTATTGTGTCAAATATGTCTGCCAAACTCCATTTTCATCTTTCCAAACATCCTTTGATTTTTGAATTAATTTAGCATGAAAATAAGTGGTATTCTTATCTCCTTGCTTTAGACAATCCGATCGAGACTTGTCCCGCCAATACTTTTCTTCCTCTTGGAAAGCTATGCATAATTTCTACTCTAATCCTCGGATTTTATGCAAATCCATCTCCTATTTGCTATAACACATTTTCAATTGATCTTTAATCTATTCCATTAACCGCCAAGAATTTGCTTTGCTATTCTTTTTCCTCCACTCTATAAGTTGACCTTGAACCTGATCATGGGAGTATCTCTTCTTTGTAACGAAATTGTATAAGAACTCCATGAAGTTTTAACAAGCTCATGACACTATGAAAAATCCATCCACACTACAACAAAAAGATCCTATGATAGCAGCCAAAAAATGCTACATAGAATTTTCATAGCGTTTTTATAACGCTATGGTTGCTAACGCTATTAAAATTCTGACTCTACGATAGCGTTTAAAAAACGCTAACATAACTACTTTTAATAATGTTTTTTAAACGCTATAAAAAGCGTCCCATTGCACTTGGTGACTTTTTATAAGCGTCCCATTGCACTTGGTGACTTTTTATAGCGTTATAAAACACTATCGAAAGGTTACAATATCATTTTTTAAACGCTATTAAAAGTAGTTATGATAGTATTTTTTAAATGTTATCGTAGGGTCAGAATTTTAATAATGTTGGCAAACATAGCGCTACAAAAAATGCTATGAAAACCCTATGATAGCGTTTTATAAATGTTATTATAAGCGCAGCAACAATGTGAGACTCTCTATAGCATTTAAAAATACTATTGTAAATTTTCTATAGTGTTTTTTAAACACTATAGAAGGTTTACCAAGCGCAAATAGATGCTTTCTATACCTTTTAAGAAACGCTATTGTATGTCTAACCATATCATAACTACATTTGCCTATTGTGTTTCTTTAGGCTATTATATTCTCTTATAGGGTTTTAAATACTGTAAATAATTTACGCTAATGTATCAAACAAATAATATAAAGATCATCCATTAAATCACTAATTTAAAATATTTAATTAAAAAATTTACTGATAGAAATCCATATCAAATGTCCAAAAAACCTACAAAAAAGCATTCCAAGGTGTTCACATAACATATTACAAATATTTTGAGTTGTACCAAATATCACAAATTAAGCCAAAGTTTTCATCAAAGAACTTTCATGTCTTCTTGTTGGAATCATATTCCCCATCACTATGTGGAACTGCGCACCACGTGAATTACAATGTGTTTGTTGTATTTTTTGTGGATCTATATTAAAAAAATAATTGTTATAGTTCAATATCTACTTATAAACATATATATTATCTCTATAAAATGCTTTCCAATATTCAGATATGTTGATCTGTGAGATTGTAATCTAGTTTGCAAAACCCTATTTCTTGAAATACATATTTTTCATGCATCTCTGTTCTATCCTTGAAAACACATATATAATAGCAAGTTAGAAAAACAACATAAGCAAATCTAACAAAAATACAATCCAACATTTTAATCCACATTTCTAGCACCCCCCAAAAAAATATTTCAATCATGCCAAAAATTATGTCAACCCACATTTCTAGCGCTCACAATACTAATTGTTCATGGATGAGCTTGCAAACAAGTTTCTACGTAAAGTGCACAGAGTTATTCGCACTTAGTAGATCTTTACACTACCCTAATAAAAATTACAAATCTAGAAATTTCCATATATTTTTTCATATTTCCTTCCTTATGAGCCATCCATCTATACCCAAGAAGGAAACACAACTTAGAAGGCAGCAACTTTGGATCCTTCTACAGCATGACCAATATGCCATTGAGTTTCTTATTTTAAAAATAAGAAGAATTAAAACAGAAGCATGGCAAACAATATACTAATTTGCAAGACTTAAAATTCTCCAACTCATGATATAACTTCCAAGCAAACTTCTCAAATAGAATAGCTAATGAATTTGTCACGCATACAATAACTAGCTGCAAATACTTATATGCTGGAAATTTTTGTTTAACATCACTTACAATGGGACAATTCTATTAGTGGGCCATGCAACTATGCTACTTACTGCATCTTCAATATATTTCATTGAAGACGTAGACCTCCATAAGTAAGCTTCTGGTTTTGTTGCAACATCTATCCAAACTCTCGTGGCATCAAGTCTAAGAGGCACATGATGAACAAGGTCACTTGAAGATCAACGTCCCTCAGCAACTACCTCATTTGATCCAATCTAATCTAATAACTTCAACTTTCTCACATGCAAGTTATTATTCACACTCTATAATTAACAATAGAACACCATCAAATTGCCAATAGTAAAGCTCCATGTGCAAACAAATAAAAGTTTTAAAATTTATCGAGGGTGATTACGTGTTTGAAATCGATGGTCCTTCATTTTGGTGAAGCTGAAAATTAATTTATATTAGAGTATGAAATTGTACTGATTGGGAAAGTCAACTCCATTCACTATTTACATATTTATGTATACATGTTTCACTATGCGCTCCATAAGGTTTTTCATATGATCAAATTTATTCTTCAATTCGATATGATCTTTTCGAAGCTCTGTGTAGGCGTGATCCTTTTGAGATAAAATGAAATGTTTGGTAAAAGTCAGCTCGTTTCCACACGCTCTAAGTCGTCCATGTCTCTCGCGATCCTTTTCTATACCAAGTTGTATATGCTATCTTGACAAAATTCACTGCTCATTCCTAATACTCTTTTGTAGCCTTATCAATTAAAACATCAACTACTAAGATATCTATTTATGATTATATTTTACACTTATCTTAAATAAAGTAACCAATCTTTTTACTTGTTGCAACGCACCCAATCTTTATCTATTCTGGTAAGTTGACTATTGAAATGTAGAGATAATTCACTATTTATACTATTGGCTAAATGAGCATTAAAGTTTCATGCCCAGCTTTTTTATGAGTAAAGTAATACAGAAATTCACTCGTACAAATCTGCCAATCAATCAAACTAATAACATAAGCAAATAAAATCTAGCAAAACACATTTATAGTATCTTCACTCCACGCCACGCAAGTCCTTTGCAACAAGCTCTTGCGAGGGTCTCTATTATTAACAATCATGCACACATTTTATTAAACTACAGTTAAGCTAAACTGAAACAATAAGGAATGACAATTTTTTCTTAATTAATTAAAGGGAGGACTTGGAGTTTTCCTTAACTAATTATGTAACGAGTGTGTGTTAGGGAAGACAAATCCACATTTCTTATTCACAATCATTAAAACAAAACAGAAATACATTTGGTGGCTTTTCAAGAATTTTCTAACAAACTAAAAACTTGAATGATGGATTTTTCTTGCACACTTTTTGTTAAGGAATGACGATTTTTTCTTAATTAATTAAGGGGAGGACTTAGAGTTTTCCTAAACTAATTATGTAATGAGGGTATGTTAGGGAATACAAATCCACCTTTCTTACTCACAATCATTAAAAAAATAGAAATACATTTGATGGCTTTTCAAGAATTTGCTAACAAACTAAAAACTTGAATGATGGATTTTATCTAAACATAATGCTTTTGCTAGAAAATATAAAATTCATCATGTAGCACATGATTAATTTTAGAGTTGTTGCATGATTAATGCAACATTACTAATCTTAAACCTCATACTCAGCTTCAGTCAACATGAGAGTTATAATTTATGAACTTAACACCCTCTAATACATTAACAACCCAACACATAAATTTATCAATAACCAAATGTAACTTATAAATGTCCATCATGAAAATATTTATGAACTTATTATTTGATGTCAAAGCTTCAAAAAACATACCTTTATATGGTCAAGTTCATCTCATTATAATTTTACTGGCAGAACTCCCAAGATAAGTTTAGATAGTTTATAAAGAAGCATATGTAAAATCACTATCAATCATGCAAACATGAACAAAAACATGAGAAATCTACAAAAGTCACATAGCATGTTCAATTTCATATGGCTTATGCACATTTGTTGGAGACAGTAAAAAGAAAAAAAAAAGTAAAAGACTTACCATCATAGTGTATAACATAGTCATGACTGTAACACTTGTTTTAGCACTGATGTAATATCTCAATACTCCAACAATCAAACACAATAAAAACCAACAGGAAATGGAGTTGTAATCAACAAGTATCTAGCAGACCCAACTATTGCTGGTTACTTTTCTCTATTTTATCCTTACAAAGGAAAATCACAATCAAACACACCAAATGCTCTAAATTTTCATCTTTCCAACAAAAAGATTAGATGGAGGAAAGGATAATCACGAGCTTAACCCAAAGAAAGCTCTCATGTTCCTTTCATTCTTTCTCAATCTGAACCTGAGAGCCCCCTGTTCCTTTTTCTCTCTTTTTTTCATTTCATAAAAGATCTCAACAAAACAAACTAAATTTAAAAGCCCATAATGGGAATTTTAAAGCATAACAGAGAATTATGGATTTACCCAAAATGAAGAGAAGCTGGGACAGGGAGAAGTTGCGCTGGTAAATGAAAATAAGATAGCTTAGAGAGAGACATTCGATAGAGCTTTCCCAACTAAGTAAGGAATCGACGAGTTCATAGAGCTAAGAGAGGAAGCTACGGGAGAGAGCTCAAATAGAGAGCTGTGAGAAATCCATGACAGACATTTAAAACGGAGAGTTGAAAGAGAGGTATACAAGGAAGATCTCAGAGAGAGCTTCACTCACCTAGCGAGGAAAAATCTCTGTGAGCTTCGTGGCTGAGAAAGTTGTCCGTGAACTTCGTTGCAGAGTCTATGAGGGTTGAAGAGAGGCGCTATGTGAGAGATACACCAGAGAGAGCTTCAATCTCAAGAGAAAGATGAAAAAGTGAGCTTATTCTTGAGCCTAAGATCCCTAAGCTTCACCAAGAGAGAGCTTTGTCGCAGAGTCTATTGAGGATTGGAACTGAGAGAGCTTTGACGGAGAGTGGGGGTTGAAGCTGAGAGAGCTTAATTTGTCGCAGAGTCTAAGGGTTCGAGCTGAATTTATCACAAAGTCTGAGGGTTGGAGCTGAATTTGCCGCAAAGTTCAAGGGTTGGAGCTGAATTTGTCGCAGAGTCTGAGAGAGCTATGAGCACGAGAGGTTGAAAAGAGAGAGAGTTGTGAGAGTAATTTTAGGCGGGTTGTAATTTTGGTCCCCCGCGCCCCAGCCCCGGAAATTAATTGGAACCCCCTCTTAGTGTTTTGATATAAAACACGATGGTTAAGTGCAATAAAAGCCCAACTTTCTTGTAGTGCCACCGCCTATCATACCTAAACGTCTGTTTAAATCTCCTTCTCAGTTCACATGTCTCCAACAAAATTGGAAGATGGTCTGACCCTTGGGTAACTAGGTGATATAAGCGAGCATTTGGATATGATCAACCAATTATGATGCGAATACCACCTATCAAACCTCTCTTTGATCATAAAATCATTCTCCATGTTGTTCATCCAAGTAAAGTTGGGTCCAACATACCCAAAGTCAATCAGGTTACAACTATCCGCAAAAGACGGAAGAAGACGAAGGCTGCCTGTGGATCGAATATTTCCCCCGAATTTTTCATCTGATTGCATCAAGTCATTAAAATCTCTTATAACTACACAATCATCTTGACAAACTTGAATACGATTACCCAAGATACCCAATCGTTGAGACTGAACAACCCAAAAAGTATCAGAATAAATAACAAATAATCACCAATGTCTACATCTGGCCATATCATGAATTCTGACTTTGATAAAAAATATTGATCATATATAATTATTTGAACACTTGCATCATCTTCTAGAACATAACAATATCCACTTTTATTCCAACCGGATCAAGGAAAATAAAACCAGAGGCATCCACCAGGTATTTTAGTCGTTCCAACACTCTGCATTATTCTTTATTTCTAACCAGAAAATAAAATTTGAGAAATAGACGATATTAAGCCCTTACAATGAGAAAACTCTCAGAGAGTTTCTCACACTCTTCTACCGTAGAACTTCAATAGATCACAGAGAGTTTCTCACACTCTTCCACCGTAGAACTTCAATAGATCACATTGATGCCGTTTGGCGCCAGCTGCCTTCACCCTCTCCGAACATAAACTAATTGATTCTCTCGTCAAACCCTTAATTTTTTTTTTGCATCCGTGTTTCCAACTCCTTCCTCGGCAATAGAGCTTCCATCTCCAGGCAGATATCGTTTTAATCCGGAGAATCGACTCCTTTTTACATACTTCCTTTTTTTAGTTGCCTCCTTTTAGACCTTTAAAATAGTGGGCTCTAAATTAAAAGGGTCATCATAATACATCCTCACAGGCCCACCGAACTCTTGATGCATACCCAACTTTCCCCTTGCTTCACTCACGGTAACTTCAACTAATTAACTATCATCAGTAATCACAATCTTTGAATCCCCCTTGAATTGCTCCACCTCTATAACAAGCACCTCCATAGAAGGACTGGATATTTTACTTTAATTTTTCACATTTAAATTCTCATTATTTTCCTCCTAAAAATCATCCCTCATTAAGTTCTCCAATTTTCCCATCTCTAGTGAAGGAGCCTCCGGTGTGCTTCCTCTCCGGAAAGAAGACCCCTCATTGACTGAGAAGAATGCTTGAAAGAATGGTTGTCCGTATAGTCTCATGCCCTAAATGATTTTTTGTAAGTATCCGATTGACCTTACCCGCCTCTTTGAGAATTCCTAGTCACTGCCTTTAGCCCATCGCCAGAGTTACTTTCTTAAGTTTTCCCAGCTCTCCTATCTGCCATTCTAACACTGCAACTAAACATTTCATGCCCTATTATCTAACAGTAACAACAAAACTTGGGTAGCCTCTCGTATTTCAACCATAAGCAAAGTTTTGCTCCTCGATGTCGAATAAACACACCACACAAAAGAGGCAGATTCACGTTGAGAGTTACCTTCATCCTGATGAATTTATTTTGCTCAAAACCCTCTCGCATTATTTCCTCCATAACATTGTGCACTTTTCCTAGTTTCTGCCCGATTAAACTGCCCATTGCCTCTCCTCTACACTCCAGAGGGAATCCATGCAAATGAACCCAGAAAACACACGAATCAAACTTCAGTTGTGAGATATCTAATCCCATACTCCATGGTATCTATAGTAACGGGAAATCATCAAATAGCCAGGGGCCGTTCTCGACTACGAAAATCATACTCACTTCTTAGAAAATAATACGAAAAATATTATTTTCCACCTCCGAAAAGACAATTTCCTCCTCCAAATTCCAGGCATTAATCATCGCATCTCAAAATTCCGCTTTGTTGAATTTTTTCGACGTCATCAGCTTTGTCATAAGGCTTAATCTGCAGACTTCCACTTCTTTAAAACTAGCCTCATCCGGGATAAGAATTTCTCGTCTTCGCACTCTGTAGCGACAACTTCTTAGCAAGATTTTCTAGTTTATCCTCCACTAAAAAGACTTTGTTTATACGTGAATTTTCTATCCTGAACATACCCATCGGGTACACCTGTATTGGTCAGACCCTTATGATTATTTACCCGTAACTGTCAAATCAAGTGACAAAAATTGGATGGACTTTTACTGCCTTGGGAATGAATTGGAAGCATACGATTTGGTAGGATTAGGATAAGGCTCGTTGCGTTGGTCCGCCGTCATGACCACCTCAGTAGGTTTTAGGTGCACAGTCCGCTCGTTGATGATGAATCTAAGAACACGTGACAACGTCCTGTACGTTGGCATCTACTTACACTTGGCAATTGTTGATTGATCAATCATAAAATAGGATTTACCCCTTACTTTCTATATAAATGTGCTTAACACTCGTATTGAAGGGGTTGGATATTTGGACATTATACCCACACATTTGGGGACTCTCTCTCCCTCTCCCTCTCCTTGGCAACCCCAAGGAGGTGCTCTTTCCGACAGTTATCACCGTCTATGCCGCTAAGGATGCTCATCATTTCCTCCACGCTAGACCTCCACATTCTCAAGGCTTCTTCAATGACTAGACTACTCTTCATTCTCAACCCGATCCGGTTCAGAATGCCTTCCCGAAACAATGGTTGTTTATACATGAATTTTCTACCCTGGACATACTCTTTGGGTCCACCCGCACTGGTCGGAGCCCTGTGATTATTTACCAGTAACCGTCAAGTCAAGTGACATGACTTGGATGGACTCTTACTTCCTTGGGATTGAATTGGAGGCATTCGAATTGGTAGGATTAGGATGAGGCTTGTTGTGTCGGTCCACCGTCATGACCTCTTTAGTAGGCTTTAGATGCGTCGTCCTCTCGTTGAAAATGAACCTAGGAACACGTGACAACGTCCTGTACGTTGGCCTCTACTTACACTTGGCAATCGTCGATTAGCCAATCATAAAATAAGGTTTACCCCTTATGTTCTATATAAATGTGCTTAACCCTCTTATTGAATGGGTTAGATATTTGGACATTATACTCATACATTTGGGGGCTCTCTCTCTCCCTCTCCTTGGCAACCACAAGGAGGCCCATTTCTGATGGTTGTCACTGTCTATACTGCTAAGGATGCTCATCATTTTCTCCATGCCAGACCTCCACATTCTCAAGACTTCTGCAATGACTAGACTACTCTTCGTTCTCAACCCGATATGGTTCAGAATGCCTCCCCGAAACAATGACGACTCCACTAGGGAGTGGTCTGTCGGAATATGGAGGAGTTCTCAACTTTTCAGATTCGGATCTAGAATTTCAAATCTGAAATTTTTTTTTTAGAAAAAGAAATTAAAAAATCAAGCATAGCATGAGAAATTAACGAGAGAGGTGGCTGCCGCGGAGTAGCCGACGACTACCGACAAAGATTCTCTTCACGACGTCAGATATGCTCTGGAGAAGGACATCCTTATTGAACACGGCCGACGAAATTGACGAGAACCATGAAAAAAGATTGCTCCATTTTCTGATCTCTAAATCTTAGATCTACGTCAAGTAAGGCATTTTTAGATTTCAAAACACCCCCAAACGGATTCAGACGAGAGTTTTCGTTTATTTTTAGCCGTTTGTGGTAAAAAAAGGACCGCCAGAGATAGCCGCACGCGCCGTAAGCGGTGGCTGCTTCGTCCTTACCCATTTTGCAGGTTTCGAGTTGACCTACCCAGACCATTTAGCTTTCGGATTGACAGCAGGCCAGCCCACGGTCCGTTCATGAAGCCCAGTTTGCGTAGCCTAGGTGATATACGCTCGACTCGCGAGAGACCCGCAACCCGCATTTGGCTCGAGCGCCCTTCCCACATCTGCGCCCAGGCGAAACCTGCAGAAGACCCGTGACCCGATCCGCACCCCCAAGCATGACCCGCAAACTCCTTGGCCCATGACCTATGGGCCAACTCCCTCTTTCTAGCAGCCCAACGCCTGGCCATTGGCCCTTTAAAGAGCCAGCACATGGTTTTCCACAAGCCAGCACTCCCAATGCCTTTAATGTCCAAAGAAACATGGTTCACTGTCCGTTTATGGGATGACACTTGAAAAAGGCCTTAAAAAATCCAGCCACGATTATATTACCGAGTCTCAATTGCACGGGTCACCGTGCCGTATCCAAACAAACGTAGGACACCGAATTGCAAGCTAAGTATTTATTTTAAATTATTTATTTACCTTTAAATACATAATTTATTCGTTCAAAAGAAATTTTGATGATTGCATGAGCTTATCGTACTTAAGGAATATATTTGCACAGCTCTTTAAGCGTATCAAATAATTAGTAGAAATTGATGCTATGTTAATTATGTCGAGCATAATTAATTATCTCTCCATGTTCAAAATTTATCATGCTCTAATGTAATTATAGAAATTACATTTATCATGTTTAGATCATCCATCTCGAATAATTTGATAACTTGACCTTATCGTGGATAATATGAGATTATTATCAATGTTATAAACCATACAAGTCGAATTGATTCCTTGATAATAATTCGATATGCATCGGCTGAGTATGTTTAAATATTAATCAAGCAATATCAAATTCATGTCAAACTTTTATGATAAATATAATGCTTAATTGATTTTTGTGTATTATCAATATTTTGGTGCATTATTAATATTTTGGTGCACTATCATTTTTATCAACACTTGTGCTTTATCCATATTTCAATAATCCAAATGAATTATCAAAAGCAAAATGCTTTACGCATTTTATCTATCAAAAGCATGTTCACAGTTTGATGCCCTAAAGAGCTTATACTTGATTCAGCTAGTTTTATGGCACAGTCTCTTTATTAGGACTCAAAAATAGTCTGAACTCATCTCTTCATTCATGTGTATGCTTAACTGCATATAATTCATCGGAGTAACACTCTCATGCATATATGATTCTCTTTGTGCGAGTTGAATATGCATCTATATTGTATTAAATTTACAAGTCGAGCATGTTTATATAAGAGAAAAAAATATATATATACATGTTTTTATTCTTTAATCTCTCTTATTAATTTACATATTTGATTAACACATTTTATCTCATATACGTGTCTAAATTACATTCGATCTGACATTCGTTTCAATAGTTTGACACTTGTCACACTAATTTACTTTGTCATCATGAACATATATTTCCCTTCACACATGAGAACGTTTTAGATAGAACAAATTATGATAATTTATTGACTTGTTTATCATCTGGTCAAGAAAATTACATCTTACACGTCAACTCTCCAAAGGGATTTCTGTATTTATTAATCAAGTTATCACAGGGATTTCTAAACTTATTATTGAGCTCATCATAGAGATATACAAATTATCCACCGACTTATTATGGATATTTGAGATTTATCATTCAACTTATTATGCGGGTTTCTTAACTGATTATCTGATTCATCTTGTGATGATTGCTGGACTTATCATCTATCATGGGTATTCATGGGGTTATCAACCCACTTATTGTAAGTATTTATGAAATTAATTATTATTTACATTTGTCTTATGATCTTTGCTCCATGAATATGAATCACGCCTAAAAGGGGCTCTAGTATGCATATGAGAAATTCTAGATATATATATTTGCTATTTTATATTGGCCCATAATCTTTACGTCATTGTTGAATTTCGTCATGACAGAGAAAATGGTTTATATTTGTTTGAGATTCAAAATGAAGGGAATATATCAATATATGCATATCCTCTGTGACATATTCTACACCATTGTTTATGTTTGGAAGATTTGCTCTCATAACCAGTTTTTCATTTACTGGGAGATTTCTCCTTCTGACCAATAATCATGACAACAAGAATAAAGACATGTTTTCTGTGTGAATTTTTATTGTCCATAGTTGCATTATCATTGTGAAAAGGCTTTTGACAGCCTCTAACTGTGTCAGTAATACCACATAGAGAAAATATTTTTATGATTTGTTCTGCACACACCCATGGTAACAGAAAATAACCATGTCTGATGCCTCGAGCAGAGTATTCTAGGTCAATCACTGCCTTTGTGACAATAAAATTACCTTAGAAGGCGGGTTGATGACTCACCGCTAAGTGCACCTGAGGTAACGACAAAATTACCATGAGAGGTGACTTAAGACTGTTGAGTAAAAATCACTACTAAGTATGCCTATTATAGGTAGTTTAGGATTATTGGCAAGGAAAATAATTGCCATTAAGCGCACTCGAGGTGACAAAACACTTGTTACGAGGGATGACTTGGAACTGAAAGATGTTTAGTATCGTAATATTTACTGACTTTTGTAGTTATCAAAATGAACCAAAAGATTATGATGGGTCCGTTGTCCTGGAACGCATTTAAAATGTTTCAGCGAAGTTTATTCCTGAAACGCGTTTAAGACGTTTCAGCAAAGATTGTTCCTGAACGCGTTTAAGACATTTCAGTGAAATTTATTCCTGAAGCGTGTTTAAGACGTTTTAGTGAAGTTTATTCCTGAAATGCATTTAAGACGTTTCAGTGAAATTTGTTCATGAAACTCGTTTAAGACGTTTCAACGAATATTGTTCCTGAAATGCATTTAAAACGTTTCAACAAAGATTGTTCCTGAAACGCGTTTAAGACGTTTCAACGAAGTTAATTCCTGTAACGCTTTTAAGACCTTTCAGCAAAGTTAGTTCTTGTAGCACATTTAAGAGGTTTCAACAAAGGTTATTCTGAAATGCATTTAAGATGTTTCAGCGAAGATAGTTCATGGAGCGCATTTAAGACATTTCAGTAAAGTTTATTCCTGAAATGCATTTAAGACATTTCAACAATGATTGTTCCTGGAATGCATTTAAGACGTTTCAGTAAAGATTGTTCCTGGAATGCATTTAATACATTTCAGTAAAGATTGTTCCTGAAATGCGTTTAAAACGTTTCATCAAAGATTGCTCCTGAAATGCGTTTAAGACGCTTTGGTGGAAATTGTTTCTGTAACACGTTTAAGACATTTCAACAAAGTTTGTTCCTGAAACTTAAGACGTTTTAGCAAAGTTTGCTTATGGAACGCATTTGAGACGTTTCAGTAGAGTACGTCCCTAGGATGCGCCTAAGACGCTCCAATAAAGTTTGTCTCTGAAATTCAATGAAGACATTTCACCAAGGTAATTGGGCAGAACTTAGTCGACGTTGCGAAACCCTTCAAAGCAAAACTTGGCTGTCAAACGTGTTTGAAATATACAAATTGTCTTGATAATTTGCTTTGCCCGCTGCCGCGGAATGTGGCTTTAGTCGTATGGATTGAATCTAACTTGGGTATTTATTATGGATGTGCTTATGGTAAAAGTCATGTGTAAGAGCGATGTATGTGCGAAGTAGAGATGCATGATAACGAAGCATGATAAAAATATGTAGTACGAACGGGTATATAACCCTTTAAGTACGACCATTACGGACAATTCAATATCACACGTCTTCTTGGGCAACTTGATTACATTTTCGTATATACATGTGTGCCTTCTTGAACAATGTCGTGCAAGTCCCTACGTATATGCGCTATCACAAGTCGAATCGTCTAAAGAATACACTTCAGCGTGTTTTACGTACCGCAGAGAAATTTCTTGACGAATTCTGCCATGATTAGATTTTTCTCTTAGGTAATATGTTGCCTTGATATTATGTTGTGTTGGTTAAACTCCTATCTGGTGAGTTTTTCTCGATCACTTTCTCTCGTATCATTAATATTGTAAAGCGATGGTAATGACTCTGATGAATTATCTCTATTAATGTTAAATATGAATGTATCGTTGAGACGTATGTCATATATGACCATGATATAGTTAATGAATGTTTTTGACTCTGTTAACTTGTTATGATACATTGGCATCTGAACACACATCGTGAACATGCATATGATATAAATCTTATCATTTATATTCACTCATGCTAACATTGAACATAAGGTTATGCATTGCTAGTGTATATATATTTTTTCAGCTAGTCATTCTTCAGTGAACATCGCGATGATAAGATTTTTTATTGAGTGAGGCTCGTCGTAGTCAACTACTATTTACATCTCTTATTGGAGGCTAAATGAAAGCAATTGATATATCATCACATCCAACTGGGGGCTACAGCAATGAAGATGACCATGCATGACTGACTTAGTGAAGAAACATTCGTCGTCACAATTGAACATCTCACAATTCGATGACTCATCAAGTAAGATCATAACACGCACCGATACTATGTACAATTTCAAGTGCTATGCATTTGAACTTGCACGTGGGGCTAATGTTTATACATGAATTTTCTACCCTGGACATACCCGCAGGGTCCACCTGCACTGGTCGGACCCTTGTAATTATTTACCCGTAATCGTCAAGTCAAGTAACAAGACTTAGATAGACTTTTACTGCCTTGGGAATGAATTGGAGACATACAGTTTGGTAGGATTAGGATGAGGCTCGTTGTGTCGGTCTGCCGTCATGACCTCCTCAGTAGACTTTAGATGCGTCGTCCTCTCGTTAAGGATGAACCTAGGAACACATGACAACGTCCTGTACGTTGGCCTCTACTATGACAATCGTTAATTGACCAATCATAAAATAAGGTTTACCCCTTACTTTCTATATAAAAGTGCTTAACACTCCTATTGAAGGGGTTGGATATTTGGACATTATACCCACACATTTGGGGCTCTCTCTCACTCTCCCTCTCCTTGACAACCTCAAGGAGGTGCGTTTGCCGGCGGTTGTCACCGGCTATGCCGCTAATGATACTTATCATTTCCTCCACGCTAAACCACCACATTCTCAAAACTTCTTCAATGAGTAGACTACTCTTCGTTCTCAATCCGATCTGGTTCAGAATGCCTCTCCAAAACAGACTTCTATCCATATCCATCATAAAGTTTCTTTTTTCCATGGAAGAAAAGAAGAAAACAAATGAAAAGCCCTAAGATAATCAATCAAAATTCTGCTTTACGACTAAAAAGCCCTCAAAGGCGAGGGATAGTCACACCGAAAAACACAACTCTCTATACAGAAAGAGAGAACCCCTACCAAGAGGACAACATTAGCTGATCTAGAAAAAGGTACCTTCTCGTCTTGGGTTTCGATATGGCTAATTGTGAACTAGGTCAACATGCCCTCTGAAATTAATTACCATCAACCTTTTCTTGTTCATGTCTGATGTGGTTCTAATGCTACAATTATGTAGTTTCAATAAATCTCTCTTTAAGGCTGAAATCTGGAAAGGAGTGAAGTCTTAATCCTTCTTTTGAAAATTCAAAAATCAAGACTGGATGAAATTGTAAGTTTATTCAAATAATCATTCCTGCAAAAAGGTATTTGTTGACGTGCATGACGATTAGTATGAAAGTGATAGTGAATGATTTAATTAATATGATTATGCGTAAATAAAATGTTCAAATATTTAAGATTATTGTGTTTGGTAGACAAAAAATATTATTACGGTAAGTGTTGGTATGCTAAATATTTATCTACTGCTTTCTGCCTATACTTTTGAGACATTGTGGATAAAAAATTGAAATACTCTGCAAATGAGGAGAATTGAAGATATGCAGAATCAAATATTCTTCAGTCAAGCAAGGGTTTCCACGTTTTCTAGGAATCTTCTAAACATTCTCATACACATCAATGTCCCCATAATGTACCATACAATCATCATCCATCCCAACCTTTTGTAGATCTCGCCACTACCAACAATCGAGTCGGAAAAGCCTTCAAGAGGGTTTGATAAATAAAACTGATTTCGGAAAGTTTGTCCAAATTTTCAAAATTTAAAATGTCAATATAGTTACTTAGGAAACAAGTAGTAGGTTGGACAAAAGTTGAAAATTGCATCAACTCTCTCGCAAACAAAACATGCATCCAGATCAAATAAGAAAATGAAAGATAACCCCCTCTAATCCGTAACTTGAACGGGCAAGGCAAAACGCGATGCACTTCTTCGGAGAGGAAAAAACTTCTCGTAAAGAATCAAATGTAGGAAAAACAAATCTCTACAGTCTCTTTGATAATGTGTTTTTCATAATTAAACAAATTGACCATTACTTTTAACGTCTTTAACGTAACAAAATTGTGTTTTTTACAATTTCATAAATTAAAAGGGTATAAAAGTCCGAAAAAAATATAGGAGTATATCTTCCTAATTACGTAAAATGTTGAATGAAGGCATGTTATTTACATTTTAGCCATCGATAAATAAAATATTAATTTCACACGCACCCATTTAATTTTTATCATTTTTTAAAGAAATTCCCTCCTGAACTCCATAAACCCTTCAACTTCCATCTTCTACACAATGTTTACTATTTGGAAATTTTTGCCCTTACTTACACGTGGACAGAAATTAAAAAAAAAAAAAAAGACAAAGACAAAGATAAAACGTGCGCGTTTTGTCTCTTAAGCCCAAATCGAGGGCTTCTTTTTCTTCTTTGGAGAAAATAACAGAGGAGGAGGGAGGGCTTCTTTTCAAAAGTAAATTTAGAAGAGAACTCAGTACAGGAAGAAGAAGAAGAGGAAACCTTCGGTGCTTGAATAGTTTCTTTTGGATCGTTCGACTGTCTACCACGTATGAACTCTTGTAGATGATGAAGGTCGGGTTGAGGCATATTTAATTGCGACCTTGAATTCAAGCTCTTTTCTCCACATAGCTGCAAGTTAAACGGGCATAATTTATGGAACGATTAAACACATTCTTCCACATAGCTGCACAAAATGTATCTAGTAGGGTAATTTTAAAAGACACAATGTGGCAGTTTATCAATTCTTAAGTACAGATAGTATCAAGAAATAGAGTACAATAAAAGCCTAACCACTTCTCCCAAAAACAAATTACTGTAATGTACTAGAAAATATTTATATGTCAAGAATTAGAGATTGAGCAATGTACAACAAGGGGACGAACAAAAATTTACTTAATTATCAACCACGATTTTGAACCATCTAGTCACTGCAGAACCGTTAGATGCATAAATACACATATACGGATAAAACAGAGGTGGCGTCTTACATCATAGTGATGGAGGTCTCTATCTTCAACTTCAACTAGAAAATGATTAGCTCTGACAATTATTTTTCTGTCGACGGTACCGAATCTTGGTAGCTTCAAAATTTATAAATCGCTCGATGACGAAGGAGGGGAAGGTGATGGCTGCATGAAGCTCGCCTTTTAGATGGAGTCGAAGAAGGCCCTGGACCAGGAATAGAAGTGGTAGATACTGGAGCGATTGGACTCGACGGAGTCAAAGCCGCCTGTGTAGAAGTAGATGGTGTAGCCGGTTGATGAGTCCGTGAAACATCACCAACGCCGCAACCACCGGTACATCATCCACCGGCTTCATCCGCGCCTCCTCCACTTCCTAGGCCGCGCCTCCTCCACTTCCCGGAGAGTTGACTGGCGTGCTGCGGGAGACGACTGGTTTCCGCGATTCTCAGGTCTCCGTGTAGAAGCCCTCCCTCCCCTTCTGTTATTTTCTCCGAAGAAGAAAAAAGCCCTCAATTTGGGCTTAAGAGACAAAACTGCGCTTCGGCTAATTTCTTATGTCCACGTGTAAGTAAGGGCAAAATTATCCAAATACTATAAATATTGACCCGTGCCTCGCATGTGATCAATTTAGTAGAAGATGCAAAATTTAATAGAAATGATCTTATTGATGGATTATAAAAATTAAAGAGTGTATGAGAAAGAGGTTAAAGTTGAGGAGATTTCTTTAAAAATGTGCAAAGTTAAAAGGGTGTACGTAAAATTAACCCACAAATAAATAAGTAATGTGAATAGGGATTCAAACGTGATTTCTCCATAGTGATGGCAAGGACCGGTTCGGCCCACGAAACCAACTCAACTGGCCTATTAAAATCTGGACCCAGACCAACCTGTGGATCAACAGTACTGGGCCAGTTAAGGCCTGCGGGCCAAGCCCAGTCCCCAACGAGCCTCGCACTTTGGTTATATAGCTCGGTCTAGCCCGAACCTCATCTTAATGTGTATGTATTGAAATTTGAACATTTGACATCTCACTTACTAAACATACTCTTTACCACTAGACCAACGCAAATTTTATTAAAAATATTATTTATTATCTTTCAACATATTTAGATATTAATAAACATGTGTTATAAACTAGTTATTAATTATCTAGTGCATTTTTAAATTTTATGTGAATATGAATATCACATGTAATTTATTTTGTGATAATTTAAATGTAATTTTTTATATTGTTATAAGTGATTGATAGATAGACATGTGTCAACCTAGTTGAACTGTGTCTAATCTATAGTAATGTAACTCTCAAATTTAATAAATAAAATAATAATTTTATGATATTTAAGTCTCCATTTTTATTATTAATCTTTATAATTATTTTACTTATTATGATAAATTTTTCTATTGAAATTTTAAAGTGATAAAAAAGTTATTTAAAATTTTTAACATAACTTCAATTTAATTTAGTGATATTCATTTACATTTCCTTCGTTCCCACCAATATTCAACTCTCTTTGATAATAATTTTAAAAATTTTACATTTTAAATGAAGATGTACGGTCTGGTCTGATTAGAACCCGTTGAACGGCCGACCCGTGGGATTGCGAACCGGTTCAACGGTTCATGTCGGCCCATCCAATACATTTTACGACCGGATCGAAATCGACCCGTGAACCACTTTAAAAGAACCGGCATGCGAACTGCGCGTTGGCGGCTCCACCCCTACCTCTCCATAACTCTTTTCATTTCCCTAATAAAGAAAGAAACTTTACCCTCTCACTTCCGCTGAGTGGAAGACAAGGAAGGAGCGCAGTGAAGCCATCACGGTCCCTCATCTGCAAAGATAGAGTCCGATCGTAAGCGAAAGAAATCAGCTTCTTCGATCTCGTCCGGAGATCGAACGGCGAAGGAAAAGCATAACGAAAAGAAGAGCAAAATGTCCTCGTCGACGAAAACCAGTCAGGTTCGAGCATCGCACCTATTGATAAAGCACCAGGGCTCTAGACGACCGGCCTCTTGGAAGGATCCCGAAGGCCGAGTCATCAAGAATACCACCCGTGATGAAGCCGTCTCTCAGCTTAAGGCTTTCCGAGAGGATATCGTTTCTGGAAAGGCTAAGTTCGAGGATCTTGCCTCTCGCTTCTCCGACTGCAGCTCCGCCAAGCGCGGTGGTGATCTAGGTCTATTCCGTTGCCTCCGAAATTATATTTTTTGTTTTACTTACTGGTTGATTACCGGAAAAAGGAAATTTGTGCATCTTTTCCATTTTGCATTTTTTTCCCTGAAAATCCTGATTTTCGGCCTCGGATAAAGTATATGGTGTTTTGTTTTGTTGTTTTGTGGATTGTTTATATCGTCTTGTAATACAATGTTTTGGAGTACTTTATGGGTCAAGTCTCCTCTATGAAGTTTAGTTATGCTTTTAAACTGGAGTTTTTAAACGTAATTGTGCTATTATGCGCTGTGATTTTCTAACTTCTTGATCTCTTGAAAGCATTTTGCTAATTTACAGAAAGAAATCCCTTATTAACATTGTCAGTTCTCACAAAGTGTTCAAAGATTGTGATGAATGGCTTGTAACATTCTCATGCCTTCTCTATTCAAGTTGATGATTGTTTATTCATCATAAAGCATAATTTGAAGACGTTGAAGAGTTTTTTAGAAGTCATTAGGACAGTTACAGTAAGAATCTCATGGACGGGTCAGAAATTGGACAAAAAATTACTTAAATATGTTACAACGGTTAGTTAAAATTCTCATTTCAGCCTTTCCAGTTATAGGGCACTCCAAATATGCATGTTTATTATATTGTGTTCTTTTATAAAATCAGCTTTGATCCGTTTAAAACCTGCTATAGCTAACCTAGATATGGCTTTGCTCGGTTATCTATGTGGAACTTGTTTCATTTTGTTGGGGGTGCTTGTCACTAATGAATTTGGTTTCTTTCTGTTACCAAAATTATTGTTGTTTTTCCTTTTGTTTTTGTGTGCATCATATGTTATGAATGGATACTGAGCTCTTGTTTATATAATCAAAACTGTATTTATAGATAGCTTAGTAATGTTGAAATACATATCACGTCCAGGAGCAACATTAAAGTTTGTTTCTCTTTTCGGGAAAGAAAACCCACTGGATGGAAACATTTTAGGGAATGATCAATTGTATTTTTTATTGCAGCTTTGATTTCGACTTAAAATCTTTGTTTGGATAGTGATTATAGATTACAAAGAGAAGTACAAAATGAATAACTGCTACATTCTGTATTATATGGCATTATGAACTCCTGAATGTTATCATACTTACTGAACTTTTTTTACTTTCGTCTTTTCCACTAACTTCCTCCATTTGAATATGTTCTATGTTCCACTACTTCCCCCTATTTTTGCTTCTCGATATGTTTTAGCAGGCATAATAAAGTTTTTTAATTCGATCAAGCAAATTTTGAGGATATTTACCTTGCCAATTATATGAAGAGCTACTCGTGGTTATCAACCTACATATTCTACTCGCGGACAATGTTTTGTGTCAATCAATTTTGTTTCTAGTCCCTCTCACTGGGATATCTGGTCTAGTTTCCATTTCCTTCCCCTGTTTTGTGCTTCTTTGCAGTGGATAAATAAACAATACCAAATCATGGTTAATATTACGCAAGTTAGATACTTACAGATATCCACCTTAATAAGTGATGTCCATGTCGAAAAGTCTCTTACGCCTTTCTCACTATTTCTCACTATGATGTTCACTCTCTTTTTGTTTGGACTTGTATATGATTCTATTGTTGCATGACACTTCGATAATGTCTACTGTTTTGGAAAATTGAACAATATACCTCCATTTAATAAATCCTACATAACTTCGCTGCAGGTCCTTTTGGCCGGGGCCAGATGCAGAAGCCTTTTGAAGAAGCAACATTTGCCCTTAAGGTTGGTGAGATAAGTGACATCGTGGATACAGACAGTGGAGTCCACATAATATTGCGGACTGGTTAATATATGATGCTGAATCGTCTAGGTACATTGGGACATTAAATCAGTGTACCTATGAAAAGCAGATGCAATTCTTTGAAAAGGTTTGATCCTGATCATGCCTATGACAATCATATGCTGTGGAATGATATTTACACGATTCATATCATCTGTAAGTGTTATAGACACTTACTATTTCAGCAACTCAGTACATTGTTTGCTTTGCAATTGGATTATTATCTTTTGCATGAATATGAAGTATTTTATGCCCAAATACAATGAGAGCCTTTGTCTATGCCAATGTCATTTTCTTTTCTGTTTAATCTTGTTCACCAAAGCCTCCTTAAAACCCATCTATAATCACTCTTTATTTCTCGTAAAAAATACTCGAAGATCACACTTTATTCCGTCCCTTATTTGGTCTTTGCCTAGGATACCCATTAAACTCATTTCATAGTTTGAGTCAAACACTCAAATTTTTTACTCGATCTCGACAATTAAACATTCACCCGTGGCCATTTTGCTGGTATGGTGATTAGGAATAACCTAGCCACGATTGCCTCGCGCATCTAGATCTCTTAGAGGACCAGCGGTCATCGTTTCTGAATACGCCAGGACAAACTGGAGGAGGTGGCTCATGGGAATTTGAACTTGAGCCAATGAAAGCTTTCAAGGAATTCATTGTGCGTTGATTTCTATTGGTACAATCATTTGCATATATGCTAAAAAAACCTTTCCACCTCTCTTTTTCTCACTTGCCCAGCTCATACCCACATACAGGCTCCCTGTCTAAAACCATATTATTATTTTGTGAGTAGAGAAAAAGTATTATTTCCAAGGACTCCGAAAACAACCTTAGATTTTACACTCAATTGCAATTAGAAGATCTATAAACCCACTGAAAGTTTCCTAAACTTGTGCACAAAGATTTGATTTTGGTTGGAGCCTTATTAATTGAGAAGTAGGAAATGGTTCACCTCCTGTTGGTAATTTGTTCATCTGGATGGTTAACTTATATTTTAACGGCTCAGATCATCTAAACACAAAAATTGTTGTGTTCTTTTTTGTTCCTTTTCTTTTTAACGCCGACTTAAGTTGTTGAAAACAGAGCTAACGATCTAGATCAGTTTGGACCTTCTTTTGTTCATCAGAACAGAAGATGATCTAGGTCCTCGTCAGATTTCCAATGACAACTTCGTTACTCAATTTGAGAGGAAAAGGAAACAAATAAAACCATCAGACGTTTAGACCTTAGGGTGGGTTGTTTGGGGATTTCTCTTGGAAAGATTATTAACATAAAACAATAAATGATGGAAGAAGGAAACCAAAACCTATAGTTCTCCCTTTCACAAACATAAATACATAGAAACCTAAAAAAAATAAAGAAATAGATGAGGAGGAAGGATGGGGCTAGCCTCATTATCTATGGTTAAAAAAACAGTTCTCACTTACTACGAATGCGATTAAACACAAATCACCACATGAATGTTCGTGTAAAAGCTTAATCGATTTCAAAATACATCTTATTCACATGTATTTTGCTCGAAAAATGAAATGCACCATTATTCTCTCTCAAGTTATATCCGATTAATAACCAAATGAACAAAAATCTATTCTTCCAATAAAGTATTTTTTTGTGCGTTACGCTTAAGGTACTTATATGTAGCCTGCATTTGAGGCTACAAGATCAAACCTCTATATAATTTGACCCTTAATCAATGGACTTGTATTCTAATCAAGTTGTCATAGTTAGGCAATATATTATTCATAAGTTTGACTTTTTCCATTAACTTTATTCAATCACTTATTTAATGTATCATTAACTTTTAACAAAATGAAATTAATAATAAGGCAAGAAAATTGAACCTAAACAAAATAAAATGTATTCTTATGTACAAAATTTTATATATTGCGCTTCGTAATTGGGTATGTAGCTTAAGATTTGCTTCCTTAGAAATTTGTTCGATTTGCTTCCTTAGAAATTTGTTCAAACCATTGACGCAAAATCTCCATACTCAATCTGTATTAGATGGTTGAAAAATATGTTCGGAACTAAATTTGAGTTTGAGAACGTTTTATCTGAAAACACCTTAATGCGTTTAAAATGCTATTCCAAATCACATGTACCTAATAAACGTTGTTGTTTGGAATAAATTTTGCTATGTGATAACTGTAAAGGATTTTCTCCGCTAATCAGGAATCAAAGAGAAAAGTATTGATAATGGTTGATTTATATGAGTATTGATGAGAGAGAGAGAGAGTTTAAGAACAAGAGAATGTAAGGAGTAAATGCTCTAAGTTGTATTTGCTTGAATTGTATTGAATGTCTGAGTTTCACTAAATACACTACTTTATATATACTTCCTAATTTACATGAATTGATTAGAATAATAATAAAATGTAGGGAACGTTTCTGCCAAGTATGGTCCTCTTCCCCTTCCTTACTTATCATTTGCATCAGTTTCATTCAGCCGCCAATCAGTCATAGTCACTTGGCGATTTCTTATGGTTCGAGCCAGTCATTCGTGGCCACTTGGTGACCTGTCATTCTGTCTAGTCCGAGTCATTCAGCGACCTAACCAATCATGCCACTTGACTGGCATTCAGCTACATAGCCAATCATGCCACTTGACTGTCATTCTGGATCCTTTTCGTCTGTTCTCATTCTTCTTCTGATCATTCTCTTCCTGTTCTTGCACAGATCAGCGAGTGTCTTGCCCGTTCATAGTAATTTCGAGTCTCAGGTTCCCGTTCCCGAGGTGTGGGTCCCTTTTATCTTTTCCCGTTCTTGAAGGCATGGGTCCCTCGTCAATTAGATCCCGTTAACTGGTCATTTTTTCTCCATTTTGATGCTCTTTCCTTTTCTTGGGGTGCTGATCCCTGTCTTGAGGCGCTGATTCTCGTTCTTATTTACGGGTGTCTTAAGACTTCAGTCTTCTTTTCGTTTCCACTTTTCTATCGCTTTCCGCGAGTCCTTTGATTGGCCCTTCTTGTCCACGTGGCAGTGGCTATTTTTTACATGTCCATTTTCCCCCACATTGTTCTTCAGCGATGCTCGACGAAGCACAAAAAATGTTCCTAGCACGTGTCCAGTTTCGGGGGAGTGCTTATTTTTTGTTCGTTTTCACCTGTTCGTTACCTCTTTTATCCTGCAAAACATTAATTGTTGCGCGAAAAAAGTTATAATTTTTTAAATAATAAAATGGCATACCATCATTGCCTTGTCTCCACAGTTGCTGGCACGCTCCTCAAAAATTTTAATCTATCTTTGCGTCATCTTATCTTCCTATGGTAAGATCTCGTCACGACACGCGCGCGTGCATGACTCTTCTTTCATTCCTCATGCACGTCATTTCATCTACCATATTTCCAGGCCATTAGTTTCTTTTTCTCTAGCTATCGTGTTGTCATTGGCTTGCCCTTTAGGTAGACGGGACGTTACGTCTCTTCCCATGCGACCGTCGTTTTCCCTGCCCTTTTTTCAGTTCTAGAGTCTTTTCGTTTTCAAATTTATTAAATATTTTGAATTTTATTTTGGTGTCCATAGCCTATATCACGTAGCATTCTTCTTCATTTTTTATTTTCACGGACGTTCCTACCTTCTGTAAGTCTTCCATCTTACCTTCTTCGTCTTCGTTGTTTCTCTTTTTTAGGACCGGATCTCCTGTTTGGAATTCTCGTTTCCTTACTTTCTTCTGAAAATAAGATCTTCTTTTCTGATTGTAATGGGTCATTCTAATTAGGGCCGCTACCCGTCTTCCCTAAAGTTCATCAAGACTGTTTCTTAGGAGTTCTCCATTTCATTGTTCATTTAGCTTGGATCTGATGGTGGGGCTTCCAATTTCTATGGGATGACTATCTATGCTTCGTATTCTAGCGCGAACAAGGTTTCTCCCGTTGTCTCTCTTAGGGTCATTTTGTATGCCCATAAGACTGCGGGTAGCTCTTCCACCCATTTTCCTTCGACGAATTCCAGCTGTTTCTTCAGATTATCAAGTATGACCCAGCTTTGACCTTTTCACTTGTCCGTTCCCTTATAGGTAATTAGGCGTGGAGAAGTGGTTTGTGATTTTCAGATCATTACAAAATGTTCTTACTAAGTTCCCGGTGAACTGAAGTATGTTGTCAGATACCAAGATATGGGGGATCTCATACATGCACACAAAGTTTTTCCATAGGAACCCCCTTATTTCTCCCTCACAAATTCTAGTAAAGGCTTTAGCCTCGATCCACTTAGTAAAATAATACGTTGCTACCAATAAAAAATACTTCAAGGCAGGTGCCATGGGGAGTGACCCAACAATATCCAGGGCCTACTACATGAACGGCCAAGGACTAGCCATGGTTTTGAGTTCTGGGGGCCATCTTTACTCGGGCGTGAAATGCTGACACTTGTCGCACCTTTTCACATAATGTTTGACATCCTGATTCATTCGGGGTCAATAATATCCTTCATTCATGAATGCTAATGAACCTGCCCCTAATGGAGTTTCTGCATATGCCCTCATGAATTTTTACTAACACATATTGGGCCTCATTTTCTCGTAGGCACTTTAGGGTGCGGCCCTACAAACATTTTCTTATACAATACCTCCTCAATCATCGTGTACCTGACACCCCGTTGTTGCACCTTCTTGGCAAGTAGTTTATCTTTAGGAAACGTTCCTTTTTCAAGGAAGCGGATTATGTCATCCTCCCAACTGGGTTCCCATTCAACTTCTACATCATCCATGTTATTCCAAGGGAGCGAGATGCTTGACTCCTTTAGAATTTCCACGGGGATATTCCTTTTGTAAGGGAAATGTAATGAAGACCCTATATTTTTCATGGCATCTGCGTGCACGTCTCAGTTCTCGTAATTTGCTGGATCTCATAATTTTTTAGTGTGCTGAGGAGATCTTTTGCCCGTTGTAAATAATTCACCATCAGTTCATATTTTGCTACGTATTCCCTCGTGACCTACTTCAAAATTAACATGGAATCCTAAAATATTTGTATATCAGTTACCTCATATTCCTGTAGTAGGGATACTCCCACGATCAGTGTTTCATACTCTGCTTCATTATTTGACGCATTGAATCCGAAGGAGATGGAATGTTCCAATATTTCTTCAAAGGGAGTTTGTACTACAACTCCTACTCCTGCTCCTCTATTGTTTGAAGCACCATCGACAATGAGTTTCCAAGTTCCATCTTCTCTCGTTTGGTGGATTTCCCGTTCAACTTCCACTTATGTGAAGTCTGCTACGAAATATGCTAACGCCCTCCTTCTTATCATAGTTTGAGGCTCGTAACTGACGTCGTACTAGCTCAGTTCAATTGAGTGTAGAAGGCTTTTAATGGAAGAATCGATTAATGCATTGATGTTATGGGCCTAGAAATAAGGCCTTAGCTTTCGTGATGTAGTTACGATGGCCAGTACTAGTTTTACCATCCGTTTATATCTCATTTCTGCCACTACAAGACTTTTGCTTATGAAGTATACAAGTTTCTGTTTCCTTTCCTCTTCTTTGATAAGTACTGCACTGACTGCACCCGTGGAAACAGCTGCATACAATAGTAGCTTCTCACCGGGAGTAGGTTTGGACAGTAAGGAGGAGTTGTTAGGTACTCCTTAATATTTGTAAAGGCTTCTTCACAGTCTTCATTTCAGCCACTCGCAGAATTTTTCCGAAGCCTCTCGAAGAAAGGCTTGCATATGTTCGTTGACCTGGAGATGAACCTGTTCAAGGCGGCTAATCTTCCCGTTAACCCTTGGATCTCTTTGTGGTTCTGCGGGGACTTCATTTCTGTTATTGCCTTTACCTTGTTTAGGTTAACTTTGATTCTCCATTGTGTAACTAGGTGCATAAGAAACCTAGAGAAGTGCCACTCCAAAAGTGCACTTCTCTGGGTTCAGCTTCGTGAAATTTTTCCTTTGCACAGAAAAGGCTTCTTCAAGATATCGAATGTCGTCTTCCCATATTTTACTTTTGCCAGCATGTCATCAAAATAGACTTCCATATTCTTCTCGATATGTCGCAGAAGACCTTGTTCATCATCATTTGATAAGTTTCACATGCATTCTTTAGACCAAAATGTATGACTTTGTAATAATAGACGTCGTACTCAGTAATGAAATAAGTTTTTCCCTGATCAGGTTGGAACATTTTCACATGATTGTAACACGAGTAAACATCCATGAAGCTGAGTAGTTCATGCCTTGAAGTGGCGTATACCATTTGATCTATCCTTGGCAGCAGATATTCATCTTTAAGGCATGTCTTATTTAGATCAGTGAAGTCCACCTAGATCATCCACTTCCCGTTCTTCTTCGCACCATTACCACATTAGCTATCCATTCAGGGTAGCTTACTTCTCTAATAAAATCCGTTGCCAAGAGCTTCTCTACCTCCTCTTTGATCGCTTGATTTCGTTCAGGGACAAAGCTTCTTTTCTTTTGTTTTACAGGTTTTACGGCGGGATCTATGTTTAAATTGTGGCAGATGATCTCTTCTGGAATGTCAGAGATGTCATATGTCGTTGCTGCAAATACATCTCTATTTTCCTTCACAAATTTCATCAACTTCCTTTTCTCATTTTCCTTGAGACGGGCGCCAATGTTGGTCATCGTCTGGGTCCCTTCTTCTAAACATATGTGCTCCATTTCCTATCTTGCCTCGTACCTCAGGCCGTCTCGCCTTTTCTCCTGTAATTGCTATAAATTTACGGGTCTTTTTCTTTCGGCCTACTCCGTAGCCTTTTTCTTAGAAAATTCTAAAGCGGTAATTGAACAGATGTTAACCACGGCCTAGTCGCCTATTATTGTTTTCACTCCCTCTAGTGACAGGTACTTCAACACTTGGTAGAACGTTGAGAGTACAGCCTTCATCCTGTGGAGCCAGGTCCTCCCAGGATTACGTTGTATGTGAACGTCGTTCCCAGCACCATGAACTCAGTCATATAGTTAAACGGATTCGCGTTCACTAGGAGAGTCAGTGTTCCTTCCGAGTAGTTGATGACTCCGTTGAAACCAATCAAAGGATGCAAAGTTCCTTGCAACTTTTGATCTCCCATGGACATTTTCTCCATGATTTCTCGGTATAGGATGTTCATTGTGCTCACATCATCCACCAAGACCTTACTCAACAAGCAGTTGCCAACTTGTATTGAAATGACGAGGGCGTTGTTATGGTGTTCATCGTGTTCTAAAGTGGAGTCGTTGAACACTAGTTGCGAACCTTATTGATGCTTGAGGGATTTTGCTGATGTCTTCCTAACATTGGCCGTTTGCAATATATCTTCCTTTCTTTTCTTGTCGTCCCCTCTTATTCGGTTAATGTTATAACCGTGTCGACGATGCGGAGGGGTTGCTTCCCCTTGTACTGCTTGTCTTTTTCTCGACTGTCTTTCTCAGTTTCACATTTCTATTTCATCATTTTTCACAAATTGGCTAAGGTACCATTCTTTGATCAGCTACTCAATATAGTCCTTGAGCTAGAAACAGTCACGCGTGTAATGTAGGAGT
Source organism: Datisca glomerata (assembly GCA_003255025.1). Taxonomy (NCBI): domain Eukaryota; kingdom Viridiplantae; phylum Streptophyta; class Magnoliopsida; order Cucurbitales; family Datiscaceae; genus Datisca; species Datisca glomerata. The sequence continues at coordinate 1,205,355 of QANY01001431.1, read as the reverse complement.
AATATTTATCTTTATCCTTGTAGCTAGGTTCCTTGGTGAGCGGGGCTGATCTTTTTAGCCAAGGTTGAACAGAATGGTCTATGGCATGTAGACTTTGTCCCTTGGGTGGACTCTGTCAAGATCTCGCCTTCGGTACATATTCCTTTCTTGTTAGACTTTCCTCTTATCTGCTCTTTCTTTTTCATCATGCTTATTCCCTTCAGGTCTTACATTTCTTTCCCGCTTCCAGGATTCCTCTTTTTTCTGTTCAACTGTTCTTTACATACTCCTCATCTCTTCGCCATGGTAATATAGGCATGTGCCTGTTGGAAAAGTTCCACCATAGAATGGAAGGGGCTTCACCTTAAATAGATCTCGAAAAAGGTTGACTCTGGGTCCAGACCTCGTCGGAAGGCCAATATGGAGAATCGATCGTCGTAGTTCTCGACCTTGGCAATCTCGTCTTTGTAGCGATGAGTGTACTCCCGTAGGGACTCTCCTTCCTTGGTAGAGATTGTCATCAGGCATTCCGAGTCTTCCATGATCGTACGGTAAGTAGAGTATTGCTCTATGAAACGGAGCACATAATAGCGAAACTCGCGATCGAGTGCATCGCCAATGAGTGATACCACTTCAAAGTCATTAGCTTCCTCTACAAGGTTCTGCGACTGGACTTCCCATTCATGTAACATGTTTCTACTGTTCTCGCGGTATCCTTGTCTTCCGTCTCGACGGCTGCCCCCAGAGTGGTTTCCTGTTCATTGTTATTTTCCCGCTCATCATCATTCACCCGTTGACTGACCTCTACTCGTGTTTTTGCAAGTTCTTGTTGTAGTGTGTTGATCCAATCTTGCACATTTTGCCATACATTACGTATTGCTTCGGCATTCTTCTGTACCATTTCATGCATCCCGTTTAGGATTGTTTGCAGCATTTTCGTCGGTGGAGATAGTTGATCTACGTGGTCATCTCTGTTTCTGATTATGTTGTCATCATTTAGGGCTACGTTGGATCTGGTTTTAGGAATATTTATGGTCTTGTAGAGTGGGTCTCTTGAGCTTTTCTCTAAACTCTCAACGAGAGCACCAAAATGTAAATGATTTTTTCTGCTAATCACATATCAAAGGTAAAAGTATTGATAAGAGTTGATTTATATGAGTATTAATGAGAGAGAAAGAGTTTAAGAATAAAAGAATGTAAGGAGTAAATGTTCTGAGTTGTATTTACTTGAATTTTTTTGAATGTCTGAGTTTCACTTAATACACTAGCCTTATATAAGCTTCTTAATTTACATGAATTGATTGAAATAATAATAAAAGGGAGGGGCGTTTCTGCCAGGTATGGTCATCTTTCCCTTCCTTACTTATCATTTCCATCACTCTCATTTAGCCCGCTTGGCGATTTCTTACGGTTCGAGCCCGTCAATCATAGCCACTTGGTGACTTGCCATCATGTCTCGTCTGAGTCATTCAGCTACCTAATCAATCATGCCACTTGACTGTCATTTTGATCCCTTTCATTCATTCACGTTCTTCTTCTAATCATTTTCTTCCCAATTTTGCCCAGTTCAACGAGTGCCTTATCTGTTTAGGATAATTTTCTGAGTCTCAGGTTCCTTTCTCTCGTTCCAGAGGCATGGGTCCCTTTAGCCCTTTCCCGTTCTTGAAGGCGTGGGTCCTTCGTCAGTTAGATCATGTTAACTAGTCACATTTTTTCCGTTTTGATGCTCTTTCATGTTTTTTGGGTGCTGATCCCCGTCTTGAGGCCCTAGGCCCTGGTTCCCGTTCTTATTTACGGGTGTTTTACGACTTTAGACTTCTTTTTCATTTTCACTTTTCTGCCGCTTTCCACGAGCCCTTTGGTAGGCCCTCTTTATCCACGTGGCAGTGAGTAATTTTTACCTATTCAATAACACTTCTACAAGAAAAATATACTCAATTGTTTCTTCAAATACTTCTACATGCACATTGATACATTTTAAAATATATGTAAATGTTTTATAGAAAGGCATGTATGATACGATTACGAACTAAGATGACATTATTTCAATATATAAAAACACTTCTAATCATAAACACTAACTATCACAACTTAAGTGAATAATATAGGCAAATTTGAAAGTTACTCATAAAGGAAAATTAATTAATTTTTGGGATGGCCCAATCTAGTAAACAATGGTTTGATAATGTGCAACTCTTTGAGAGGAATCATTTTGGGCAATAAACCGACAGAAAATATCTAAGATTTAAGAACACATTCGGCATGGCAAGCACGTATATTAGTTCTTTTTCTTCATACAAAAAGACAACTATAATCACTTTCTAATTCTATCTTATATGGTAAGGATATATTATACCGTAATTAAAGGGCTACAAATTACGATGACTTAAGATTTGTACGATATAAGTAATCTTAGTCATTATTTCTTTCATAAATCATATGATAGTTAAAGGTTTGCGTTTGTTTAGATAATCTTTAAATTTGACGGCAATTTGAGTTTGCTGGTAATTCTAATTTAACTTATAAGTAGACAATTAAATACTTCTAAACGGAAAGTAATATATACTTACTAAAGCAATAAATCAATTTGGACGAGATAATTGAATAACTTCTCAAGTTATATTACATATTTATCAAATATAACAATCATACATCGTCATCAATTATTATATAAATTATCATGCATAATAACTAAAGGCATCAAATCATATATTTTATGACCAAGCTAGTTGTTAGCAATTTAATTATATCATGTTAATTAGAGATTTCACATATTAAATGACATCTAAGAGCAGTGGTAAAATGGTGATTAACATAACTGATTTGGCATGGTTAAGTGACTTAATGGCATGTAATGCGTGGGTGGATGGCTTGAATTCAATGTGATTAAAATTTTGACATTAGTATTGTATTCCATGTGACCACTACACTTCACAAATCGTGAAGAGAGCCTTTTTTTCCCTTAAAAAAAGGGTTGATTGTAAGAGACATTAGTATTACATTTACGCGGTTATTTGCCGAGAACGCAATGACCGAATTGACCTTCTATTTTCTGAGGTGTCATTCTCCTATTTGTTGATTTATTTCGAAAGTAGAGCCTTGCTACTCTACCAGTTCTTCCTGAGACCATCTCACCCTTCTCCGTCACTATTATTAAATCCCCCACCCAAACACCACCGTCAAATCATCCCTCCCTCTCTCTCTCTCTCTCTCTCTCTCTCACTCTCTCTCTCTCTTCTCTGGTTTCGTTTCAGACCCGAAAGATCAAACGGGCTAACCCACAATGACAACAGTGAACGACGTTAACAGATCCGAGTCCGCCACCAATGGGGAAGTCGCCGCACCAACGCAGCAGCGGAAGGTAGCGCTAATTACCGGCATAACTGGCCAGGATGGCTCGTACCTGACTGAATTTCTCCTAAATAAGGGCTACGACGTTCACGGGTTGATCCGCCGGTCGTCCAATTTCAATACCCAGCGGATCAACCACATCTACATCGACCCTCACAACGCCCACAAGGCTCGAATGAAGCTCCACTATGCTGACCTCAGCGACGCCTCGTCTCTTCGCCGCTGGCTCGACACTATCCTCCCCGACGAGGTTTACAATCTCGCCGCTCAATCTCACGTTGCCGTTTCGTTTGAAATTCCGGATTACACAGCTGATGTGGTTGCCACTGGGGCCCTCCGCTTGCTCGAGGCGGTTAGGTCCCACATCGCCGCCTCTGGCCGTAGCCACATCCGGTATTACCAAGCCGGATCGTCTGAAATGTTCGGGTCCACTCCACCCCCGCAATCTGAAAGCACAGCATTTCATCCCCGATCCCCTTACGCCGCATCCAAATGCGCCGCGCATTGGTACACCGTGAATTACCGCGAGGCCTACGGGATCTTTGCTTGCAATGGTATACTCTTCAACCACGAATCCCCCAGGCGGGGGGAGAATTTCGTGACGAGGAAGATCACGCGGGCAGTAGGTCGGATCAAGATCGGGCTACAGAGCAAGCTGTTCTTGGGTAATCTGCAAGCCTCAAGGGATTGGGGATTTGCAGGGGACTACGTTGAAGCCATGTGGATGATGTTGCAGCAAGAAAAACCCGACGATTACGTCGTAGCGACAGAGGATTCGCACACGGTGGAGGAATTCTTGGAAGTGGCATTCGGATATGTAGGATTGAACTGGAACGAGCACGTTGTAATCGACAAGAGATACTTCAGACCAACAGAGGTGGATAATCTAAAGGGGGATGCGAGCAAAGCAAAGAAGGTGCTCGGTTGGAAGCCTAAGGTTGGGTTCGAGCAGCTGGTGAAGATGATGGTGGATGAAGATGTTGAATTAGCCAAGCGAGAGAAGGTGCTTGTTGATGCTGGTTATATGGATGCCCAGCAGCAACCTTAATTAAACTACATTACAGATCAATTGTATCCTCCATTTATTTTTGTTTCAGATCCATACCCATCTTCATCTACTAAAGCTTCATGTTTAAATTAAACTATAATATGAAATTCTGATTTCTTCATAGAACTGATATAGTTGCATCTTTTAATAAATCTGTACTTGATTGTTCTGTTTCTTTGCATTTTTATGAATTGTTTCATCTTCCATAGCTAAATTTGTTCGGAATGTAGCAAGTGAGATATCCTTTGTTAAAGCAATTGTTATGATATAAAGTTTTCTTCTTGGATTAGACCTGTGTGTGCTTGTTTGTTCTAAACTCACTTGTAGCTGAAGCTTAGGTTTGGATCTGATTCAAGTCTTGTTTAGAATTCACCTTGAATCTTCAAAGGATGGATCTTGATTCTTTGTAGTTCGTTTAAACCGCAATATTCCACTGTTGATATCTGAGGTTATTTTTATTATCGATATTTTTTACTAAACTTGTTATTGTGTCAACTAAAGAAATACTCTTATAAGCCTCTGGCTTAATTTTTTGTGAAAAAATAATACTTTTGTTTAGTTCATTAGATTGATCGGGATGGTTTATAAGATCCAAGATTGACAACCACAAACATAATTACTTAACAACCATAATTATCTTCATCCAAAGGTTGAAGCATGAGCAATCGCATGGATGGCACCAGCCAACTCAACCTCGAAAGTAAAACATACACCAATGTTAATAGCATAACAACCCTTAACAAATTCTTTTGATGTACGAAAAAACTTCTCCATAACCTGCAAGCCTAGGATTACTAAAAGACGCAACATCCGTGTTCACCTTAATCCAACCAAATGGGGAAGAATGTTAAAAAACTTCCAAGATACGTGGGGTTTTGGAAGGACGACCCAAAACATAAAATTTTTGAAGTATCAAAAGTTCATCGATTGAACTTTACATCATGTCAATCTTAAAAGGAGTCAACTTCACAAACTGAATGCCAAAGCAAGTCAAGGGCTTCAGCAAAGACATGTTTCCTACTCTCAAATGTGGCTTGATTACGAAAGAACCATACCACCCAAACGACGGTAATAATAAAAGTCTGTCATAGAGCTTTTAATTGTGTGCTAAAAGATATTTCCATCGCCGGTTGCCAAAAATCTAAAAAGGTACCGTCAATCCATGAGAGAAAGGACATTCCATAAATATATGGTGTAAGCCTTCATCTGCGGCACAACAAAGATGACATAATGAAGAAAGAATAAAACCACAAGCGCGCAACACAGAATTAGTAGGCATTTTTTCATGGAACAAACGCCAAGTGAGGATAGATCAAGAGGATGGAATAAATGGCTTCCAAATCTACTTACCCCAACTAACAAAGTTACCAACCTTAGTAAGAGAGACATATGAATCTTTACAAGAAATAACATCATCCAAAGAACGTGTACAAACTAATGAGTTTGTGTCAGAGCTAGCTACAATTCTCTCAATCTCTAAAGTGAGTGTTGGATGAGAAGAACGGAAGGACGCGGGGAGATGCCAACCCCCTAGCTTAGAGTACATATCTCTCACAAGACACTCCAAAGGAGGATGTAACAAATGACGATCATCTACCAAATCAATTAACGGAGTTTCCAACCAATTGTCTAACAAAAAATAAAGCTTAGAATGACGATCAACCAACCACCTAGACTCAAGCATCAGAGGAGCGTAATGATATTTTAGGCCATGCCAGAGAGAAGAAGAAATATACCATGACCTCGGGCAGTGATCTTACATGAAGTAACGTGCACGAAGATAAGTGAAAACTATAGTGTTCTTAGTTAACAACCTCCAAGTAAGTTTTTTCAGCATTTCCTTGTTAAGAATGCAAAGATCTTTGATGCCAAGATCACCTTCCTCTTTACGCTTAAAACAAATTTTCCAATCCACTAGAACAAACTTACGAGTATCAACTGAACTTGCCAAAACAAGTTTCTAATAGTGTATTTAAATCCTTTAAAAGAGAGGAAGACTAACGATAAACTTGAAAAGAATATAAAAATGAACCTTGAATCACTGAGTTAATAAGGCATAATCTGCTTGCCATAGATAAAGTTAAACCCTTCGAAGATTCCAATTTACTTTACATTTTATTAGCCTAAGGAATCAACCACCAACATTTTAGGCGCACCAATGGAGAGAGAATCCCTATTTAAGTCATAGAATCCCCTCCCATACACATTCTAGACATCGACAAAAAGTCAGTAATTCGGTTCACTAAGATATCCCTGTCGAAATAGATTGATGATTTATCTCAATTAACTCGTTGATGAAAGAGGGAACCATAAAGCTCAAAAGCATCTAAAACCATTTGTAAATTCTTAGTACAAACCAAACTGAAAAGAAGAACCTCATCCCCGTATAGAAAATGAGTTAGAGCACGTATCCCAATTGGAGAAGATATTGAAACCAATGAACATGAATCTACTAGATGTGAAAGGTATCTGCTAAAAAAGTCCTCAACTAAACAAAAAAGAAGTGGTGAGAGGGATCACCTTATCGCACACCTCGCGAACGTCTAAAAAACCTTTAGAAGACCCATCAATAAGCACTGAGATCATCGCTGAGTCAAAAATATTATTAATCCAAGCAATGAAATGCTTATAGCAACCAAAACATCTCAGTGAAACTGGGATGAGAAACCCACATACCCTGAAATCTAAAATGTCGATGACTTGAAGAAATACTCGTAGAATAAGAGACCAGTAGCAGATGATGATTAGAGTGCGATCTCGGTAGAGTGATGCAAGAGACATGTGACCAAGTATCAAGAAAAGAAGTAGAGCAAAGAGCCCTACCCAAGTGAGAAAGAACAATACCACGACTATTCTGACCAATTTGAGTATAAAAAACTCCTTTCGTCTCAATATTCACAAGATTACAAATAGTCAAATCAGCTCGAAAGTCTTCACAAGAACTAGGTGTATTATTACCGGTTGTTTCATGAGCTCTTAGAACCAAATTGAAATCCCCAAGTACAAGCCACCAAATATCTGAATTTGAAATGTCCATAAGAGAACTCCAAAAAGATCTACGGTTAATGTAGTTCATGCTACCATAAACAAAAGATATTTTACGGACAAAACCACCTAAAATAGTAGAAATTATAACATGCTGAATATGAGATAAAATGACTGTAACATCTTGAATGGCAGAGGATCTAAAGATCTGTAACTTGGGAAAAACACTATCATTAGAACAAATTTAATGTAACCCAAGAGAACTTTAAAAAGTAGAAGCAACCGAATCAAAACTACATAAAGGTTCAGCTGTGCAAACAAAGTTCGGCTTATGACGAAAACAAAATTCTTTCAAAACACGTTGTGGATCATAATTGCAATACCCCTACAATTTCAATAGAGGACAATCATTTAGATGTTAGTTTTCCTTTAGTATCCTGGGTTTTGGGAGAATTGACCATGATAACAACATTTTTATTATACTTTTTACCTTGTATACCGGCAACCATCTTTCAATCAGAACTTTCTATTTTATCATAGCAAGAGTTTTCCCCTCGAACATCAGTATGAGAAAAATCTGACTCGGTCTTCTCACTGTCAATTTGTGAGTGAATTGCATCTTAAATGGGAGAACCTGGACCTTCAATAGGTGGAAGTCTCAAATGAGAAACTACAGGATCGCCTGAGATATCTAGATTATTAGGGTCAACCTACGATGGCACAAATTGAAGCATTTAAAGGATCATCGATATGGGCTAATTAAGTGTTCGCAGTTGCATCGTCGTTAATGGACGTTTTCAAAATGCGAGGTCTGATCGGTCTCATTGAGCTAGAAGAGGCATTTGGTTCAAGAACAATGTCTGAGACCAATTTCAAAGTTTTCTCAATCATGATTACATTGTCATCGACACCAACTGTTGTTGCAGGTTCTCTAAATATATGAGCATCTCTTGACTTGTCTTTCGATCGATATTCTTGATGCATTTTGGATCTACCTCTCTCAAATTTTTATCTTTTGCCTCATTGGTTACATTAACAACCTTTGGAACAACGTGATGACATGATGTGACCAGATGTCCAATTGAGCAACAAGCAGAACATCAATTGCTCGCCAATTTAATAGTATGTAAAAAGGGCTCACTTCTCTTAAAACGCATTATACCCAAAAATCTACTTTCATATTCTTTGTGCGCCGCCTTCTCTCTCTGTTTTATTTTTTGTTGTGAAAAAACCAAAAATGAGCCCCACGACTCTTGTCGTTCAATTACAGTTATCTCGTCAATAGGTTAGTATATGTCGTCAATAAATTCTTTACTCATTGTTATGCCACGTCCTATTGTAGCATATTTTCCATGATTCTCCTATCATCTTCAGTTTTATAGTCAATCGTCTTTGTAGATGAGCATAAAATTAAATTGGATGATACCTGCTAAGTAAATAAGTTATTAATGATAAGTAAAAGATATATTTATTTATTTTCAGATTGCTAAAATAACTTGTAAACTAAACTAAGAACATGAATGAATTTTCAATAATTAAGCAGATTTATTGTAGATTGGAATTTTTTTTAAACAAGTATCAAGTAGAATTTGAGGAAATACCATAAGCAAACGTAAAAAAAAAAAATTGAGATATGAAGTTACTCTTGGTAGTTATAAAACAAGTGAAATGTTAAAATAGTAAGCCTATAACTAACTTAAACTTCATAACTTAAAAATGGTCATTTTTATATATATATACATGTGAAGGACTAATCTTGTGTATAAATTAATAAAAATTGTCATCTACTAAATTGTTTGTGTAATAATGATCTCAAATAGGTCATGTTAGAAAAATCATAAAAAATGGTAAAAAGTAAAAAAAAAAAAATAACCGTTGGACGCATCTCAAATTTAAAAATTCGCTCGCCCAAAAAAATTTTTGGCGCCACCCCAGGGTATTTGCCTCTAGTCATAAATTGTTATATAATATATATAGTACATATTAAATCTATATGCAGTATATTTTATATATACGATATATATTATATAAACTTTTTGAACATTGTACTTAAATTTCACTAGACGCGCGGGACTGTTTTGTAGCGTCGATTATTTTTTAGAATTTGACTCGGTTATTTTTTGTTTTTTTTTCCTTTAGATTTTTTTTAAAGTGACATTTTTTATGGTCTTCCCATGTACGGGGAACACAAGCTGTTGAGGAAATATGGACATTTCTATGCAACGAGAGGTGCTATTATCAGGGCAATTAATCCTTTGATCATTTCATGTGGACTCATATAGCGTGATATAATGATGGATATGATACCTGATACAAAATTATTGGTGATTATGTTAGTAAAACCTGAGTCGTTGTAGTTAAAAAAACATTCCAGAACAAAACCATAAAAGTAGAAGAATTGATTTTTTATTTATACCTGGTTCGATAATATTAACCAGGAAAATATATCATGCCAAGATATTAAAACAATTTGTTGATTCAATTAAATAGTACTTTAGTTATTTTAAAATCAAATATTTTCAGGTTAATCGGTGGGGTGATCAATGCATGCGCTCCAATAATAGATTGAGGCGAATTGATTGATCAGTCAATCAATGATATATCACTGATTGACCTAAAAATTTCAGGTCAATCAATGAGATGATCAATTTATTAACCCTATATATAGATTGTGACGAATGTATTGATCAGTCAACAATGATATATGATTGATTGACCCAAAATTTTTGGGTCAATCAATGAGATGATCAATCCATTTTCCTTAGTCTATTATAGAGACGTTTGAAACATTTTCGACTCATCTCATTGATTGATCCAAAAAAATTTCAAACAACCCTATAATGAATTTGGACGAATGGATTAACTAGCCAATCAATGATATATCATTGAGTGGCCCAAAAATTCGGGGTTGATGAATAAGATGATCAATCCATTCGCCATCAATAATAGATGATATATCACTAATTGAATGAGTCGAAAAAGTTTCAAAAGCCTCTATAATGAATTTGGACGAATGTATTAACTAGCCAATCAATGATATATCATTGAGTAACCCAAAAATTCTGGGTTGATGAATAAGATGATCAATCAATTTACCTCAATAATTGATTTGAACCAATGAATTGACCGGTCAATAAATGATATATCACTAATTGACCCAAAAATTTCAGGTCAATCAATAGGATGATCAATCCATTGACCATATGATATAGATTGAGACGAATGAATTGATTAGTTAATTAATGATATATCATTGATTGACCTAAAAAATTTCAAGTCAATTAATGAGATGATCAATACATTCACCCCAGTTTGAAACATCTTCGACTCATCTCATTGCTTGACCCGAAAATGTTTCAAACACTCCTATAATAGATTGGGACGAATGAATTAATCAGTCAATAATTGATATATCATTGATTGACCCAAATTTATTTGAATTTTGAGCGGTTTCTAACTATTTTTAAAATTTAAATTTTTTATTGATGTCCAATATTAATTGACTTCCTACAATTAATCCAATTTTAAATATTATTCTGTGTATGAATTTTACTTCCTCAATTTAAGCATTTTTTATATTGGTATATAACCTATTTACCACTGATTTACCCAAAAATCTGTCACACGCATCATAATTACATTACGGTTATTTTAGTCTACAACTATTGACAATTATGAAAATCTACTATTTACAAACTTTTGAGAAATTGATATTTCTTAAAACATCATTCGTAAAATTGTCTATTTGGTACAAATTTTCCTAAAAATTGTCCAAAGATGATGTCGGCTTTTTTATTACTTTAGCCATGTCTTCCAAGTGTCTATATTTCATAGTAATTGGGCCAGCCTCCTCGGCTTATGTTCTCAATTCTGTGAAGTCCTCCTTCGTTCAAGAAGTAAAATTAGATTAGGCCTTCGTTCAAGAAGTAAAATTAGATTAGAATTAAAAGTAATCAAACTAAATAGACAAGTTTTAAATGTCAATTTAAGAAATAACAGTTTTTTTTCTTCAAATTATTGGTAAATGATAGATTTTTAGTGCCACGTCATCAACCAATTATTAAAAAATTTGTAGTTGACGATTTTAACATTTGATTTATAGATTTTATAATTAGATTTGGTGAGTTACTTACATTTAATTAAATAATTTAAAATTTATTTTCTTTCAATTCAAACGTTATTTGTTATTTTTAATTGAATTAGATAATAATCAATTATTGATTCAAGCTTTTTTAGGTAATTCTCACAAATAAATATTCTAGTTTCAAATGTTGATTCTAATTCTGATAAGGTAAATAACAAATTTTGAGTACCACGTTCTCAACCAGCTGTTGATGAATTTGTAGTTGATGATTTTAAACTTGGATTTACAGATTTCATAATCAGTTTGGGTGGAGTCGTTGCATTTAATTAAATATTTCATAATTTTTTATCTTGTAATTTAAACATTATTTTTTATTTTTATTTTTAATTAAATTAGATGATAATCAATGATTGATTCTAGTTTCTTTTTTAGCTAATTCTGATAAAGAAATATTATAGTTTCAATCATTGATTCTAATTTTGATAAGGTAAATAACGGATTTTTAATCACGTCATCAACCAACCATTGACAAATTTGTAGTAGACGATTTGAAACTTTGATTTATAAATTTCATAATTAGATTTGTTGAGATCTTTACATTTTGTTAATATTATGGAACTTATTATCTTTCAATCCAAACGCTGTTTTTTTTATTTTAAATTAAATTAGATGATAACCAATGATTGATTCTAATTTCCTTTTTAGCTGATAAGGAAATATTCTAATTTCAATAATTGATTCTAATTGTGATAAGGTAAATAACACATTTTTAATAATGTCATCAACTAGTCATTGACGAATTTGTAGTTGACGAATTTGTAGTTGACAATTTTAAACTTTGATTTACAAATTTCATAATAAATTTTGTGAGATCTTTGTGTTTAATTAAATATTCTAGAATTTATTATCTTTCAATTCAAATACTATTTTTTATTTTATTTTTAATTAAATTAGATGATAATCAACGATTGATTCTAATTTTTTAATTAATTCTGATAAACAAATATTCTAGTTTCAATGATTAATTTTAATTCTGATAAGGTAAATAATAGATTTTCAGTGCCACATCATCAACTAACTATTGACGAACTTGTAGTTGACGACTTTAAACTTCGATTTATAGATTTTATAATCAGATTTTGTGGGGTCCTTAAATTTAATTAAGTATTCTAGAATTTATTTTCTTTCAATTCAAATGCTATTTTTTATCTTTTAATTAAATTAAATGATGATCAATTATTGATTATAGTTTCCTCTTTTAACTAATTCTGATAAGAAAATATTCTAATTTTAATGATTAATTCTAATTCTGATAATGTAAATAATATATTTTTAGTGTCACGTCATCAACCAGCTGTTGACGAATTCTGATAAGTTAAACGCTAAATATCTAATATGTTATATACAAATGATGGTCAATTTATTTCAAAATTATCGACTAATTAGGAAACATACTATTTAGAAAACTAAATTTATTGAAAACCTGCAATTTTTGAAAGCACCCCTTAAAAGTTGTATATCATGCAAAATTTCCCAGATTAATTAGGGGTACAGCCCGTTTTAAAACATTTGTAACTCAGCCGAAAAACCGCATCCTTGCGAAATTCGCCAAAATTGAAATAGGCCAATCAACCCAAAACGTAATACACATGTTGAGAAAAAAAAGTTATGATGATGGTCAGTGTTATAATCGTTTAGTTTAGGTGATTGCTAAGTATCCGATAAGTTGTTGGTAGTGATTTTTGAGCATTTAATGTCAAAACATATTGTTCGGGTAGTGTTATCGATGGAGAGAGTTATGGGGCTCGAATTGAGCATTTAATGTCAAAACTCCTAGCTATGGTAGCAGCTCTAGATTGGGCCTCATCATCAAATTGGGCCCAAGTGATTGTAGAGCCTGACTCCAATATTGTGGTTTCTTGGATCAATAATAATAGCGCTTTGGCATATATTATCCTATTATATAACTTATAGGTAAAAATAACTCACTAACTTAATAGTATGAAAAAATTATCATTTTTAATTTAGCAAGTTTTAAATTAATTATAAATTTACTATTTTATCTTTTCATTTTTGTAACTACCGAGAGTAATTTCCTATCACTTTTATTTTCTTTCCTATGTTTGACTATTGTATTTTCCCATTTCTTTTAAATAATTTTTTTTGTGCATCACCTACTCTCTCTCTCTCTCCTCTCTCAAGACCTCCATCTTTGTTTCATATTTTTGTGAAAAAAATAAAAATAGAATGGGAGATTCCCACATCCATTGTTCTTTCAATTCATCTATCTCATCAATAGGTAAACATTGAATCTACTTATCGCTAATAAATACTTTACTGACTCTTATGCCACACTCTAATGTATTATATTTTTCATCATTCTCCTATCTTTATTGGACGTTGGCCAAGAGTTACACATCATCTTCAGTTTTACAGCCAATCATCATTGTAGATGAGCATAAAAAAATAAATTGAAACGACCCCACGCTAAGTATACAATTAGTTAAGATAAGTAAACAATGTATTTAGCTATTTTAGATTACGAAAAATAACTTGTAAGTTAAATCAAGAAAATAAAAGAATTTTCAATGATTTATTATAGATTTGACAAATTTTTTTGAAGCAAGTTAAACAAGTTTGAGTAGAATTTGAGAAAATACCATAAACAGATATAAGAAAAAAGTGATGTGAAGTTACTCTTGACACCACAAAGTGAAATGGTAAAATAATAAGTTCATAAGTAACTTAAACTTCCTAAACTTAAAAAAGTGTCATTTCTGAATATATATCTATATATAATGTCATTCTTACATATAAATTTATAAAAATGTCAATCTACTATAATTTTCCATCTCTAGGTATTTCTTTAGTATAAATTAATAGGAAGTATATTTTTATCGCTGATATTATTGCGAAATGTAGCCTTGATTAGAGGAGGATTATTTATCATAGCTTTTATCTATTTTCATCTATATCTAGGTTGACTGAAAATGAGAAAGTGATTGTAAGGAATAGACACATGCCTCTCTAATTGTTATCTTTGATTAATATAATAAAATCTTGTTTTTTAAAAAAAATCAACAGTTGTATCTCATTCTATGATGGATTGGGTTAGTTTTAGGATATTTTAATTGTTATTTTTAAGTTTTTAAGCCTTTAAAATTTAAATAGGAGCCAACTGTATATTTAAAGAGTATCTACTCTCTCCAATTAATATTATTAATGTTTTTAAGCCTCTAATTAGAGTTTTGGCTTAATAATATTCTAGAGAGTATCTATGCCTTAAATAATATTTGAGAGAGTATCTATTTTCTCCAAATTTTCTTATTCTTTATTAAGAATAAATCAACATTCAATGCTTAATTTCTTGATATTCATGCACGAATCAACGTGTTTTTCTAATTTGCTGCACATGTATTTTTTATAAAAGCTTCTGCTACATCAGAAAAATAAATAAAATTTTAATTAAACATTTAATATGAATCATGATTATCTTCTGTTAAGATAAGATAAATATGAGAGAATAATGTATGATATAAGTATAAGTCCGTCAGATAAAAAAAAACTTTTCAAATCTAACTTCAAAAACAGTATTTTTTTTTAATTTACATGTTGGTTAAATTGAACCACCATTTATATGACCAACAAATCTCCTACCGTTCAAACGAAAACAAGAATCTGACACGTTTCCATCTTAATTCATAATACCATCTTGTTTTTCTTAGTCCTCACAATGAACAAATTGTTGTTCTTTCATGCATTTGAATCTCACCCAAATGCTAACCATTTTTCCTCATCTCTCTCTCAATAGAATCCATGATTTGTACTCTCCAATCCCATAAAAAACTTTACCCTAAAAAAACTAGTAATTCCCTCTGAATTCCTCATGAAAATCAGTTAGAAAAACACACTTTCCCTCGTATTCCTCCCTGGAAAACCACTTATCCTGTCTTTCCCACTGCTTGAGGCACCAGAACTATGGACGCTCAATTTGCTGCCACGTATGCTTTCCAGATCTCTCTATAAACAAGCTGGCGATCCATGCTTTATCAAATCAACCAATAAAAAGCCTTATCTAGCTCAAGACAGATCCCTCCTACACTATTTAACTAAAAGGGCCCTTCAGAGTAGCGTTAGAGTTAAGCATATCTGCTCAGTCTCTGTTATAATTTCTACTTTTGGAAATCGTTTACGATATTTTGAATTTCTGTGAATCGTGATGTCGTCCACTGTTGAAGGTGAAGTTACAGCCGTGGAGGTTCAGCCGGCAGAGGTTTCTTCTGTGGAGGAGCCCAAGCAGGAGGAGAAGCCTGTCAAGGAGAAGAAGGCTAAGGCTCCTAAGGCCCCTAAGGAGAAGAAACCGAAACAGCCTAAAACTGCTTCTCATCCTCCATACTTTCAGGTATTCCACCAATCTGAAATCCGTCTTCGTATCTGAAGAACTGTATATTATGTTATCGGATAACTTGTGTCATATTCTTTTCGAATTTTGTAGAATTCCTTATGTGAATTCTTCAATTTGGTTAGTCTATTTTCGTTTTTTTTTGTAATTTCTTGATGATCATGGAAATTTGAATATCGCAGATGATTAAGGAGGCTCTGTCGGCTCTGAACGAGAAGAGCGGTTCGAGCCCTTACGCCATCGGAAAGTACATGGAGGAAAAGCACAAGGCGGTACTCCCCGAGAATTTCAGGAAAATTCTGGCTCTGCAGTTAAAGAACTCCACCGCTAGAGGAAAGCTAACCAAGATCAAAGCCTCATACAAGCTATCTGAAGCAGGGAAGAAGGAGGAGAAAGGCATAACAAAGGTTGCGAAGGCTAACGCAGAGAAGAAGCCGAAGCCAAGGCAAGCCAAATCCACAGCCACCACTGCTGATCAGAAATCTAAGCCTGCAAAAAAAACAGAGACGACGAAGAAGGCGGTAAAGCCGGCAAAAAAGGTTGGTACAAGGAAGACGAAGAAAACGACCCCTGCGAAGCCCAAACAGCCAAAATCTATCAAGTCTCCCACTGCTAAGAGAGCTAAGAGGGCTGTAGCTTGATTGTATGATAGAAGAAATAATGACTCGTCTTTGTATATGATAATCTCTGGTTTCTATTAGATTAAATGTTTGCAGGAACTTTGAACATAGTGCTCTTGTAATTTTCGAATTTTGTTGTTTCAATGAAACACACTACCTTTTCAAATGGCTTTTGCTTAAACGATGTTAGTAGTTTTTCCTATTGGAAGTAGACAATGCAGAGCGATTAGATTCTGTGAAAAACTGAACTGAATTCTTACTGTTTAATCATTCTGGTTTCAGAGCTCTTGGGTACTCTGATTTGTTTGAGAATTTGAGTGAGTTGTATAAAGAGAGGAGGGATGGTAGATGGCTTAGCGTCGACAGAGAAGATCAGATGGACTTTTTAAGTCTTATCCTATATCTGTGATGATGGACTGCTGGTGATTGTTAAAAAAGTACCAACTTGGGTGGAATTTTTTTTTTTTTACATGTTGATTTTTTTTTATTTTGTTCCTGTTGTGATGTTTATCTTGTTAATATAGCAGTCTAGTTTTGGTATTTTGGGTCCCAAAGATCATCTATTCGCTATTGTGGAGAAGATAATGACATTTCTGATCGGTTGAGTTGGAGAAGATAACATCACATTGCATGTAGAAAACCAGTTTGCATTATGGAATCATTTTCAAATTATAAGAATTTACTAAAATACAATTGGATGAAAATGGGTATTTTGTCCTAAATTTATAATGCTGTATTTTGGTCGAATCTTTTCTCGGGGGAGGTCTCGTGCTTTGGTCATTCTGAGTTATAGGTGGTCTTTACATTTCTTGGTTCTTGGTTTTCTATTTTATGTGAATTTGGGCTAGTTGTGTTTTTTTGTTTTAGTGCACCTTGGTTTTCCTGCTGAGGTTATAGGTTAGTGGTAGATTGTATTGGTTGTGGTAGTCAGGTTGTTAGTTTTGTGCTCTGGTTAGATGTAGATTCATTGATCTAGTTTACTTTGTGCGATTCTCTTGATATGTTTTCTGTGGTGTATCTATATTGTGGATGTACTATTCATTTTGTTGTCATGTATGTCTCTAATTTTTGTAGTAGTGTGTTTTCACATTTGTATCAATGAGTTTAGTATTATAGTGCATAGTGTATACCTGAAATATGCCTATTGTATAAATGTAATCGTTTTTGTTAATATAATTACCTTTTGACCCAAAAAAATTAACTGGCCCAAAGGAGTGTAAATATTTTACAGAATTACATGTGCACCTGTGATAATAAACGCACGATGAATATTTAGTTTTTCATGAGAACAACCAATTGAACATTTCTCGTTCGACATGTTCTTATTATCAGTGTTTGATTACTACACCAAGACATAACTTATTTGTTAATACTTTGGTCAAATTCAAAATATTGATAGAGTGTCCAGTGCCTTGAGATGGAGTTTACATTTGTTTGAATTTATTATTGTTTTGCGACTTATGTGAGCTTGTAGGTTTGTAAGCTATTCTCTATCAATCTATTACTCATTCTAATATTACTGCCAACATCAATTTAATTTCAGCACTTAATGTATCTTTCAATATCACTTGGCTTTCGACAATTTATTGCTAATATTACTGCCAACATCGATTTAGTGCTGAAATCAGCTTGCCGAAAGCCAAGTTATGCTGAAATATACATTTAGTGCTGAAATTAAATTGATGTTGGCAGTAATATTAGCATGAATAATAGCTTGATAGAGAACAACTAACAAACCTACAAGCTCACATAAGTCCCAAAACAATAATAAATTCAAAAAAAAAAGATAAACCCCATCTTAAGGCATCGAACACACCATCAATATTTTGACTTTGGCCAAAGTATTAACTTGTAAGTCATGTCTTGGTGTAGTAATCAAACACTGATAATAAAAACATGTCAAACTAGAAATCTTCGATTCGACTGATTGGTTGTTCACACGTAAAACTGAATAGTCATCACACGTTTATTATCACAGATGCATATGTAATTCTCTAAAATATTTACATTCCTTTGGGCCAGTTAATTTTTTTTGGGTCAAAAGGTAATTTTATTAACAAAAAAGATTACACTTATATAATGGGCATATCTCAGGTATACACCATGCACTATAATGCCAAACTCATTGACACAAATATGAAAACACACTATACTACAAAAATTAGGAAACCATATCAAGAGGATCGCACAAAACGAACCAGATCAAAGAATCTGCACCTAACCAGAGCACAAAACTAACAACCTGACTACCACAACCAATACAATCCACCATTAACCTATAACCTCAACAGGAAAACCAAGGTGTACTACAACAAAGAACACAACTAGCCCAAATTCAAAGAAAATAGAAAACCAAAAACCAAAAAATGTAAAGACCACCGATACCTCAGAACGACCAAAGCAAGAGACCTCACCCGAGAAAAGATTCGGCAATGGTTGATTTTTGGGGAGAGTTACAACCTCATATGGTATGGCTCAGAAAACATGTACATCACACTCATCAGCACATGAAGATCTCTAAACCCTAAACCCTAAACAACTAGTGTTAAGTATCATGACCTTTAGCTAAACATCGAGATGTAAAGGCAGGGGAAATCGTATGACGGATAAAAAATGAGCAAGGCCTATATCGGAGCATAAGCAAACTCCTAAAAATCACCGATGACTATAGACGGTAGAAGAGCGGCGAAAACCCAGTCATGAAAGTCCCTAATTTTCCGATGATGCTTTACAACTAATGGTGGAGACGAGATTCTAAAAACCTGATGCTTGCCCCATCTCCTTCACCTCTTACGAATAATAGTATATCTGATGATAAAAGGGATATGAAAAGGTAGGAGAAATCAAATTTCATGTGTTTGATGAACATGAAAAAGGCCATACTGGAAGCATTAATGGGAACTATATCCGAAAAGATTACTATGGCTAACGATTTCTTTGCGAATATTTTTTCAAGAACAAAAAGGTAGAAACCGATACGCTCTTGAAAAATCTAATTTCAATGAGGTATAAGGGTAAATGCAACATCATAGAGTACATCATAAAAATGTCTCATCTTCTTTCAAGGTTGAAAGCTCTTAAGCTCGAAATCTTTGAGGACTTGCTTGTATATATGGTTTTGATATCTCTTTTGGCGCAATTCAGCCAGTTTAAGGTGAGCTACAACTATCAGAAAGAGACTTGATCTCTAAATGAGCTCATCTCACATATTGTCCAGGAAGAGGAAAAGGTGAAGAAAGATAAGTAGAGAGTGCTTACTTGGCCTGATTCTCTAAGGATAAGGGTAAGGGAAAGAATAGGAAAAGGATAAGGAAGCTGCAGATACACACCACACAAGAAAAAAAAAAAAACTAGTTGACTTGGAAGGTACTAGTTGTTACTTTGTGGAGCTGAAGGGCATAAGAAGAAGCAATACACCAATTATCACAGTTGACGTGCTAAGAAATGTATGCTTCTTAATTTGGCTTGTTTTGAGATTAATTTAAGTTTGGTTTCTAGACAAACGTGGATAGATTTTCGTATGACAACTCATATGAGGGTGTCTATGCAGGGTTGCCTGAATTGCCGAAAGCCAAGTGATGCTGAAAGAACATTTACGTTGGCAATGGCAAGACAGTTAAAGTTGAGGCAACAGGGAAATTTAGATTATTATTAAAGACTGAATTTTATTTGGATATTGATGAACATTTATTGTACTGTCTCTCAGACGAAATTTGATTTATGTCTCTATTTCAGACAAAGCTAGTTATGATTGTTCATTTGGAGATGGAAACTTTGGGTTGTTTCATGATTCAAAGTTGATTGGTTCTGGTACTTTATCAGGTTACAATAATCTTTATTTACTTAATATAATTACTTCATTTAATGAGTCATTGCAATTAAGTACACGATGTATTAAAAGAAAATTAACCAGTGAAAATTCAGCTGTGTTATGACACAAGAAATTATGTCATATCTCCAGATGAAGAATAAAAAGACTTGTGTCAGACAAAATTATCGGTCACTTAGATTTCACAGACTTTGATGTTTATGTTAGTTGTATAAAGGGTATATAAACAAATAAAAGGAGATTTAAAGCCAACAAGACTCACGACGTCTTAAAACATATACATACGAATATTTGTGGGCCATTCCCTTCGGTTGCTTGGAATGGTCAACAATAATTTATAACGTTCATAGATGATTTTTTTAGATATGACTACATATATCTCATTCATGAAAAATCACAATCATTGGACGTGTTAAAAAAATTTAAGGCTGAAGTTGAGAACCAACTCAACGAAAGGATTAAAAAGCGTAAGATTCGATCGTGGGGGTGAGTACTATGACATATATGATGGTGTAGGTGAACAACGTCCATGACAATTCACTGTCTCTCTCTCTCTTCTCTCTATGACTTCACTCTTCTCTCTTCGCTCCATCTATTTACTTTCTCTCTCTCTCTCTCTCTCTCTCTATGCTCCATCTCTTCACTCTCTCTCTCCATCTCTTCAGTCTCACACTCTCCCTCTCCATCTCTTTGCTCCCTCTCTTTGCTCCCTCTCTCTATTCGCTACATCTCTTCGCGCGCTCTCTCTCTTCGCTCCATCTGCTTTCTTTGTTTCCATCTCTCTCTATTCGTTCTTGATCTCTCTTATTTGGACCATCGAAGGTAAAGAAGATGAACGATTCGATGCTCGATTTTGACAAATCAAAGCTTGCGGCTACTGGAAGAAATAATGCAACATCAAAGTTTAGGCTACTAAGCGATTTTGGTTCATTTCAGACTTATTCATATTGCTGTCTATGTTCTCTATTTTCTCTTATTGTGTTGTTTGGATTGTTTTAGGATGAGGGTTGGATTTTTTTAGCATCTGTTCTGTTGTAAAATTTGAATATGAATACAACTCTTACTCTTCTTCATTAGATGTTGCAAAAATGTTAAGGTTTGCATCAAATATTTTGTCTTTGGTTAGTTTGGTTGAATACTGAAAACTGGAAGATATTTTTTCATTTACTGAACAGACCTCAAACTGACTCAACCAAACCGTTATTGAGCGGTTCGGTTTTCTCTCTTTTAGCGGTTCAGTTTGATTTAGACCCCTAAACCGAACCTAACCGTTTACACCCCTAGTGAGAAGAGAATGGAGAGAGACTTGAGAGAAATAGGTTAGGTCTTAGTTTATAAAGTCAGAAACATTTAAGGTTATAATTTAAGTTAGGTTATTATTAGTATGAATAATAATTTAAAAACCGGACTAAGTTATAAAGGTTAAAAATCAAAAGAATTAAGGTTAAATTAAAAAAATATTATATATATATTTATATATATATATATATATCGGGATGGGACGGGACAAATTCAGGACAAGGGCTTTTGTCCCGTGTCCCGACCCGTCCCGCACGGGACAAAAAAATTTCTGTCCCGTCCCGTCCTGACTAAGACAAAAAAACCGTCCCGTTCCGCTAGGTTGGAGACGGTTTTTCAGGACAAGATAATTTTTTCGGGACACTTGCACACCCCTATATATACCATAAGTTCTGTGGGTGGGTGCAAACATATTTTTCTAGTTTCATTTGTCGATGACATCTTGCTTACCAGCATCGATATAAGCTTATTGCAGGACACTAAGAGATTTCTAGCTGAAAATTCTGAGATGAAAGATCTTGCTAACGCCTCTATCTATATCAGGCCTTCAAATACACCGAGATCATTCTTGGGGTATTCTTGGATTATCACAAAAGAGTTATATTGAAAAGGTTCTAAAAAGATATGGCATATAAGATTACAAACCAAGTGATACCCATGTAACTAAGATAGACAAATTTAGTCTCAATCAATGCCCTAATAATGATTTTGAGAAAAATGAAATGCAAAAGATTCCTTATACCTCAACAGTAAAGAGTCAGAGTATGGTCAAGTTCGTACACATTTGGATATTGCATACGTGACTGAGATGTTGGGCAGATATTTAAGTAATCCAGGCATAGACCATTGGAAAGCAACTAATTGGGTCTTACGTTACTTACAGAGAACAAAAAACTATATGCTCATGTATAAGAGGTTGAATCAGATTGATCTCATTGGGTATACTGACTCCCATTTTGTCAGATGCCTAGATAGTATGAAATCTACGTCAGACTATATTTTTCTACTTACTGGAGGTGCTATCTTCTAAAGGAGTGCTAGAAAGTCACTTATAGGCAAGATAGTTCATCGAATGCTATGAGGCGTCCAATCACAGAATATGATTGCGGGATTTTATCACATGATCGTGCATAATGGACGGTATTTAGACACCACTTAAGTTATGTTTGTGATAATAAGTCAACAGTTCTGTATTCCAATAATAACAGGATCTTGACAAAGTTGAAGTATATAGACATCAAGTTCCTGGTTGTTAAGGAAATAGTTCAGAGTGGATAGTTGTCTATAGAGCACGTCAGACCAAACTCCATGTTTATGGATATGCTTTCTAAGGGATTACCACCCAAACAGTTTTATGAGCACATTGTTCTTATGGGTGTCATATCGGTTGATGATATTTAATTTTAGTGGGAGCGTGTATTTTTAGACGCACTTATGATATAGACATACTTTCTGTTATTTGGTTTATGGATACTTTGAGGTAATTTAATGCAAAAATAAAGTTTTGGTTTATTCATACCCTGATTCTTTTATGGCTTGATCTCACTAAGGTTTATGATGAACCAGTTGAAAATAGACATGTTAAGATCATATTACACAAAATTTTCATGCTACACATACACATCATAATTCATGTCATTCAGTTGTATTCATATACATGACTATTGATAGATTAAGCTATGATTGATGTAACAAAGAGCTTTGATCCTATATTGGCATGATTGATAGACCGAATTGGTTATAGATACATTTGGTAATGACAACAAAGTTGAGCTCGTTCGGTTATTTTACAAAGCATAATTATAAGGTTACACATATAGTCGAAGTAGGAGATTGTTGGATATTTAATCCAACATTGAGCTTATATATGAATAATTATGTGTTGTAGAGTGTCAAATAAGGTTAAATCCAATTAAAAGTGATCTGCTAAAGTTTGAATAATTTTGGCTTTACTCTATCTGATAAGATGAACTTTTGATGTGTAGAGACTTTAGGATAATTTCTATTTTTATGATGAACTAAAATATAAATACTAAAAGATAACATAGATGTTATCTATAAGTGGTTATAGTCCCCAAATCACACGATTAAAGGAAACCATTATATTTTCTCTAATATCTCATAATTAGAGAGAAAATAGATAGAATTGATCAAAATGGACTCTCTCTTAGAGAATTATGTAGATCTGAAAGGCCAGCCGTTCAATTCTATAAAGTGATCTATCATCATGGATTCAGGTACGCTTCTACTTAATTCGTTATTTGATTCTTGATATTTTCAACATGAATTCTTGAGATTTTAAGAAACATGATACCTTTTAAAATATTTTTCTCTTGCACTTATAACCCCTTCAAAATATCTACTATTTATTTCCCTTCAAATTAAATAAACACAAGCTGAAAAAGAAAGTATAAACATTAGTAGTTCGGAAACATTCTTTCCTTGTACAAACTGAAATCAGCCAAGACATAGAATGGTAAAATTCAACAAATCCAAGATGTTTATCAAGCATAGCAAGAATTATCCTCCAAATAGCTCCCTCGTAAGAACAATCACGAAACAAGTGATTGATCGATTCCAAGCTAGAGGAACAAAAGAAACAAACAGGATTAATAGAATCGTCCCACTTACTCACCATATCCATATTAGCTAATATTTTCTTTAAAACTAGCAAGGTAACAAAGCTACGTTTAGGAATAAAATTTGAAAATCAAACCAAACTAGCTCAATTAACCAGAACCCCAAAATCCAGAGCAAAAGGTTGTGGGCACTATAGACAAAATTTACCATTATTTGACTCAGTCCAACACCAGTAATCATTCAAACCCACCTTTGCAGGTTTGCCAAGGCCAACACATCCCTATAAAAAGTTTCAAAACAGGGGTTTTTAGTGAGGGACAACCCACATATCATCCCGAATCATTGCACTAACTTATTCACGGACCAACTGATTACCAAAGAGAAATCACGCCCAAGGCTACTCAAAACTGTCCCACTCAGAATTAAGGATCAGTTACAATATTAGCAGTCTCTCCACTGCCAATTTGTAAAAAAAAGAATTTGCTCTCAAGGACATACGAAGCTTCAGCGATTTCCTCCACGTCCACTAAGGATCAGAACATCTTAAAAGTGAAATAAGATTGACCCTTCAACAAAAACATTCTACATCAAGCAATTGAAAGGGAATTACTAGATAGAGTGAACCAAACATGTTTAGAAACAACAGCTTAATTCGAAGCTTCTAGATTTCTAGAACTAAGACTTCCAGCCTTCAAAGGTTTACAAATATCAAGCCATGCTACCTTAGATCTCTTTCAGAAACTAAAAGTACACGACCTAAACAAATTTCTAATCACAAAACCAAAACTTTAATAATAGATTAAGGGAGGATGAGCATACCAGCCCATAAATTTTGAGTAGCGACTAGCACTGCCCTAATCAGCTGCGACCTTCCTGCAAAAGTGAGATACCTATTCTCCCAAGCTTGATCCTTCTAGTAATTTTATCCAGCAAGGAAGAGCATTCCACTTTAGACAACTTAGAGGCAATCAAAGGAACCCAAAGATATCTGATAGGGAAATGACCAACCTGAAAACCATTTTGAGTAGCAATTCTACTCTTTAATTTTTCATTCATATCACAACAAAATAATTTACTCCTACCAGCATTCGGTTTAAGCCCGATCATAGCGCCAAACAGTTGAAAGCTATCTTTATCAAGGAGATACAGATCAGATCACCTTTGGAGAAAGTAAACAAACACATTCACTATTTATAACTCCTTATATCTCCAATGGAAAGAAAAACCGTGAAGGGTAGAAGCTCTAGTCAGAATACAGTTAAAGCTTCCATGACTAAGACAACAATATAAGGAGATAACAGAACTCCTTGCCTGAGCCCCTTACCCCTGTAAAAGCTCTTAAGCTCTCCATTAATCTTGATCTAGAAGTAAGTGGTAGAGATACATTCCTGATCTAATCAACAAAAACAGCAGCACACCAATAATGATTAAATATGAGGATGAATAAAACGTGAGTTAACACTATCATAAGCCTTCATCAAGTAAACTTTCAGAGCACATCTGGGGGAAATAGACTTCCTTTGATACTCTCTGACCAACTCTTAGGTAGGAAGAATATTATCAGAAGTTCTCCTACTCGACCCAAAACCAGTTTGATTAGAGTTTACCAGATACCGAAGAACACTTTTAAGTCTATCAGCCAGTAATTTGAAAAGGCATTTGTCAATTACATTGCAGCAAGCAAGATGCCTGAAATTCGTAATCCTATTAGGGTTGGGTACTTTAGGGATCAAAGAAATAACCGTACATATCCTTTGCTTCAACATTATACCTGTCTCAAAGAACTCCAAAACAGTTGCAATCACATTATCTCCCACAACGTTCTAAGCTTTCTCATAGAAACCAGCAGAAAAACCCATCCGGACCTGGAGAATGATCTTCGCTAAACGAAAAAACAACCCCTTTAATTCCCTCAACCGAGAAAGGTATAACAAGATCACTAACATCGTGTTATTTAACTTTTTGTTCATAAATACAATGCATGACATCCCAATTCAAAGACGACATTGAATTAGGAAATCCCAATAAATCTTTGAAAAGCAGAACCGCATGGCCTTCTATCGCATAAGAGCCCTCAATAACATTCCGAAATATAAATAAAGTAAATACCAACATAAAATAAAACGGACAATAACAGTATATGATGAGAAATCAAACTAAGTAATTCTATTTGTATAGTTTTTTTAAAACAGTTACGCGCCTCACTTGTAGTACTAAAGTCGATAACGAAATTTATTTTTCAAAATAAAATGGTTAAAGATAGCTGAAGAGCACTCAACTTCACCACCTTGATCGAATTGACTTGTCAGAATTCTACCACCAGAGTAGTGACGTAAAATCAAGATTTGGACCGAAAAACCAAACCGTCTACGAAACAAAAATTAATCGAACTGGAAATAAATCAGACCAAAATAAACTGAGCCGGATCGAAACAAAATGGAATTGGGATCGAACCAAGAAATTAGAAGAACAAAACAAAAACGTGGAGAGACAAAAATTGAGAGAAAAGAGAGCTAATTGCTTCTTTTTGGTGTGAAAACTGAGGAGAGGGAGACCTTCTTTTATACTACTCATGAGAGAGCCACCAATAAAGGTCATTTAACCCATTAAAGGCCTATTAACCCCCAAAAACATTTTTTCTCTTAAATTGTAGAATAAAAAACGTTTTGGGCCTTAAACGATAAAGAATCTTCCATATTCTATGACATTTAGGTTTCCTATGAGAAAAAAAATATGAAGTAAATGTAGCCCATGACCCATATAGGGGTGACCCATACAGGAAGGCGGACCTAACCACAATCGGTCAGTACGAACAACCAAAGATCGGTCAGTCATCCTCAATGGCCCGCACCACACCGTTGGGATAAAGATCATTAAGGTCAGTCCTGAATGAGATAGATGAAGGGCTCGACTAGAAAGGTTTGAGCAAGTGTTTCAAGCTAGTCCCCTCCTTCGCCAGTGTAGCAGTAGGCTTTTTAGCAGCGTAGCTCACAGAGCAGGTGAATCCGCGAAAGTTTAAATAAGGACTGGACCCTATTCTATAACCGGACTTGATAAAATAGGTCATCTTTAGGTTTGTCAAATTACCACATTTGATACAATCATCTCTATATATACCACTCTAACTTTTTCTTCATTTTCAATGTGAGATTTTTATAATTCTCACTATTTTTCTATTCTCATTTAGCTCACTTTGGAAGATAATTTCTCATTCATCCCGAAACTAATTTTGACAAATTAATAGTCGATTTAGATGTACTCGCGGAGGAGAACTCAAATATTCAATGACCTTACGGTTTTATGTAGTGGGTCCTACCTAAAAATTTACACAAAATTGATCCATGAAAATGGTGTAGAAACACTCATTTTCCAATAATTCTCCACATGAATGAAAATTGACGACCAACGACACGACATACATGGTGATAGAATTCTACGTTCTGAAACTTGCATAGGATAGATATGTTTTACCATTTGAACCTCCCCTTGTGTAAAGTATGTTTACTTTACTAGCTTACCAGTAGACACAATGTCTTTGAACTGTTTGACCTTTTGTGTAAACGATGACATACCACACACATGAGCCATTCTTGACACAGTTCAGTTCTCATGATTATGTTCGTTTTGGCTAGAAAAATTCTCCTGGTTCTGCAAGAGTTTCTAAAGAATTGTGCCCTTACAATTCCTATAGAAGCGGCCCCACTTCACTCTCACATAGGTGATCTCTTAATTTAATAGTAAACCTGCATTACTCCGCTCGGATCTCACAATTCCTGATACATAAGAATAATTAAAATCTGCAATTAATTAATTCTTAATTAGTTAATCACACATAATTATCTCATAATTATGTACTTGCCCCAGAATAAAAATTCATTTTACAAGTCAGTCATTTTCTCATGTCCTGAAATACTCACACCCTAAACAGTATAGTATAGATGTGACTTGGGGATCATGTACCTATAATCCTAACCTCCAGTAAATCATATTACTGATTAAACTTTTTAATTAAATAATCTTATTTATTAATTCCATTATTAATCCACTATAAATATGAAATTACACTCTTAGACATTATAGAGTATTCTCATTAAGTCCACTAACATAATCATTTCATGTAGTTTTGTCACGCAATTATTGCTTCATAAATTAAAACTGATCAAAATTTTCATTTTACCATTTTAATTACCTCTTGATCCTTAAGTACCATTAATCCACTAGTGAATGGCTAAATTTTAATCTTATTATAAATTTGAGCTCAATAACCATTTAGTTCCAGAATTAACACTTAAGATAACCAATATATGATCCGTTAAGAAAACTTAGATTTTAAATATTGTAAGATCTTGTCCCCAGCCATCCACATCACTGAATCTCAAAAATAAAAGTCACTAGTCTGATTAACAAACAAGTCTTAACGAGTGAATCAAAAGATTCAGTAGACATGCATGAGAGTTCATGACTACTCAGGATTCGAACTGATCTACGTATGATCATCGAATTAATGTGTATTAAATTTTTATGATATATGGTACGTTAATAAATATTTTAATTCACATTGGTCCTGTCATATATAATCTTATCATATAAAGTACCTTTACTATGATGTCTATCCACATCAATGATCTGAATCTAGATCACACATATTCATAATGCTTAGTAAATTGTACTAGCAACCATTCACTAAAGATTTCATACTTTAATATGTTGCTGACAATTTTATTCATTATCTATGATCTTAATCCTCTCGTATTAATAAAAAATCATAGTCTCATTAATGAATATGAAATTTTCAGATATTTATAAAAATTATTCAACAATAATTTAAAAGAACAATTATAATAAAAAATATAATACTCTTTAAATTTCATACCAAAATGTTAATACACATGCTTTAAGGGCATAACCCCCAATAATTAGCCTCCTTGTTTCTCTTAGAGAATCTACACTCAAAAGATTTGTGACCCAGCTTGTCACAATTCTAGCTCTTATCTTGGAACTTTGATTTCTTAGAAACCCCTCATTTAGGTTCCAACTTGTTTGGACATTTCCCTTTATTGTTGGTCTTCTTGGCTTTGAAATCTTGACCATTCTGACAATGTTAGGCTTTGCTGCAGCAATATGGTTTGGCCAACTTCTTTCAGACATTACTACAATTTTAGTTTTAGATGACAACCACAACTATGATACAATAACAGCCTTCTAAAACCTGTCAAAGGAAAATGATGAAGGATGGGGTAATTTGGGTAAGATGACAACTCAAAAATTAGCTGTTATCAATGTGTAATCTATTTTGACAGCTAATGTTTGGGCTGTCATTATAACTTCTTATAATGACAGTGAAAAATAACATGTCATTGTTTGATGGTGTAAAAAAATTTACTAATTACCTCAAAGTTCTCTTTATTTACAAAAATACCATTCTATATAACCAATCTAACCCTAATATTACTTTTACTATGTTTTATTTTTCTTTGGACATGGCAGTGGTGTCAGATCTGAAACGACGGAGAGAGAGGAGAGAACCAAAACAACCATATCTGCTTCTAACTCCATACCAAATCTTTTGTGGCAACGATATTTGGCTCTCGAATATTTGAACAAGGACAAAAATATAGAAGCTTTGAGAAAGTCTCAGATCTGGGACAAGGGAGAGAAAGAGGGGAGAGAGGAAACATCTCATATCTGAGATGAGAGAGAGATCAGAAGGGTAGATATGCTTATTCGAGAACCAGATATGAAATGAGGGAGAGACGAGAATTGTAGAGAAGCTTCATGAGAGATAGAGAGTTGTGTTATGAGAGAGAGAGAGAGATAGAGAGAAATATGCTAGACATAGAGAACTTTGAGAGAGAGACATAAAGCTTTGAGAGACAGAGGTTTGAGAGAGAGATCTACAAGAGATAGAGAGGCTCGAGGGTCTGTAAAGGAGGTGGAGGTCGAGGGTCTGTCGTCTTTGAAGGATTTAGAAGTCGAGGGTCTCTCGTCGGTGAATGAGGTGGAGGTCGAGGGCTATTGTCAGTGCTAATAGACTCTTTCTTGTTTTCTTTACTTTTCATTAATAGTTATATATACATGCAACATTAGCCACTAGTCACTAGCCTCTCAGTTGTTTCATCATCTACTTGTGTCTGTTCTATTGTTCTGTTTTTACAGATTGAAAAATTGCAAGAAGGATTAAATCCCCCTTCATGGAACATGTTACATTTTCAAGGCGCCCGTCTTGGTCTCGTTATTAAGACTGCCCTTATCACTAGCATCATTTCCCTCACTGTACGTTTCCCATTTCTCTCTGCTATGATTATATGTTTTTCCTCCTTTTCCCCATGGACTTAAATATTTGAAGCCCTAAATATTCCGCATTTCTCACGATGAACATTCTTGAAATCGATGAAGTCGTTTCAATTTCATAAGTTTAGTGAAAGAAATTAGAAATTGATATATCTCTTATGTGATTAGAATGCGTTTAACATTAAATTCAGGTCGAATCACTTACATACTTAAATCTATGTGGACTTGGGTTTATCTGGTTCTGTAATATAGATTAAGATCTACCCGAAGAAAATGGTTGGTAAATGGAGCTGATTGTAGTTCACATTTTAGGCTTTTCATTCACATAATGAAATTATGTCGTATAGACACTGATTCCAAACAAAATGGTGGAGGAATTTGTTAATTTAATTTTTTATTAGTAAGGAAGTAGTTAATTTGTTAGAAATGCCCAAAGCTTAAGTAATAAATAGAATTTGTATAAAACAAGCAGGGATCATTGTTGGATGGACTTTTGCTGCTCTAAAGGACAACAAGTTGGATGAAAACAAGGAGATGATAACAATAGGGTTAAGGAACACGGTTGGATCATTTACTTCTTGCTATGTGACAACAGGTGAACATTCCCTCTTTCTGTCTCTTCATTACTTTTACATTCCATTTATTTTATCCCACATAAGAATCAAAAATCAAACTCAGAAATATATATGTCCATGCTTCGTTGAATTTCAGGTGCCTATTTTCTGCTTAGTTTAATATTTTGGCGATCCTTTTCTTCTGTTTGTTCACTTGTTTCATTCATAGAAAGGATTGAACAGTTTCAGTGGGTCTGTGATGATTTGAAGCATAGTTCAGCTGATAATTTAGTGATTATTTTGCAGCAGAAAGTCTTTTACTCCAATATGATGACCCGTATATAATTTTCTCCAACTGTATTTATAATTTCCTAGCTTAGATCTGTTAAGTTAGCATTTATAGTTCATGGATGGGTATGTGATTATACTATAATTTACGACAAGCATATGACTGGAATCATTTGTGGAGAACTAATTATATATGAAGCCTTGTGAAGAAGTAAATATTTTCTCTCCACTTTTTTGTCACAGATTTTCTCCCTGGTTGGCTTTCTCATTTCTTCACCCCTCACCCCTTGATTTAGATTGTGATTGACTTCACGCCTCACGCTCATCTAATTTGAAGCTTAGTTTGATTGTTTTACACTTTATCAGAGATTCCACTAGCTTTTCTTCTATTCTAAATATTTGAATTTTACCTTGAGAATTGTGATTGTATATGAATATGTTTATCTCTTTCACTTGATTTCTTCATTGGATCCTGAGTTTGTGACTATAGTTAAAAGAGATTTTAGTATATGACCGACCACTAGTGTATAAGACCACCATACTCTGTTCATCAGGGAAGAAATCTTTAACACTCACTTTAGTCTTAACAAGTTGTCTATAGATTTAAAATGTTGACGAGAGACGGTAAGAGCTTTGTAATGAAAGCGATTTATGAGTTTTGGTATTTGGAGTAGGATCGAAATGCAGTTGGATTCTGAATTCCTTATAATTATATTTTGATATTTGAAGTAAATTGTGCCCATGTAAATTTGTATCACTTTGAAGATACTAAATTGTGAACAGTTTATGAGAGTGATTTGTGAGTTTTGTAATGAATGAGGATATAGAGATTGTGAACAGATTTTTATTGACATTTATTAATGACAATCGGAATATATGGCTGAAGTAATGAAAAAAACTGTCATGGAAAGGCATTTTTTGTCTTTCCATGACAGTTTTTTTAAAAATAATTTAGACATTAGATGACAGTGATTTCCCGTCATCTAATTGCTTTTGGCGACACCCATGATGGCGGGGATTCCCCATCATCTAATTACTTTTGACGGCACCTATGATGATGAGAATTCTCCATTATCTAATTACTTTTAGCAGCACCTATGATGGCGCGGAATCTCCGTCATCTAATTGCTTTTTACAGCACCCTATTATAGTGATTTTTATTAAAAAAGAGTAAAGATGGCAGAAGATCAACCGTCATTATAGGGTTATAAGGACGGGTTTTCACCGTCATCTAAGGCCAAAATTGCAGTAGTGGGATAACCTATTATCTTCTTTAATTCGAAGTCGAATAAGAAGATCCCCAATGCTTATTTCTTTTCATTTGTGCTTGAGATAATTTTTCAAATCCTTCCACGCAGAAGGCAATTTCTCAATAATACAAGCCATTTGAAATGATTCCCTTAGCATGAATCTCGTACAGGATAATTTATAGTTCTTGTACTTGACTGATCACTATTTTGGAATCTCCCATTTTAAACTCGAGTAAGGGGGCCACGATCAATTTCTTGGCGCCCACATCTTCAGTCTGTAGTTTCGTTCAAGAGATTCTCATAACTCATTTGCTATTTTTCTTGTAAGAATAAACATTATACAAGGAATCAACAAGACCATTCATTATGTAATTTCTACATAAATAATCAAAATATTTCCAAGCATCAATAGCACTGATCGTTTGAAAATCCTGCTCATCGTCATTGAGCTTAGGAGCTTATTCAGTCAAGCATTTTGCAAGATTCAGCGTGATCAAGTAGAACTGTAGAAGAGCATATTTTGTTGCCACCTTTTAAAATCTAGACAATTAATTTCTTAGGTTTCTCCCTGTGAGAAATAGGCAAAGGCATCGATGCCATACGAGCCACATGGGCCACAACAGGGTTCTACACACCCAAATTTGGCATTTGAGCCCCAACAGTAAGGTTATGCCCTTGATTTTTAGCAACATGGTTCGCTATATCATTGTTGTTGTAGTTGCCATATTTTCTTATCTAAAATATAAACCACAAGTGTATCAACACTTTTTAAAATTATGTTATTTTCTCAAAGATGGAAAGATGCTAAATATTTTTCAAAACAAACCAAATAACACTTTTACAGATAACAATTAAGATGAACTGGTGTGGTTCTAAGACCCAATCCAAGACCAGCTCTCTTAACAGTATTCAGTTCTCAGGTAATTAGAGGGACAAGTCTTCCTAAATTCTAATTTTTTAGACAGAACTTCTATGTATAGTTACTTCTAGTTTTGAAATTTTATAGAATATTAAAAATAAAAATTTTAGGTAGAAAAAATCTAAATCAATTTTTGGACAGCTTTCGAAAACCAAATTAATTTCTAAAATTAATCCTATAACGCAATAACTTGTATAAAAGTAACTCTTTTAAGATTGTTGGAAATTGTGTTTTGCATTATAAGATTAAATGGAAATAAAGGTAATACAACAATTATGTAAATATCTTAATTACAACAGGAATATTATATGATTACGAATAACAATGTAAATACTATAATCATGAAATATAATTAAAGTAAATACAAACGTTAAAAAACAGACATAGTAACAGTATAATGAGAAATCAAACCGAGTCATATTTGCACAGTTTCTTTAAAATAGTTACATCCCGTCACTTGTGGTGCTAAAGTTGATAACAACGTATGTTTCTCAAGATAAAATAGTTGGAGGCAGCTGAAAAGCACCTGACTTCACCACCTTGATCGAACTGACTTGTCAGAATTATACCACTAGAGTAACAATGTAAAACCAAGACTTGGACCGGAAAACCAAACTGCCGATGGAAATGGAAATAAACTGAACCAGAAATAAAGTGAACCGGACTAAGATAAAACTGAACTGGGACCGAACAAAAAATCAAACAAGAAACTAGAAGAAAACAAAGCAAAAATGTGGAGAGACAAAAATTGAGAGAAAAAAGACCTAATTGTTTCCTTTTGGTGTGAAAAATGAGGAGGAAAATACCTCATTTATGCTACTCATGGGGGGAGCCACCAATAAAGGAAATTTAACCCGTTAATGGCCTATTTAACCCCAAAAATATTTTTTCTCTTAAACTGTAAAATAAAAAATGTTTTGTGACTTAAAACTACAAAGAATTCCATATTATATGACCTTTAAGCTTCCTGTGAGAAGAAAAAATAAATATAGAGTAAAAGACAATCTAGAAGAGTGTCAAATTCCCATTTCATTTTTCTTTTAGATCTGCAAAGTGTAAATATTGTGACGGAGAGACTTTAATTATTAAACATTATTTTCACCTCATTCATTTGGTCCAACTGTTTATTCGTTTGCCGACTATAAACATTATGTCACCTTGTTGATATCAAATTTTTCTTTATATAACGCATCCTCATATATTGATATTGCCCAAGTAGATTTGATACATATAGTTAATCTCTCAAACTCATTAGAAATTATCAATTTAAGTCACATTGTCTCATATTCTCTTTAAAATTTATAATTTGACAAATTATTATATTTTTAGTAGGGTACCTTTTACACGCCTAAGTTTTACATAATTATGTATGGCAAAACATTCCAATTATGGTTAGTGTTACGTTCTCATACTTATTTTTAAAGATTCTACAAATATATATTGAAATATAAAATATCGTTGTGCTTATATGTGATATTTGTTTATTAGTAGAATTGAAGAGATGAATTAACATAAATAATTAAGCTCTTCATGATGTGCATATATTTGAGATTCCCTCTTCTTATCCTCATAAAATTTAGAATAAAATATATTAAGATGGTAGTGAAAATCTGCCAAATGGCAAAGAGATGGTAAATTATATTTACCTAGAGAGGGCCTAATTTTGTTTTTAAGATGACGATAGAGACTTCACATTATGCATATGCTTATATGTAAACATATTAAAAAGAAACCTCGAGATTAATTACTAATAGTGATATTTAATGTCAAACTTCTCTTAATACGACAATACATTAATTACTCAATAAAGGCATATTTTTTATTGTCAACGTCATATATTATGAGGTATTTATAACACTTTTTCCACTTTGATTTTGATTATAGGCAGCTTTGATGATGGATATTTTAAAGAGTGTTGATTGCTTTCACATGCGAGTTGTATTTGGATATAAAAATTACCAATAAAAGATAATAAAGTTAAATATTCATGAGTGACCGGTAATAAAATAATTAGATAATAAGGTTAAATACTCATTAATGATCAATAATGAAGTAATATCTTGAGAGAAAGGTGAACCGAACTCTCATCAGAAAGTGAAGTAGAATATGAAACTATAAGTTTTTAAACAGTGAGAAGAGATTAAGACTCTGACCGTGACTCATAGGCAGTGCCATTTCACCACGTAGTATATAAAACTTGTATAATTTAGGTTGACTAAATCATTAAGCTTTGCTGATTAATGGGATGGTGGATGCTTTATTGATTTTTACACAACATGGCAATGCTTCCATTGGCATCTAATTGAACCGACTATTATGTGGAAAAAAGGTGATTCTGACGTTAATGTTGAATTCAGTCCAATGGAGGAGAGACTAATTGTTAAGGATGTAACATAATGAAACACTCTATTAATGTACACTCCCCTTAACATAGAAAAACTCCAATGCTATGGGTTTATGTCCCTAAAAATCATATATAAAAAATAATGGGATTTATTGTAAAAATTCTTTTGAAGTTATTAACTTGACGCACATTATTAAGTAGCACTACATGAGAAAGGCCTATAGCGACAGTTTTAATTTATGATATATATTTACTTAACACTACCAAAAAAGTTATCTACGGCGACGAATTTCAATGTCTACGGCGACGGTTATTAACCGTGGCAATATATACGTGACGATTAAAGAACTGTCAGTGTCACCGCCGTCGGGGTTGCGGCGGTTAAGGAACCGTCGACGTCGCCGCCATCGGGGTTGAGACCCCGATGAATTTGGCAACTGTCAGAAGAACGTCACGATATATGAGGATACGTTGATGGTTTTTCGATCAATTACGATGGTTAAAAATCAATCGTAAATATATACTTATGGTGTTTCAGAACCGTCGCGGTTGCTCTATTAATTTCAGGTTTTTAACGGCGGCTTGAGAACCATCAGGGTACACAATAATAGCGACGGTTTTATAACCGTCGCTATATAAACAAACATCCTATGAATTTTCTCGACGGTTCGTAAACCGTCGCGAAAAGTACTGCTTTCACAACCTCCTATTTTTCCGCATATTCCAAAAAATTCCTGCATATATAATAATTTTAACATCTTATATATATATCCACAACAGTCAGTAATATCATTTTATATATTTACAGTGCGCATAATTATAAAACATCAAATTATTAATTAAATATCTAAAATATATTAGATTATCAATACAAATTATCCAATGAATTCAAAGTATAAAAATTCATAAATATTTGTAACACTGTAGATAGAGTTGCCCCGAGTCCTAATGAACGCAATACTCTGGACCCAATACTTGTGAGAGCATGTCGTTTGGTGAAATTTGATCATAATCACCATCCAGAAGTTGACTCATGCGCTCTTTAAGTTACGTCTATAATATAAAATTAAGACTTACTATGAGTAAACATGTAACAACTATTTAAAAACTTGTTATTAATATTATAACTTATACTTATAGCAACGTTTGCGGTCTCTTCATTTACATAAGTTTCATCTTTCTGTTCATGTGAGACTACAAATAGCTCCGTTCTTGAGAACTCTCTTTGAAACTTTTCTGTCTATCAAATGAGAACATTTGATTAAATATACTTAAAATAAAACTGATTAAGACAATTATAAAGTTTAGAATTTACCATTAATGTTTTTTTTGTTGCTAAGCTGATATGTCCCAACATGTGAGGGTGTTTCATCGCTAAACTGATACATATCGATGACACGATATATATCCATCACCCGATCCTCTCTCAAAGGTAAAGTTCAAAAATTGGTTCACTCCATCTTGATATGCCTTGCTAAATCTTGGTTTTGTAATCCAACTCTTATCCATTACAAATCTCAAAACTTAAGAAGACCAAACAAACAAAATAACCAAAACTAACTACACATTTTAGCCTAAACTCACCCATAATTAATTTACAGAAAGAATCTGCCATCAAAATCTAAGCATTAAGCTAAGAGCTTTAAGTATTCAAAACAGATGAAAGATTTTCCCTCTGAACTTTAACGGAATGGATACACATAACCAATTCAAGACACTTACAAGAATAAGAGGAGGGGGCCTATAATTGAAAACTAACTAGAAAAGCAAATATAGGCAATATCAAGAGCTAGCTTGAAATTTTTTATAGAGGGAATGTTAATGGGTATATGTGCTTGACGTGGTTGAGAGATTCTTTTTTTTTTTTCTTGAGCAGCATAGAGTTTCACTTGGTAAAAAATATCCTCTAAAAACTAATAAAAGAAAAGTCGAAGAATGTTGAAGTTCGGTTCTACATATGTTAGTTCAATATCCATGTGAATTAGATGGAGTATAAAGCAAAAGGTACACCAAATCAATGAAGTCATTTGTCCCATTCCCGAAGTCCATAGCCTTTGGTAAAATTTAGTTCATAGTTAAGGGCATATTGGAGTTGGCGAAGATTGGTGGCATATTGATTGATATGAGGGTCAAGGTAGTAAGGTGGCATATTGATTCCCATCTTTATTTTCCCATCTTACAAGGTGGCATCATCTTTTCTTTCTTTTCTTTCTTCTATCCTTTCTTCACTACTGCTCCCATGGCTTTTTTCCATAGTCAAGCACATATTCTACACCTAAATACAGTCTCATTCTATGCTATCGGTCCACGTCTGCACAGGAAATGAGCCAAACTAATACTAGGATTTATGCCAATTTTTTTTAGGTGAGAGACAAATTCACTAATGTTATTTTATACGGATTACGGTTGTTTCTTCTGAAAAATGTGGAAAAGAAAAAGGAAAGGTGGAAGAAAAGGAGGGGAGAGGGGAACATCCAGAACATAATTGCAAGCAGACAATGCAAGAAGTTTCTGACAACAAATATTCATATCCAGAATTCCTTATCTTCCTAAGAACCCTAAAATTGCATTTCAACACAATCGAAATTAATTGAGAAGAAGAAGATACCGGGGCTGAGCTAGGAGAACCAACCGTATCGGGGCTGAGATACCCCGAGGAGAACCACCGCCGATCGCCTGTCGTCCGAGCCAAAGGGGGAAACCAGGGAGCCAAAGGGGGGAAAGTGGGAAAATGGGGCAGAAAATGCGGGTAGGTTAATTTAGGGGTTTTTGGAGCGACGGTTTGACTAAACCGTCGTTATATTTATTAAAAAAAATAAATGGTCATGTTTTCATGAAACCGACCAAACATTTGCTATATTGTGACGTTCAACAGAACCGCCGCAATTTCTCTTTGTTTTGCGACAGTGCTTATGAACCGTCACAACAGAATCGACCAAACAACGACTCTATTGTGACGGTTAAGTTAAACGGTCGCAAAAATGTTCAGTCTATTGCGACAAGTATTGTAAACCGTCGTAATATTTTATTTTTTTATGACGGTTTTGGAGAACCGTCGGTAACAAGTATTCTATTGGGACAGTTGCCTAAACCGTCACAACTTCTTCCTCATGTTTGACAATTCCCGACGGTTGTGCCAAACGTCGCCGCTTGACCGTCGCAATTGGTGGTTTTTCTTGTAGTGTACATATATGAAGATGTCATTATATTTCATGGTTGTTAAACTTTCCATCCGGATCGTAGAATCTTATGATTTTACGATTTTGTCTAATCCCCACAATCCAACTCATAGGTAGAATCTTAAATTAGAGGATCTTACGATTCTATTATATATTTGACTTGAATTGGTAGTATCTTATGATCCTATTACGATCTAATGATCACACTAACCATAATTTTGTAAGATATTCAAATGAAAATAATATAAAGTTCAATTTTAAGTTGTTATTTATTTATTTAAATTATATTTAGTAAAATAGTGAAATTTATCATTGATTAATTAATTATATTTAAAAATTTTAATATGTAGTTTGATATGATATTACTAGTATATAGTATGATATTATTAGAAAGGGTCATACATATACATAACTACATACGTACAATTATACGTTTTTTTTATGTGTCTATATATACACATATATGTAGAATGTATGGACTAAGTGGGTTTTTTGGGACCACCGTAGTACGAAAAGCCATGACATAGGTACTTATTTATATCTGATATATGAAAGCCTTTTAGTAATTTTTAGAAGTTGATTAAATTAAAGTAAGTAGGCGTACTTATACAAATAAAATAACATAGTAATTTATAATTATGAAAATAATAAAAGAATTCTAGGATTAGTAATGCTAAGCACTAGGAGTAGTATAAGAGAAGCTGAATGAAAAAATAGGGTCAAATTGTCCTTAAAAGAGACAAGCATGCCCAACAGTAAACGTTGCACTGCGCATGCTGGACAAGTCCTGGACCCACTAAAATCCCACACCCATTACCAACCTAACTGCAATCCTATGTAACATTGCTTTGTTATCCTTTATCACAGTATGATTTGGCCAAATACGCGACACATATTGTGTTTATTTCACAATTTCATGTTTTTTCCTATTCGTTATTTGATTGCCTGTGAACTGCGACAATATATATTGTTACATAAACTAATAATTTTTATCTTAATACAATCCTCTATATTTGTGTGTATATATATATAGTTGTACATGAGGGTTGACAACCTCAACGTTGATTACCCACAAAGCGCAACTCTTACGGCGTATCGGGAATGTCTTCACTAAGTACGTACCATGGAGTGTCACCGCTGAGGTGCACCCTTTCGACCACTGAGGTGCACCCCTTGAGGTACAACCACTGAGGTACCTGTGGGGGCCATCCCCATGGCAGCACCATGGGGGGTCTCCCCTACGGTAGCATCATTGATATCACCCTCATGGTAGCACCATTGATGTCACCCTCATGGGTGT
This sequence comes from Datisca glomerata, assembly GCA_003255025.1. Taxonomy (NCBI): domain Eukaryota; kingdom Viridiplantae; phylum Streptophyta; class Magnoliopsida; order Cucurbitales; family Datiscaceae; genus Datisca; species Datisca glomerata. The sequence continues at coordinate 1,165,053 of QANY01001431.1, read as the reverse complement.
ACCGTGGAAGTGCCTGGATCACTCTTCGTAATGCAACTTGGTGACAGCGATTACGTGCTTTAGACAAGACACACCGCTATATTATTGTAACAAGTCATCACATCACAAACCACCAAGTCAAGTGATAAAGACTTGGTTAGACGTATGGTTTCCTGGGAACGCTCGGAAGGTTATGGACTGGTAGGATTATGGGCGAGGCTACATTGTAATGGACGGGGGACATACCTCCTCGGTATGACCACTCTAGACATTGAGGGTGTGCTACCCTCCCACCTTGGGGAGGGGTTTAGTTTGAGAGAACCTTTGTGTGAACACCGCCGTCGCGCTTCACCGGCTAGGCGTGTTCTTCCTACATCATGGTCATTACACAAAGACTCACGTGGTGTCACCCGATTGGCTCATGTGTAATCCTCCTCTTACTCACCTAAACTTGATTATTCAGCTTAGGTGGCATGATTTGATTGACGGGATTACAACTAATCAATGGATTAGTTGTAATGGTCCCCCCTCCTTTTGTTCACCTAAAAAAGGAGGACTCCTCCTTCATTTGAGGAGGGTTGGAAATTTAGAGAGAGAAGCTCTCATTTCTAGAGTGAGAAACTCACACTTTTAGAGAGAGAGAGAGAGAGAGTAAGCATTTGTCACCACCCTTGAGCGTCTAGAGTGCTTCCCCTTACCTCCCGGCGTCCTCCCCGAAGTTCTTAGGCGTTGTTCCGGTCACCCACGTGATATCCTTGCATCTACAATAGTTATGCAAGAGAAGGAAACAAGCTCTGAGAATTCCTTATCTGTCATTAACTCTTCAAGGAAGGAAGCTATCTTATTCATAGAGAATGTGATTACAAGAGATGGACTTCAAGTGTTTGACAGTTGAAGCTTCGAGCAACTTGACAACTCTGACAACTATTATTTAACTACTACTACTACGATACACGAGCAGTGGGGTTGGGCAATGAGACTTGATACTTCGAGCACTGGTGCTTGACACTCGAGCAGTGCTTCTCGACAACCAGCTGACACTCACATTCCTTGGTAGTTTGTTGAGCTATGATAATTGTTTCCTTGACATGCATGCTATTGCTTATCACCCCCCCTCTCAAGCTGAAGGGTGATAGTGACACCTTTAGCTTACCCTTGTGTTGAAGAAACCTAGGAGTGGACACAACTTTTGTTAGAACATCAATAACTTGTTCAACAGATAGGATAAACCTGATGTCTAGAAGTTTTTGTTGCACTTTGTCTCTGATAAAGTGTACATCAAGTTCAATATGCTTTGAGCATGCAAGGAATATAGGGTTTGTTTCCCACTGACAACTTGAGTGAAAAGTAAGGCAAGTTCACTTAGAATGCTTTTGAACCACTGAAATTCTACTGAAATGACTGAAATTCTACTTACATCTAACACATGTTATATTTGATGAAAATGTATTACTATTTACATCTTCTTCTGTTTCATCCTTACCTGATAGTACTACATGTCTTAATTCTCAAACTTATAGTCCACCTATTATCTCTCCATCCCCTCAATATATTTCACCATCTAACTCTACATCTATTTATACATCTTCTCCAACTTCTTCTACTTCCACATTCAGACCTTATATCTCACTATTTTTCCTTTTCTTGATCTTCATAGATCATTTATTCCTATTTCTTCTCTTACTGTGATCTGCTTCTTCCACCTCAACCTTGTATTATCACTTCCTCTTAAACGTCATTGCCTGTGACATTACCTACTGTAACTATTTATTCTTCTTGTCCTCCAGTTAATAAACATTCAATAAGAATCGAATATAAAGTTGGGATAACTAAGAAAAAGGCATATTGAGCAGCATCTCTACCTATTCCAATGCGATCTAGAAAAACATAACCATCTTCATATTATGTTACTTCTAAATCTTCCACTTGGAGAAATGCCATGTCAGAAGAATTCACTACTCTTCAACATCAGGGCACCATGGTCTCTGACTCCTTTACTTGAAAACAAGAATTTGATTAGTTGTAAGTGGATTTATAAGCTAAAACATAACTCAGACTGCTCATTTGTAAGATATAAGGCCAAGTCCGTGGCTCAGTGATATCGTCAACAAGATGGTCTAGACTATACATGAGCTTTTAGCCTTACTATTAAATAAATCTACTACCAAGAGGATTCTTCTTTTCTTGGCTGCTAAACATGAGTGGTCTCTTTACCAATTAGATGTCACAAATGTTTCTCTAGATGACTATTTACAGTAGGAAGTTTATATGTCCCAATCCCTTGGTATTATAGATTCTACATTCTCAATCCATGTTTACAAGTTACATAAATCTTTATATATTCTTAAACAAGAACCATGCTTGGTTATAGAGGTTCACCACACATATATTAACTTTAGGATTAGTTGCTTATATTGTAGATCCATCACTTTCCTGTATGTTCTTCTTATGCAACTGCCGCTTATCTCCTATTGTTTATAGATGATATAATCCTGAAGGGGAACGATCCATCATATATTTAGTCTTCAATCTCATAATTGAATGGTGAGTTTGAAATGACATATCTAGATATAGTTTAATATTTCCTTGGGCTTCAAATCAAGCAGACTTCAACTGGTTTTTTATTCATCAATATAAATATATAATTGATCTTTTACACAAGGCAGGACTATCCAATGCTGAACCATATAAGGCAACATTGTTTCCTAAAGTAGACTTTTATGATCCGCTAGTTCATCCTTTAGATGATGTTGCTAATTACATAAATCTTGTTGGAGGTCTTTAATAACATACTTTCGTAAGAGCTGGCATTACCTTTGTAGTCAATAAGATATGCTAGCTTGTGCATTCTCCTACCCTAATCCCTTTATTTGTTGTCAAAATGATATTGAGATATCTTAAGGGCACTTCCAATCATGGAATTCAGTTCACCAAAGGCTTCCCACTTCCCAATGCCTAATGAGACGTTGATTAGGTAGGGAATATAAGTGACAGACGGTCCACTTTTGGCATTGTTATCTTCATTGGCTCTAATCTCATCTCATGGTCAACAAAGAAGCAATCGACAATTGCTAGGTCCATTACTGAAGTCGAGTAGATACTCTGCTAATACTACCACTGAACTATGTTGGATTAGACAACTTTTTAAGGATATGCATGTTATACTTCCTAATCATCCTCACCTTCTATGTGACAGTGTCTCTGCTATTGCATTAACTTCTAATACCTTATTTCATGCACGTACCAAACATGTTGAAATAGATTTTAGGAAAAATTCCACTGACACCCCTTGAGGTTTCATTAAATGATACTCACACTCCCTCTAGGTTTAAAATATCACTCACACCATATGTCATTTTTAAGGAAGGACACTCATACCCCCTCTATTAGATTTTTTGTTTAAATATTATTAAATAACTATTATACCCTCAGTCAAAACCAAATTCTACTACAATTTTTTACCTACTCCTTTATTAAAATGCAATTACTTTAATTTTCCTACTCTTCTCTCCCAACCAAACCCTAACCCGAGAATAGGGTGGACATCATCTTCAACAATCGGAGCTGCGTGTGGTGGTGCTTGGAGCTGCGTGTGGTGGTGCTCGGAGCTGTAGGTTGGTGGCGGTGCTTAGAGTCGCACGTGTTACCGGTCTTTTTCAATCATATCTATTTTTCAAGGTGTTCTTCAAGTCAGATCTCCATTTCAGATCCGATTTATGTAATTTCTAGGCGTTTCCCTCTGTTTTCCCTCTAATTTCACATCTCCATACCACATCCTGGGCTTTCCCCCCTGATACAATGAGATATATGTAGGAAACACACATTTTCTCTTTTTTCAGATCTCTTTGTATATATTCCGAAAGCCTCTTTAGAAGTTGTTACGATAACTTGATTCATTATTTAATGACCTGCAAAAGGTTGCGATACGTAATATCTGAAGCCTACCAAGCAAAAATCAAGGTCTAAATTTTTAAGTTGCAAAAGAAACTGCGTTTATTGCCCATATTGTTTTTATTTGAACCACGGGGAAAATAAAATCTTGACAATAGATTCTTCTTTAAATCAGTGAAAATTAGAAGTTCCTGAAATTATTCAATTTGTCGTTATGGTTTTATATATGAATGACCAAATTTAACTTGAACTTGATGCCATGAAGTATTCAGTATATTTAGTAATTACTGTAATATTCGGTAATCATGATCAACAGAACAAGAATTATGTTTGGTAATTACTGGAATATTTGGTAATTATTGTAAAATTACTGGTTTTGTGAAAATTTTACAAGATGGAGGTTAGACATGAGTTGAGGGTATTTAAGTAATTTTGTGTCATTTGGTTTAATTTTAACGGAGGACTACCACCTAAAGGGGTGTGAGTATCGTTACCTAAAAATGATAGGGGGTGTGAGTAATATTTGTAAACTTAAAGGAGGTGAGAGTGTCATTTAATGGAATCTAGGGGGTGTGAGCAAAATTTTTCCTAGATTTTAAGTTTGTGAGAGAAAAGGTTGCAAAGAAGGATACTGCTAGCTACATATACTCATAATCAGTTTGCTGGCATCTTTACTAAAGCTTTTTCTTCTGTCCAAATTTCTTCTCTCAAGGCCAAACTGATTCATCACTTTGAGGGAGGCTGATAGGTATCAGTTCCTTATATTGATATCTTTGTAATTCATCATACTGTTAGAATAGATTCTGTTAGTATTGTTATGTTGTTAGCTTTTAGTTACTGACAAGTATCTCCTCTTTCTTAGTTTATGTGTGTGTCTATGTATATGTATATTATATTGATGTGATCTTAAGAGGAATAAGAAATACTTTGCTTCTCAAACTTGAACCAACAAAAAGATTACGTTGAGACCACTCTTAATACATACTCAGTACACAATCTTGCCTCCATTTTGATCTTCCATCTCTAAATTGGTGTTTTTCCCACCAGAATTCCCCACCTTCGATTGAAAATTGGACTCCAATGTTGCTGTGTATGTTACTTCTTACCATATCTAGCCAAGTTTCTAATACCTTGAGCTACGTACACTGGCACATGTTTTGATAGTTATTTCCTTCAAAGCGTTCATTCTTTATATCTTTGCTTCATGATTCATATGAGTAACCTGAAATGATAGATCTATTCACATTTATGGGCCTGTGAAACATGTACGTTAAAGATAGTATGCAAAATTATCATTTCTAAGCAAATTTTTATAGATACTAGTATAAAAGTACATGCTTCGCACGTGATAACATGTTAAAATATACGTAAAATTTGAAAATAATATAATTCTAAAATAAATACATTATTTTTTAAAATGATTGTAGATCAAAATTTAAAGTAAATTAATAATAATAATAATAATAATAATAATAATAATAAATACATTAGCTTGTTAATATTATTGTCGAAATTTTACTACATAGAGAATTACGTTTGAATAATATATAAAATGATTATTCGTCAATTTGTTAGATTCTATCACATTTAGAGATAGTTCTTATTTTTAAAAATATTTATCTCAATTAACTCATATGAACTTTCATCTTCTGATCACACAATATAATATCTCATTTTTATAAGTTTTCAATGAATAAATGAATGTTGACCCTAAAGTAACCTAAAAAATTCTTCTTATGGATATTTATGTTTCTATTTGCGTAATATACATAAAAATATATAGTTTTACAAAATATTTATAAACAAATTATTATTGAATAAAAATAATATTTCATTATATAAATTACATTTAAATGAGTGAATATGTCAAAACATTAAATTGCATTATATTTTAAGGAGACTTAAAGGGTAAAAAAGATAATAAAAAATTTCTCCCATGTAAGCCCTCTAAGAATACTAGTAAAAAACTACGTGCTTCACATGTATTAAGCAAGTTAAAGCATACATAAAAATTGAAATTAATAATATTATTAAAATAAATACATTTTTTTTAAAAATGATTGTAAATCTTAATTTATATTAAGATAATAGTAGTAATAAATACATTAAAATTGTTCATAATATTATTAAAATTTTACTACATATAATTACTATTTGAATAATATACAAAATGATTATTCGTTAATTTGTTAGATTCTATCATATTAAGAGATAGTTCGTTCTTTTCAAAAATATTTATCTCAATTCATTTATATGAATTTTCATGTTCTAATAACATAAAATATATTATATCATATTTAATTTTATGAGTTTCAAATCTATAAATTACTGTTGGCTCAAAATAACATTAAAATTCATATTTACAGACATTTATGTTTCTATTTGCGTCATATTATGAAAATGCTTAATTTTACAAACTATTTATAAACAAATTATTATTGATTAAAAAATAATATTTCGTTATATTTTATTATATTAAATGAGAAAGTATGTGAAATCTCTAAATTGTACCATATTTTAAGGAGACTTAAAGAATAAAAAGAGAATAAAAAGTTTATTCCTTTTAATATATTAAGTTAAGATGGAAAAACAAACCTTTAGAGAACTTGACTTTCCATGTATCATCTAATTTCCCATCTTCCTTGTTTGTCTTTAATTAATTCTATATGGATAACGGAGAGAGAGACGAGAGAGAGCGATTAGATTTCACTCATTCACAAACATGCCTTTTTACAAAAATAAAATTATTAATTAAGTCCCAAGATTTTCCACCCAACCCTTATAATTAACATAATAATACTACCACAAAAAAAAGAAGAAACATTCTTCATCCTCACATTTCCTCATTTATCAAATATGCAAATTCCATTATCACAATCTGAGCTTAAATTCAAAAAGCCATCAAACTTATCACCTTCAATCGCACTCCTCTCCATTACCAACATCTTCATATTTGTACTACTATTTGGTCCCGAGCTCGATTCTCCTTCAGCTTCGTACGTATCGTCTTGACTCAATTGTGAAGCCACAAACTTGTCAAATGCCCTCCAATCAGTAACTTTCTTCTTGCTATTACTCATTCTATTATTCTGATCAATATCTTCTTCATCCGAAATTAAAGATACTGTGCTTGGCCTCTTCATTAAAGGAAGTGATGGGCTTTCTAGCTGAGGAAGTTGTATAAAATGATCAGAATAATGCATGAAATTCACATTTTCGGCTTCCATCTCTTGCTTACACATGATATTTTGAGCTAATACGTTCGGAGGTTGTCTCGAGACGAAGTCAATTGGATCAACGATTGTGCTTATGCCGCTAGGTTCATCATAGAAGTAGCTTGATTCCCAGCCTTCTATGGTCTTGCTTTGGCTGTTGGTTCTCTTCTTGAATGCTCTACACACCACCCATCCTTCTTCCTATTTTAAACATAAAAATAGAGATAAAAAATAAATCAAGCAATTATATCACAATCGCTCTGATATAGAAGGGATACAATATTTAATAATGAGTTCAGCTAATCACAGAAACAGAATGAGATATAAAACTAGTCACATGAATTGTGAAGAACACAACTTATGGCAGCTGAAGTAGTTTAGAATGTGTGCTTAATTCTAGTGTTAATGATCTCTTGTTTATATTGATAATATGGATGGTATTGAAAAATCAACTTTTATGAACCTTCTCTATGTTTTTTTAACAAAACTTTCTCTATGTTTGGTAAAGACAAGTATAGTAGATATAGTCAAAAGTGATGAGTATAAACACAAATGGAATATGTTTTGACAAACTTAAAAAGTAGACACAGAAAGAGAGAAACCCCAAACAGAAAAAGAGAAAATAGACATTTCATCAAATTCACATGCTTTTGAAAAGCTTTTGACTTAAGAGTTGGTGGAGGTCACCTTTCTACACAACACATTTACGCGGTGAGATCTCACCCTATTTTGTAGGTCACCCTACCAAAACTTAATAAAACGGTCAAATAAATCTGTATTTACCACTTTAATGAGTTAAAATCGTGTATATGAGTTCGTTTTATATATGATAAATAAAAAAATTAAGAAAAATAAATTGTATATGTGATCCCACAACACGTCAATCTTAGATGTAGAGTGCCCGAAAACCAAAAGTGGTTTGGATTTTAAGAAACTGTAAACATGATTTGAGGAAAGTTATTAAATGAGTATTTATAAAAAGTATTTTACTTAATATCTATTAGTAAACTTTAGATAATGTAACATAAAAAATTATAAGAGACACATTTAATATTCGAAGTAAATTTCTGTAATATCTATTAATTAAATATCTATAATATTTAACTAATATGGACTGAGAATTTTTTTTCCAGTTAATATTTTAGACTTTTCCATTGCAAACTCAATAAATACTAATTTCTTTAAGACATGAAAAACAACCAGAGTACATGACATGGAACTGATGACACATTCAACGGAATATTTTGAAGAGACGAGATAGAGAGGACGATACCTGGGGAGGTCCATTCTCGTCGGATTCAAGCCGATACTCATGCATGATCCAATCGGTTTTCTGTCCATTGGGGGCTCTCCCTTTATAGAAAACTAGTGTTTTTCTCATTCCAATCAATTTCAACTTATCATACACCGCCTTATCTCTACCGGTTGCCTTCCAAAACCCCGCCATCGTAGCTCTGTTAGTTCTCGTCCCCGTCGGATACTTCTTATCTTTGTGGCTGAAAAAATACCACTCATTCTGCTCCTCGTATCCGATCCGACACTTCCCTGTCCATCACGCCATTAATTAATACCATCACACATTTTTTCTAGCCTTCACCCTTTCAAAGTTTAGTACATCTTATTTACGCCTTCTAACAACGAGACGAGTTCAAATCATATCATTTTAAATCAATCTAGAATCGATAACTTTGAAAAGGAAAACACATAAATACACCGAAACCATACCAAAAACATCGTTATCTAAACAAATCAAATCCAAAAAATATTTGTGGCGGATTGTCTAAATATTTGTGGAGAGATTGCCGTATAGAAAAAGAAATACAACTATCTATTAGAAAAAGAAAACCCTAATTTAGAGGGAGAAAGAGATAAAAGGTAATACCTTGGAGATCCCAGGGTTCGATCCTGTAGAGATCGATGTCTCTGATAACGTCTAGATCTATCTTCTGTGAAGCCACTTTCTTTCTCAGGTAATACCCAACTAGCTCCTCGTCCGTAGGATGAAACCGAAATCCAGGTGGCACACATGATTCCGTTGGTTCCATCTCTTAACCTTTTTTTCCCTATTTGCTACTGCATTAAATTCACCACCACCATTAATTCCTTCTTTACTCTATCATCTTTGAATCATAACCCCATGTCAACTTAATTATAGAGAGAGATAGAAATGAAGTGTGAGATAGAAGATGAGAGAGAGAACTAGCGAAGAAAAAGTTATATAGAAAGGCCATACTGATAAAATGGATTGTAGATGTTAAAAAATAAAATAAAGGGGAAATAAAATGAACCTACCAAAAAAGGTGACAAGTGTTGTCAGAGATAATCATCAGCTTATTTGGTGGTGAACAACTAAAAAAAATTGCACAATAATATCTATCAATGTTATAGGTTGATAGTGTCTATCTTATTTATTCAAAAAATAATCTTAAATCAGCAGAGTAGAAATATTGGGGTAAGAATATAAATTTAGAACTTTGAACTCTCAAGTTAATTTTTGGGTTGAGTCAGACTCTAAAATTTTAATATTATTTCATATCACGTACGTGACAAGTAGACATATTAGTGACATTAAATTTTAAATAGTGAAGTATATTATTTTCATCTTATACCACATACATTATCAAGCCGTAACATAGTGTGAGAAATAATGAGTGGCGCATATCATTGCTTAATTTTCACTTTCGGATAGTCCACTTATTCTCTTTAGTGTTATATACATAAATTAATTAACGAGAGAGAAAAGTAATAGAATTTTACTTGTAATAGGGTAAACAAGTGCGTGTTAAATAAACAAACAAACCATGGTTGAAACAATGATGCAATTTATTTCTCTTCTTGGGTGTAAAATGGTGAAGGAGTGATGGGAACTTCGGTTGGAAACCGAGAGAGAGAGAGAGGAAGTTGGAGCCTCTAGCCTTTATATTTCTATTAGTATGTGAGAAATTAATGAGTTAGAAAAGAAACGGACAACTAGAAGAGGTTTGTGCTAATGATGTTGCCTTGTGTTGGGTAAATGGTGCAAATGATGAATCAAGAACGGTGTTTCCGTTTTCATATTATAAACAATTGCATTAACATAACACTTATCTATCATACTAATAGTTAAATATATAAACATTTCAATTAACTATATAGCAAACAAAACTTACTTTTTAAGAGATAAGCCTAATTAATTATATACTTTTAAAAGAAATGATTAACACTTCATTCACAAAATTTAAGATCAGGGCTCTAGCCTAATTGGTTATATATACTTGAGATATCACTCTGTAAGAGTTAGAATTCTAATATTGTGTCAGAACCTACGGGCCAAGGGACGGTCTCAGGTAGACAGTATCTTGAACTGAGTTTCAACTCCCCAAATAATGTAATATTCCCTTTCTCTTTAATAAAAAAAACCACAAATTTTGAGACAATTTTTATTTTAAAATTAGTCACTCATTTGTACCGGAAAACACGTCAACATTTAAAAATTAAACAAATGAAGCAAAATTGAGAAGATGTAGATAAAATTAAACATAGGTGACACCTCAGTTTGTTAATGTCATGTTTACTGTATACATATTCTGAAAAGAATGAAGCAAAAAAAATGTTAGAGAATGAATCAGGGAAATTAAAAAAAAGGAAATTAGAAATTTATTAGTATTATAGTAAAAGGAATTCATATTATTATTTCTTCTCTGCATATTAATTTTCACAATTTCTTTTTTGCTTTTATTTATTACTAAGATTCAAACAATTTATTAGCTTGTCTCTCAAAATGTTATATTTATATTTATATTTTAAGGAAAGGTGATGAATGAGTTATTGGGATTCGAAAAAACTCTAATTAATATAACATCAACTAAGATGGAGAGGAAAGAGAGAAAGATGACCTAATCAGAAAAAAAGCACGCGTTTCCCTCGAAAGAGAAAAGGGTCGTGAGACAAAAAGAGAGACACACTTCTATTGGATCAAAACCTTGTTTTACTACTGAGAGAGAGAGAGAGAGAGAGAGAGAGAGAGAGAGAGAGAGAGAGAGTTTATTACTGTCTGGTGAATACGTCTGTATGCAGCAGCTCTGACCCGTTTGTCTCTTTGTCTACAATTTCCATGCCATGTACTTATTTAGAGGAGAGAGAAGATGAAGTTGGTTTAAGGTTTCCTCAAAAAAAAATTACATGAAAAAATATAGAAAGGACAAAAATATATTGAGCTTGATCAGGATAATAGTGTTTGTCTAATCCTCTAATAATCGAGCCTAACTCTAATTCTTTCATTCAGAATTATAAGTCAAATGGCAAGGGCATGTCGACTTGTTAAACTCTTCCATCTCTTTCAGAGAAGCACATGAATTACAGAATCAAGAAAAGAAAGTTTGATGAACATGATGATCAGATGAAACTTGATCAGTAACTCAAATCAGAAGAAAATTAATGATATACCTTTGAGGAAGAGGAGACGGTTAGGGTAATATAAAAAAAATGAGACCGAAGCAATGAAGAAGATGGAGCTAGAGAGAGAAAGTGATGAGAAAAGTCAGTTAGTGCTGGGGATGTATAGAGAGAGAATTGTCAATTGAGGAGAGTATATAAAAGGAGGGGTCGATTGCGCATGGTTTGAAGGTTGTCCCCAGTAAGTGACGTCATTCCTAGCTTCCTACAGAAACTCTCTTTTCTTCCTACAGAAACTTTCGAACTTTTATTTCTCGCGAGATATTACATTTTCTATAAAAGTATGTTCAGAAAACATTATTGGGTATTACTAGTGTACGGGATATTCAATATTCCTTCCCATAAATTACTGTTACGGGTCTTTAAATATAATTTTTTTTAGTTGTAAGAAGTATATGTATAATATCAAATAATTTAAAAGAATATTTAATATTCGATATTTTTAGAGGAACAATAGATACTTCAAGAGGAACAATAGATTTTCCTTGGTCATCAATTTTCTTTCTACTTGCATGTCTTTAATTTGTCTCAAAAAATTATTAATTTAGTTCTCGTCACTCGAATTTCAATTTAGCTATGCAGTTTCAAAATCTCAATTTTCATTCTTCAACTTTTTTATCATTTTTTCACCCACTTTTAATATACATAAACAAGATTATTCAGGACACAAGGCACGAATAGAACGCACTATTGTCATGTCTCCTAACAAAAATTCTCTTCTATGTCACTTAAATTTCAAAAATTACATTATTTTGATTAAAGTACATTTATCATAATCAAAACGATATCGTAAAGTGTGTTTCGCCTAATCAAACTCATCTTTTTTATTAAAGTACATTTCTCCTAATCAAAACGATGTCATTTTTGAAGAAAAATAGAGAAGAGATAAAAGAGAGACATGAAGAAGCAGTAGTAGGCCAGATCAAAGAGAAGAGATAAGAGATGGAAGAAGAAGAAGAAGAAAGGAATACCTCAATTTTTCATTAACCAACAAAGCCAAAGAAAGGCAACATATAAACATCTTCAGGCAACCCAAAGAAAGATAACCCAAGAAGAAGCACACGACTAGAAATATGGAAAGATAAAACTAACCCTTAAGTAATAAAACTAACAGAAAGAAAACTAACTAAATTAACCATTGCCTTTAACATCCCCTCTCAAACTTATCCAAGGTTTGTGGATAAGTTTTTCTTTTTAGAAACTAAATTGAGGAGTAGACAGAGGTTTGGTGAACAAGTTTGCCAGTTGATGAGATGAAGAAACATGCTTTACTATAATGTCCTTCTTCATAACCCTTTCACGCTCAAAATGGAAGTCAATCTCAACATGCTTTGAGCGAGCATGGAGAATAGGATGTGAAGCAAGTAAAATACAGATGTGTTGTCACAGTAGAGAATTGGAGCTTGAGACTGGAAGACATTAAAAGTAACGAAGAATTTGTACGCAGCTTCTGTGGAGGACTTGGCAACAATTGGCTGCTTCTTGACACTCCAAGATATTGCATTAGAACCAAGAAGAGATCACAAATCTTGAAGTAGACCTTTTTTCTAAGGGATCTCCAGCCCAATCACCATCACTAAAGGCCTGCAAGGAAAGGGAACCATGTTTAAAATGAATTCCATGATTAATAGTGCCAAGAACATACCTTAAAATTCTTTTGACAGCAATAAAATGTACTGTGGTGTGAGAATGCATGAACTGACAGACTCTATTAACAATAAAGGTAATGTCAGGTCTAGGAAAGATTAAATATTGAAGATACCCTACTAGACTTATGTAAAGAGTTATATCAAATAAAGGAACCAACATGGCTATAGAGAGGAGATTTAGTAGAACAAGAAGACATGCATGGTTTAGCATTCATCATACCAGCTTTAAGAATTAAATCCTCAGAATATTTTTTCTAGTTAACAAAGATTTCAGTAGAGTTTCTATGTATCTCAAGATGTAAAAAATATTTAAAATCTCCTAAGTCAGACTTATCAAAAGTATTCTGCAGGTTATGCACAATTCTATCAATGTATGCAGAAGAGGTACCACTGATTATAATATCATCCACATATATTAAAATTGTAAGTAAGATAAGTAGAAGTAGCATGGAGAAAGAGGGAGGTATCAACTTGAGAAGCAATAAACCCAATAGACAGAAGATGTGTAGTAAATTTTTCCAACAGGCTCTTGGAGCCTGTTTTAGACCATAAAGAGACTTATTTAACTTACAAACATACTTAGGATAATTTTTATCTATAAAACCTTGATGTTGTGCCATATAAACATCTTCAGACATGGTTCATGTAAAAAATATTTTTAACATCTAATTGCCTCAAGGGCCAATCATAAGTGGCAGTTAGGGAAAACAAGATCATGATGGTAGGTTTCTTAATAACAAGGCTAAAAGTCTTACTATAGTCTAATCCTTCTTGTTGGTGAAAGCCTTTGGCAACTAGCCTGGCTTTATGCCTAGTACTAGCGCCATCTGGGTTATACTTGAGTTTGTGGACTCACTTGCATCCCAGAAGATTCTTATGAGAGGGTAAAGGAACAAGCGTCCAAGTATTTTGGGAAAAAAGGGCCTGGAACTCATTAACCATAGCTTGAGTCCATTCAGGGCTTCTAATGGCTAAATTATAAGAGGTGGGTTCAGTTTTAGAGGATTGAACAAAAGAACCCGAGGCAAGAAAGACATTCCTCTTAGAAATTCTAGACTTAGAATGAGTCTGCATAAGATGTCTAGACTAGCTAGTAGTGTGTGAATGTGAAGGCGTAGAACACATAGGGTAGAAGAAATATTAGGTAAACTAGTATTATCAAAACTAGGGAAGGAAACAGGATGACCAATGTTATCTAACTCAGCATGAAAATCAATAACAACATCAGAAACAATGGCAATAGTAGTAATCTCAACATGCTCATCAATATTTATTTTATTTCATTTTTTTAAATTTTTATTTCATTTTTTTAAATTTCATCCTTTTTGTATCAATCGAGGCTTTAACAACAATCATCATGTCAAATTTTTTGAGTTACTTTATTGATTGCATGTTTCTGACTATAAAATAATTAGGAGTCATCACACTTTTGTTAAAAATTATGTCCATAAAGTAGGGTGTAATAACTATTTATGAGTATTTAGTTATTTCTCTAACATTTTGTATTACTAAATTTAAAGAATGAATGAAAGTGGTTCTATTAATTAAAGTGTGTTTATAATTTACTTAAGTCCTGGAACTATTATCAACGTAAGAAGATTAAAGACTGAGTGATCTTCCTGAAAAACTCTTCTAAAATAGTTTATAACGTTATTCGCAGTCTTAGGATCGATTGGACAATCGAGTCTGTTTATAATTGTTAGGTTGAACCAAATGATGTCGGTCTCAGGGCATATGAGTGGAGACTCTAACGATTGATCTAGACATGTTATGGAACATGTTAAATAGACCAGTAATAAATTAGTTTGGAGTAAAACCATTTATCTATCTCTAAATCTAATTGTTACACCTTAAAGATATTTTCATAATTACCTTAATCCTGAGCTGAATACGAAACTTGACATAGTTAGTTATGATCTTTGATTTGTCAAAGGAGTGAGTTCGGATTATCGGACAACACCTCCTGCTGTTGTCGCCTAAATCACCAGAGGAAGAGAAAAAATTGATTTTTTTTCCTCAGTTATTTTGAGAGCCCACACTCAATTTCTAAAGACTTCTCGCGATGTATACTTCTGAATCTTATGAGTGGTTGTTAGTGTGAAGACCGATTCTATTGTAATATGTCCATAAAGTAGCGTGTTATAACTATTTGTTTGTATTTAGTTATTTCTCAGACATTTGTATTACTGAAAATTTTATGAATAAATTGAAAATTTTATTTTAAATTAAAGCGTGTTTATAAATGGCTCAAGTCCTAGAACTATTGCCAACGAAAGAAGAGTGAAGACAAAAGCATCTTCAGACGAATCTCTTCTGAAATAGTTCAGAACGATATTCACAGTCTTAGGATCAATTGGACATTTGAATCTGATTATGACTGTTAGGTTGGGGTATAAGAGTGGAGACTCAAATGGTTAACCTAGACATGTTATGAACATGTTGAATAGACCGGTAACAAATTAGTTTAAAACCCAAAATCATTTACCTAGCCCTAAATCTAATTATTACACCTTAATGATATTTTCATAATTACCTTAATCCTGAGGTGAATATGTAACTTGACTTGGTTAGTTACAATCTTTGATATGTCAAATGAGTGAGTTCCAATTGGCGGGTAATACTTTGACTGTTGGAATTTTAATTAAATTAAGTAAGGGTTGCGTGATTCACAAATATGAAAATTCAAGATTGGATTGCGAGAGCAACAATATCACCTTATGTTTTATTGATGGGTGTATGAATAAATTAACTTGGACAAGTATTCAATGAAATGAGTCATTGAATAAGACTTGTGAATTGTACGAGACAATTCATTATAATGTCTTTCTTATTCAGAGTCGATAAAATAGTTAAGGAAATAATAATATGAGGGGTAAAATGATAATTTTACATTCCACTCTTGATAAATTCATGGGGTATTTGAATCCTAAGCTTCGTTCATGTTTATTCATTCGGTCTCAGAAATAGCTCAGAGAACATGAATAAAAAAATGAACTAAGTTGGACCAAAATGTATTTTAGTGCCATGACATATTTTCTACACATATATATGATAGGTGATATCACTTAAGTTAGTTAAGTGTAATTGTGTATTGATAATTTGTTAAATAAAGTAAATTAACTAATTAATTGATAATGATAAATTATATTTATCAATTGGATTGATAAATTTTGATACAACTAAAACTTTAGGAGATCATGTAATTTTCAGCAATAATAGATAATTAGGAAAATTTTCAAAAAATTTAAAATATATTGGTATATTTATAAATACTGAAAATTACATTTTGATAAATATCTAATAGTAATTTGATTGCAAATAGATAACGAGATTTAGATACAATTATTATCAACACAAAAAAAGAGAAAAACATTTTCTCCTCTCACTACTGTTGCCGTCGAAATTAATCTGAAAAAGGAAGTCGAAATTAATGGGTGGTTGGTGGTGGACTAATTCAAAAATCGTTTGTGGAAGATTAAGTTCGTGATTTTGATCTTAAAGCTTGAAGAACACGAAGATAGCTTGAGTCAGTTTCACCGGTTCAAAAATTCTCCGATACAGAGTAAATGTGAAAATTTGTTTTCCCTTAATCTATTCGTTTTAATATCGTATATGCATGATCAAACTAAAATTGATTTTAAAATTATTTAATATGATTAACTAAGTTAAATTAATTTTTTTATATTTTACCCACGAAACGTTCGTGGTTCAAATATATTTTTCTTTAATTTTAAAATCGATTGATCCTAGCAGATTCGAGTTCTACGATTAACAAATAACGCTAGACGAATAATAGGATTCCACAAAATCAAAATTTTTCCGATACAAGAAATGTATAAAATTATTTCTACCTTTATTGAAAATACGTTTAATTTTGTAAGCATAATCGGATGTATGTTTTAATATATAATATGATTAAATTAGTTGATGTAATTTTTTTTTGATATTCCACCCACAAACTGTTCGTGATTGAATAATTTTTTTCTCAAATTTTAAAATATGATCGAACAACTATACTTGTCAAAGCAAAACCTGTTTGACACATTATACTCTAAATTGTCATTTTGAAAAGTTGAGTCCTTAAGCTTACATTTTCGTTCAATAAGTGATCTCTAGTAATCTTATACTTCGACATCAAATAGCACGCTAATGTCTTTTAGGAAAGAAAAATAAGACACCAATCGCTCATTAATAAGATAGCCAGATTATATTCAAATCAAAGCCTCACACGTGCTATACAAAATAAAGTATTTAGTGACAAATTAAAAATCTAAGAATTTAGAATCTAACCTAAAAATCAAGAATTTTAAAAATTACTGCAAATTTGTTTTAACTCAGGCTCTCAGTCATTCATTAAAACAATTCTAAAGCGCATAATTGTATCACTTCATATTTCAAAGATGAATTAAAAATATATTTTTTCATATTAAGCAAGAATAATTTGGAGAGCAAAATTAAGAAGCATTTACAGCCAAGAATTATTTAATTACGTAGTTGAAAAGTCCTGAATGATCCTTATTAAGAAAATGTTACACAACATAATGATATTCAAAATCGTTATAAAATGACAGTATATATGGTAATGTCTCAAACGTTATGATTGAATATGTAAGAAAAATATGTTAGATTCAAAATCATTTCGATGTAAACCGTATTTCAATAAAATCCAAAATCTCATATTGAACACATCAAGAATCAAAACAATTATAGAGCGGAAGCGTACCTGAATCCATGACGATAGATTACGATTGGCCTTCCAGATCTACACGATTCATTATCCGAAAGTCTCATTTGATAAAGCCTCTCAGTTTTCTCTCTAACGATGGGGTATTAGGGATAATAGAATGACTTCCCGGCATCGTGTGACATGGGGACCATAACCACTTATAGATAATTCATCTGTTAGTATTTCTATTTTAGCCCATCATAAAAATAGAAATTACCTTAAAATCTCTACATATTTAATGGTCCACAACCTATCAGATACATTAAAACCCCAATTATCCAAACTTAGTAGATCACTTTTACTTGAGTTTAATTTTATTTGACAGTCTGTAACACATAATTATTTTATACATAAGTCCAATGTTGGATTAAGGATCTAAAAATCTCCCACTTGGACTATGTGTTAAACCTGATAATTATGTTTTGCCAAAAATAACTAAACGCATTCAACTTTGCTATCATTACTGAAATGTATCTATAACCAATCGGGTCCATCAATCATACCGACATAGGATCAAAGCGGCCTCTGTTACATCAATCGTAACTCAACCCATCAATGGTCACGTGTATCAATACAACTGAATGACATGGATTATGATGTGGATGTGTAGCATGAAAATTTCTTGTAATGTGATCTTAACATGCTTATTTCCAACTGGTCTTCCGTAAACCTTGAGATCAAACCATACATAAATCAGTGTGTGAATACCAAAAACTTTATTTATGCAAAAAATTACCTTAAAATATCCATAAACCAAAATGACTGAAAAATATGTCTATATAAAAAAGCATCTTAAAATAAAATACAAACACCCACTAGAACTGATTATCCTTAACTGATATGACACCCATATGAGTAGTGTTCTCATAAAACACCTTAGGTGGTAATCCCTTAGTAAGCGGATTCATAATCATGGAGTTTGTTTGATGTGCTCTATGGACAACTATCCACTCTGAACTCTTTCTTTAACAACCAGGAACTTGATGTCTATGAAATTTGACTTTGTCAAGCTCTTGTTGTTATTAGAATAAAGAACTGCTGATTTACTGTCATAAAATATCTTTAGTGGTCTCTGAATACTATCCACTATGCGCAGCCCCGTGACAAAATTCCGCAACCATATTCCGTGATTAGACGCCTCATAACATGCTATGAACTCTGCTGTCATGGTAGAAGAGGCTATAAGAGACTGTATAGCACTTTTCCAGGAGACAACACCTCTAGCAAGTAGAAAAATATAGCCCGATGTAAATTTCATACTATCTTGGCATCTAGCAAAATCGCAGTCAGTATATCCAACGATCTTAATTTGATCCAACCTCCGAAACGTGAGCATGTAATCTTTTGTTCTCTGTAAGTACCGCAAGACCCGTTTAGCTACTTTCCAATGGTCTATGCTTGGATTGCTTAAGTATCTTCCCAGCATCCCACTCATGTACGCAATATCAGAACGTGTACAAACTTGAGCATACATTAGACTCCCCACTACCGAGGCGTAGAGAATCTTCTGCATTTCCTTTTCCTAAAAATCATTTTTAGGGCACTGATTGAGACCAAACTTGTCTCCCTTAGCTACAGGGTATCACCTCGATTACAGTCTTGCATGCCATATCTTTTAAGGACCTTTTCGATATAGTTCTTTTGTGATAATCCTAAAATACCCTAAGAACGATCTCGGTGTATTTGAATTTCTAATACAAAAGAGGCTTCACCAAAATCTTTCATCTCCAAATTCTTAGCTAGAAATCTCTTGCTGTCGTGCAATAAGCCTATATCGTTGCTGGCAAGCAAAATGTCATTCACATATAAAACCAAAAAATATGTTTGCGCCCACAAAACTTATGGTATATACAATCATCGACTAAATTCATCCCAAAACTGAACGAGATGATCACTTGATGAAATTTGAAATACCATTGTCGAGATGCATGCTTGAGCCCATATATGGATTTCTGAAGTTTGCAAACTATATTCTTTGGGTCTCCCGACACAAAATTTTCTGGTTGCACCATATATATCGTCTCTTCAATGTCACAATTGAGAAACACTGTCTTTACATCCATCTGATGCAGCTCAAGATTGAAATGCGCTACCAATGGCATTATAATCTTGAAATAGTCTTTCATAAAAACCGGAGAGAAAATATCTTTATAGTCAATACCTTCTTCTGTGTAAAGCCATTTGTGAGAAGACGAGCCTTGTATCTTTCTACATTACATTTTGAATTCCTCTTGGTCTTAAAAATCCATTTGCAACCAATGAGTTTCACACCTTCCGGTAATGGAACAAGATCTCACACGTCATTGTCCTTCATGGACTTAATTTCCTCTTTCATGGCATCGATCACTTTGAGAGTTAGAGCTTTCCATGGCTTGATGAAAGTTGATCGGATTATCTTCCATTACACCAATGTCAACCTCATGCTCTTGAAGAAATGCAATGTAATCATCTGGCATTGCACTTCTTCTCTCTCTAGTGGATCTTCTTAATGGCACAGGTTCTTGAGGTGTTAGAGTTTGTTATTCTGGAATAATCTCTTGAATGTGAGGTTCTCTGATATTGTCTTGATGTGTTGTGTCATAAGCAATATCAGGGACATAGTCCCGATCAATGCTAATAACACCTGTGGAAATATCAACATATTTCTCCTGAAGGACAAAATCCTGAACCGTATCCCCCCCGTAAACTCGTCATCCTCAAAGAACTGGGCATTTCCCATCTAAAAAATCGACCTTGTTGTGGGATCATAAAAATTGTACCGTCTGGATCTTTCAAAGTATCTAAAAAAATAACAACTCACCGTCTGTAAGTCCAATTTATTTTCATTAGGCTTATATGGCCTTGCCTCAGCTGGACATCCCTAAACGTCCAAATGCCAAAGACTAGGTTTCTTGCCTGTCCAAAACTCATATGGGGTTTTGGCAGTCGCTTTAGTTGGAACTCTGTTAAGGATATATGCTGCAGCCTTAAGCGCTTCAGCCTAGAGTGATTCTGATAAGGTCGAATGACTAATCATACTCCTAACCATGTCTTTAAGCGTTCTGTTTCATCTTTCAGCAACACCATTCATAGTGGGCGAACCTGACATAATATACTGTGGGACAATACCGCATTCATCTAGGAATTTAGCAAACGGTCCTTGACGTTGTTCACCTGAACCATCATATATGCCATAGTACTCACCACCAGGTCAGATCTGACGCTTTTAATCATTTTGTTGAGTTGATTCTCAACTTTAGCCTTAAAATTTTTGAACATGTCCAACGACTGTGACTTTTCATGAATGAGATATATGTAGACATATCTAGAATAATTGTCTATAAATGTTATAAAATACTGTTGACCATTCCAAGCCACCGAAGAGAATGACCCATAAATATCCGTATGAATAAGTTCTAAGATATCCTGAGTCCTGTTGGCTTCAAATCTCCTTTTATCGGTTTTTTTCCTTTAGCAATTAACACAAACGTCAAAATCAGTGAAATCTAAGGGACCGCGAATTTCGTCTGACACTAGTCTCTCTATTCTCCGTTTGGAGATTGACCTAATCTCTTGTGCCATAACGTACCTGAATTCTCACTGGTTAATTTTCTTTTAGTACCTCGTTTACTTAATTGCACGAAATCTTTAAATGGAGCAATCGTTTCAAGTAAATAAAGATGATCATATCCTGATAAAAAATCAGAACCAACTGATATTGAATCACGAAACAAACCAAATTTTCCATTTCCAAAAGAACAAACATACAAGCTTGTCTAAAACGGAAATAGAAATCAAATTCCGTCTAAAGGACGGTACAATAAAATTTTCATCAAGATCCAAATAATGTCCAATTTTTAATAAAAAACTAAAATTTTCTATTGCTTCAATCTCAGCCGTCTTACCATCGCCCACGTAGATGAATCTTTCAGCATCATTTGGCTTTCGGCAATTCAGGCAATCCTGTATAGACACACTGATGTGAGTTGTTGCACCAAAATCTATCCACCACGTGTGTCTAGGAACCGAACTTAAATTAACCTCAGAACAAACCAAATTAAGAAGCATACCTTTCTTAGCACGCCAAGCGTGATAGTTGGTGCATTGCTTCTTCCTATGCCCTTCAGCTCCACAGAAGAAACAACCATTACCTTCCTAGTTTACAGATTTCTTTTGTTGTTTCTTATGCGGTACTGTATCCGCAGCTTCCTTATCCTTTTTCTGTTTCTTTCCCTCGCCCTTATCCTTAGAGGAAGAGGCCAGGTAATTACTTTCCGTCTTATCATGTTTCACTATTTCCTCTTCTTGAACACAGTATGAGATGAGCTCATTCAGAGACTAAGTCTCTTTCTGACAATTATAGCTCACTTTAAACTAGCTAAACTGTGCTGGAAGGGATATCAAAACCAAATACACAAGCAAGTCCTCAGAGAGTTCAAGACTCAGTACATTTAACCTTGAAACAATGTGAGACATTTTCATAATGTATTCCCTGATATTACCTTTACCTTTATACCTTTTTGAAATTAAGTCTGACAAGAGCGTACCGATTTCTGCCTTTTCGTTCTTTACAACCTCTTTTCAATGTCTGCAAGGAAATCCTTAGTTGTAGTTATCTTTTCTGATATAGTGCCCCTGAATGCTTCTGGAATGACCTTCTTCATGATCAACATACACATGCGATTTGAGCTCTCCCACTTTCCATCTCCCTCTTATCATCAGAGGTACTCTTATTCATAAGAGGTGCAGGAGAATCAGTCCTTAATGCAAAATCGAGATCCATGACTCCAATAACTATCAAGAGATTATCTTTCCAGGACTTGAAGTTCGAGCCATTCAGAACTGGAATTGAATTGATGTTGACTGTGATACTAGTAGGAGTAATAGCTGAACAGAGAGCAATAAATAAATTAAGCTCACATAAATTCCAAATAACAATAATAATTCAAATAATAGTACCAATTAATCTATCCCAAGACACCGGGCACTCAATTAATATTATGACTTTGGCAAAAAATTAGTAACTTGTAAGTGATGTCTTGGTATAGTAATCAAATACTGATGATAAATAACATGTCAAACAAGAAATCTTCCTTTGGGCTGATTTATTGTTCACATGTAAAATCGAATAATCATCACGTATTTATTATCACAGAAGCACATGTGATTCTGTCAAATAATTATCTTCATTTGGGCTGATAGATATTTACATAAGTTACACGTACACATAACATTTTATATTTCAAGATAAACTAATTTTCACAAGGGATGTCACTTCGGTGACATATTGCTTCAACTAATTTATCTTAAAATATATATAACATACTAATGTTCGCATTTAAAATTGTACCTAATTTAGACCTTAAATTAATTGATAAAAAAATTATTTTACGATACTTTGAATTGTTTTGAAAATATTTTAACAAAAAAACTGAAAATAATCAAAACAATCCATTTGATAATCCTTAAAAATATTTTTTGTAATTATTATAACCCAAAAAATCGAAAATAATCAAAATAATCTATTTTGAAAGTTCTTAAATTAAAAAAATTAATTTTACGATCCTTAAAAATTAATTTAAAAATTGATTCATGAAATTAATCATGAATTGATTTAAAAAAAAGCGTGAGGTCCCAGCCCTCCCAAAATTGGTTGTGGGCTTCACCCACAACCTATGCCTGATGACTGTGGGCTAGCCCACTGTCATTTACACTTATTTTTAACTGTTCACGGGTCGAATCAACCCGACCCGTGTCCACCTTAGGATTTTCATCTTGAGTGACTAGCGGCCATTGCCGCCGCCAGTCCTTACTGCTGCGGCCAAGGTCACGGCTCCGGCAGACAGTCGCAACTTCCTCAGACAACAACGGCCAATGCCGCGACTTTCCTTAACAGTCGCGGCCAAGGTCGCGGCTTTCCTTAACAGCCACGGCCAAGGTCGCGACTTTCTCCTTCAGACTGCCGCGGCCAAGGTTGCGGCTTCTCCTTGTTGGCGCGGCCAAACCACCGCACCGATAAACTTTCATCGGTGACGGTGAGACCACCGGCCGGTTGTTCTAAAAAATAAGCAAAAATTACCGAAAAAATTATTCTCAAATTTAATACATTCTCATAAAATTATTAAATTCAAGGATATCAACACGTAAACACAAAAAAATACCTATAATCATGGATCTAGAACTTAATAGATCGATTCAAAATGATTCAACATGAGTTGCTCTGATACCAATTGTTAGATTCAAAATCTTTTCGATGTAAGTTGTATCTCAATAAAACCCAAGATCTCATATTGAACACATCAAGAATCAAAATAATTATAGAGCGGAAGCGTACCTGAATCCATGATGATGGATTACTGTCTAGAGTTGAGCGGTTGGCCTTCCAGATCTACACGATTCTCTATCAGAGAGTCTCATTTGATAAAACCTCTCAATTTTCTCTCTAACGATGAGATATTAGGGAGAATCGAATGGTTTCTCGTTACCGTGTGACCTGTGGACCATAACCACTTATAGATAATTCATATTTTAGTATTTCTAATTTAACCCATCATAAAAATAGAATTACTCTAAAATTTTTACACATTAAAGGGTCCACAACCTATGAGATATATTAAAACCCCAATTATCCAAATCTTAGTAGATCACTTTTAATTGAGTTTAATTTTATTTAAAATTCTGTAATACATAATTATTTTACACATAAATCGAATGTTGGATTAAGAATCCAATAAAATAATGAACTATAACTAAATTACGAGAACATATGAGTGATACTACACGTTGGACGTCATATTTGTGAGCAATATTAAAAGTAAGGTTCATGCTACCATGTCATGACCACGCATGGTTTACTGGACGTTTTTGTTAACATTCAGACATATCTCTTTTAACCCTCTCAACATATTTATTGAACTCCAGTATACAGTAAATATCAAAATATTAATCGACTCCTCCAACAATATTTGTTGGGCTCACTGCACCAGTAATGGTATTGAAGAATTTTCTTTGAAGTAAAAGACGAAATTGACATTTGACGTTGGTCCAAGTATTATCTTAATTTGAAAGAGAAACTGAAAACTCCATGCTATCTCTTGGGATTTTCATTCGATGTGATGGTTTGGTTTTAAATCAATTTTATAATTAAATTATTTTAATGAGTTTAATAAAAAAATAAATCAAACTAAATCAACGAAACATGTAAATTAATTTAAATTAAATTATTAAGTATCGGTTTGGTTTGAGTTGATTGACGGTTTTATTTACTTTATATTTAAGGCAACATAGTTAATATATAAAATAACACATCTTAATAAAATGAGTATTATTTCATTAGATTACTTAGTTAATAAAATAATTTTACATAATCAACAAATAATAAAATACATCTTATTTCATTAAGCTAAGATCATATCCTGCATGAAATTTGGCTAGATTGTGATGAAATTAAACATTTCTTTATGTCTAAGTAGTTGGTTTGATTTATATTGAGTGATATTAAGAGAAAAGCGAATCCAAACCAAATTTAATAATTTCATAAAAAATGAAACGAAACTAAATCATTAGTATTATTTAAACCGCCGAATAGATTGTGATTTGATTTTTTTTCACAACTCTAATACTATCTGTCTTCTTCAAAGTTTCAAAAAAGAATTCTTTCTTCAAAGTTCAATAAATTTCGCCTATATCTCGCGATATATCTTAATTCTTCAATTTCGCCATTGTACCCAGGAAATTCTCAGATTACTTGCCATGCTGGCACATGTCTTCTAAAACACCGCCAGCCAATGCGGAGTTATTCCCTCGCGGAAAACGCGGCTCAAATTGGCTTCGTTTCAATCTAGTAGACAAAGCTATCGTTAAAAGGCACGTGTTCGGGTCGGGTCTGTGGGATTCTGGTTTTTTTAAAATCTTGATCAATCTGAACCGTTGAATAGAAATACCCTTATTTGTTCACAAAATTAGAGGAAAATTGTGGACTACTTGAATAAATAATTACCCTAATTTTTGAGTGTGTATCTCAAGCCCGCAAAGAGTGGCTATTAAGATCCATGGCATCTTCAAGTGCAAAACATATCGGTATTTTGTCCATGTATCCTTCATTAATTACAATTGTATTATTAGTAATTCTACCCTTAAAAAGTTTGATTTAACAAAGTAATGTATGAATAATTTATATGTTAGTTAATTTGTAAATGTCAAATCATTTTTATGAGTGATAAAATATCAAATTATTAAAGATAAACACTTTATTTGATCAATTAAAAGTTAAAACATATTTGGTCGGATAAATTACTCTTGTATGATAACATAGCAATTATGATCAAATATTATAATTTTAACTTTTCATACATATTACTTCTCCACAAATCAAATTCTCAAGATTCTGATTAATAATTATTGATGATTCTCTCATATCAAACAACTCTTATAGGTCGTTTGTTATGTGTTAAGTAAGAATGTTGAGAAAATTAAGATATTGAAAAAGTTTAAGTGGTAAAATTAAATGACAAAATATTAAGATTACTATGTTTGGTAACATATGATTAAGTGAAAAAGTTATTGAAAAAAATATGATTTTCTTGTTTGGTATTTGAAAACTTGGGTAAAGTTGTTGGGAAAGTAAAGTTAATATAAATTACATGAGATTAATAAAATTATTTATTATTCATAATTTTTTTTATCAAATTTTAATTTGTTGTCAATGAATATTTATAGATTTTAATGTAAACTATATAAATTATTTTGTGCACTAATTAATTAACTAGTTTATTAACTCCACAATAAAATCAAATCAACTATTTTTCTCATACTACGCCAAAAGCTAATCATCAATAAAATTATATGTTATAAATTTAATGATAAATTGTTCAAAGTTACATAGTAAAATTGTTTATAGATTCTCTGCTGGCAACTGCTAAATTTTTTTAATAATTCATGTCGTGTTTGATTAAATTTTGTGATATCACAAACTTAATTATAACATATAATATTACTTTTTTATATATAAAAATAAATTTTATATAAATAACCGTCATTCATATTAATACATTAGAATATTTAATAATACATAACAATTTTTTGTTATATATATTTTTCTTCAGTAGAAATATATACCATGGTTATAATTTCGTTCCACTCTGACTGAAATGGGTAAAATATTCTGGTTCTGTCACATGAAGAAAAAGGAATAGGCATGTAAATTTTTGTTATAGTTTGGTTAAATACAATCAAGAACTGAATATGAATGGTTGAGGAAAAATCCACATTCACGGTTCCATCCCACAGATCCGGTCCTCCATACAAAAAATGAGACATGATAAACAATCTCGTTATAGTCTTCTTTTTATAATTTTAATATTTTTAAACATTGATAGTTGATCAATAATATTTATTTTAGGGAGGGAAGTTATTTTTAATTTAAAAAAAACATTTGATATTATTTACAAGTATTATAATCGTTTAAATTTAATATTATGCATATATGAAAAATTTATCTATCATTAATTTAAACCTAATAATTTATATCATTTATTTCAATTAATGCACATATCTTAATATCATGGGACGGCCCTAAGACAAGTTTGCCGGACGGGCCTATCGGGACAGGGGTCAGAAGGGATGAAAAAAATCTCAACATTTGGTATTGGGACCAGTTTGGTTCTCTCAAGAATGGAAAGGGATCTGACGAGATTCTGGGATCAATTTTTGTGAGGCTTTGGTCTTGAAGAAAATAAAACATCAAAATCAAGCAGGAATAATTGAAACAAATAATGATATTTTTATGAGGATTTGAGAAATTAAAAGTTATTTTAGAAAATGTGTAGATGTATTTTAAGATGCATAAGCGAATAGAGAAAGTTATTTGGTAAACTAGATTTTTGAGGGAAAGTGGTAGAAAAGTAATGTGAGATTGTTATTTAGCCATGTTAAATAACTTTACCATGCCAAATGAAAATACATAAAATAAATGTGGGAAAATGCTGAAAAATAAGTTTACCATACACTTTATCATGTGGATAGGTGGAACCAAACGCCCCCTTAAAGAATATTTTCGTCAATGTTTTGAAAGATTTTCTATATAATCACTTTCAGAAATAGATCCAAGAGGAGATTATATCCAAC
Organism: Datisca glomerata; assembly: GCA_003255025.1. NCBI lineage: Eukaryota > Viridiplantae > Streptophyta > Magnoliopsida > Cucurbitales > Datiscaceae > Datisca > Datisca glomerata. Next base: position 1,137,055 of record QANY01001431.1, on the reverse strand, counting down.
AAATTTGGGTTATTGACTCAAATTTGTGCACAATATATAACTACCGAAGGCAAACCTAAAAAATGTAGAAATATTTTTAGAATGAACGAATGTAATTAAATAGATAATTGTGGTTTTCGTCAAAGCAGGAGATGACATAATGCTGATATTGTATTAAGTAGAAGGAAACAATAGAAAAGGAACCATAAGGGTGTAGCGCGGTTGATCACTGTGAGTTTGAGAGGTTTGCTCACTCCGATTGTGGGTTCGAACTGTGGCGCTGAAATTTTATGGCCATCGGACTAGGGATTCATCCCTTAGATGTAACCGAGCGCCTGTTCACCCTTAAAATTAGTTGGAGAATACACTCTGGAGATCCGGTGCTAATTGAAAAAAACAATAGAAAAGGAGAGTGAAGCGTACATGGAGGACAACGGTACGAGCTACGTGTAAGTCAGTGGTTGGTGGATCAACTTTTGTACTTTACGTAGAATGTAAACAAAGCAAAGACAAAAAATTATCTGATGATTTGAACCCCACTTGATTGGTTCCACAAACGGGACTCAATGTCCATCCTGTTTGGATGAAACCAAATATTATTTTCCCCCCTTCAGCCGTATTAAGCCTTTTATATATAAAAAATAAATTGTGCTGAGTAAATCGGAGTACCATCGAAAAATTCGATGGTGCTGATTATATAAACAAAACACCTGCACATCTAATCTGTTTTGTCATATAAAACCCTGTTGGGGTACCTCATTTGATTTGCATTTTTTCCTTTTTACAATTAGAATGATTCATGAATAAGTTTACTAAACATCTAATGATTCATGAATGTTCTTAATTGGAATGATTATTCGATCTAAGTATACGTTAAGAATCTATTAGTGTTTGATGCGGGAAGGACTTTTCTGATGAGTGAATTATCGATTTTTTTATGAGTCCTAACAATTAATTATTTTATATTATGGGGTAGAGATGAATGTGTAGAAGAAGCAGTATATTGATAAAGAGATTTTAATATTGTTGAAACATGATAAAGATTCCATTACCTCAATATATAATGTGATGTATACTTTCCATGGAGAGAGAGAGTTACTAAAAATAAGGTGTCAAAAATACAAATCCTTCCATGTAAAATGGACTATACAGTCCGAATGATTTTCACTTTTACATTTTCTTTTCAACGGTAGAATATGGAAGAAAATAGATCTTTTTAATTACCTTCTTATTTTCTTTACTTCCCATATCAAGTTTTTGTCTTACGTCGGTAATTTCTTAAACACAACTATTATTACCTTAGTTAGAGGTTCATAGGGAGCTTATACTTTTACAAACAGTAAAAAAATGAAATGTGTCTTCTAAGTGAGGTTGGCCAGAACGTAGAATCAGCTGACTAGATAGGGTTATAAATGTGCCTCCTTAAATAGAAAACTTTGCTGTTTTGAAGAGCATGCATAACTTTAAGGCAATTGCATATGTAGCAACACAAGGCAATGATAAGTATCTCTAAGATTTGACAGCACGTGTCGCTCCATTCCTATTGTATATTTCTTTATTTATTGGGTAAAATACAAATTAATACCTTAAATTGTACAGTTTTTGGTATTTGGTCCATAAAACTCAAAATCTTGTCATTTTGGTCCTTGGAGTTACAAATCTCATCATTTTAGTCCCTCAATTGACTGTCGTTAAGATTCCGTCCAACCACGTTGAAAACAACCAGAATTAACGATATTGTTTCGCTCCTCAAGCAAGACAGCGCGCAGTTTGAGGACCAAAATGACATTGTTTTCATCCTAAAGTCGCTTACTTAATGGGGAAGGAGAAGGATTAAATCGGCTCGTTAGGAAATCAAACACGACGTCGTTTTTGGTTCCCAGATTGCATGCCACCTTGACGAGTGAAACAACTCTATTTTGACTAACACATACGAGTCACATGGGTGGACGGAATCCAAAGTCACGAAGGACTAAAATGACGATTTATTTTTTAATTTTAGGGATCAAAGACAAAAATATGCTTATTCTATGCTTCAAATTTTTCGAACATCTTAAAGAAAAAATCTTGGTTGAGAACTTGGTGAGTACTAAATTTTTTTATTTTATGATAACAACGATAAAGTAATTTCTCACTATATGAAATAATGGAGATGAGATATGATAAAATCAATTAACATAATGCCTATATATATTATTATTATTATTTGCGTGGGCCTAAATAGGAAGGAAAGAAAAATGTGAGGAATCGTAAATGAAATTAGAGGAAATGTGAAGGAGATATTATTAATATAAAAATTCATTCAAATCACTATTTTCCTCTACATAGATTATATATAAATGGTGTTGGGGGGAAATATTTTTAGCAATACTACCCTAACTAGCTTTTGAAAGTTTCATACATTATCTTTAAATTTGAAAGAAGAAAAATTAGAAATGAGACTGAATACTCTAAGATTCAGTTGTAGAAGAAGAACTTGTGCTTGTTGCTACCGTTGTAGATGTGTGAGTCTTTAAAAGCTCTGATATCATGAAGAATTTAAGAATATGAAGGAAGAATGTGAAGAAATGAAGAAGCAGTGAGAAAGAATAACGACTAAGAAGAGAAGAATTGATTACGAAGAAGAAGATGAGAGTAGCAAGAAGAGATCAAGAAAGCTAATGATTGATTATGCTTCATTAACCAAAAAATATAATAGTAAGCTACACTTATACTGAAGCTAAACCAAAAACCTAAATTAACTGTTTTCAAATGACAGTTAGTGAATATACTAACTATTAATGCTAAACTACTTAATAAACTAAATACACGTATCATTATAAGCTATTCTTATCAACTAACTCCACGTTACTTGTTTTTGGTTTAGCTTCAGTATAAGTGTAGCTCTTTATTATATTTTTTGGTTAATGAAGCATAATCAATCATTAGCTTTCTTGATCTCTTCTTGCTACTCTCATCTTCTTCTTCGTAATCAATTCTTCTCTTCTTAGTCGTTATTCTTTCTCACTGCTTCTTCATTTCTTCACATTCTTCCTTCATATTCTTAAATTCTTCATGGTATCAGAGCTTTTAAAGACTCACACATCTACAACGGTAGCAACAAGCACAAGTTCTTCTTCTACAACTGAATCTTAGAGTATTCAGTCTCATTTCTAATTTTTCTTCTTTCAAATATCTGCAACCTAATATCAATCAATCTCGATTCTATAAACTTTGTTCTTTGGAAGTATGAGATAACTTCCATTCTTAAAGCTCATTCAATCTTCGACCATGTTGATGGAACCCTACCCTGCCCTCCTCAATATACAACAAATGATAAAGGAGAAAAGAGTTTATACCCAAGATTTGATCAATGAGTGACACAAGATCAGGCCTTGATGATACTTATTAATGCAACCTTGTCACCAATGGCCCTCTCTTATGTTGTGGGATGTAGCTCATCTATGGAGGTATGGAACTCCATTGAGAGAAGGTTTTCTTATATTTCTAGGTCCAATATACTGCAGTTGAAATCTGATTTACAGATTATATAAAAAAAGTAACGAGTCCATTGACTCATATATCTTGAGAATTAAGGAGATCAAAGATAAACTGACGAATATCAGTATAAATTGATGGTAAAGAAATCCTACTTTACACCATAGATGGTTTACCCACTGAATTCAATACCTTGCGTACATCCATTAGAGCTAAAGCTGAAACAATGAATCTTGTGGAGTTGCATGCACTACTGAAAGTTGAAGAGAGATTCTTGGGGGCTTAAAACAAACATCAAGATAATTTGTTTTGGTCAACAACATTCTTTGCCTCTCAGAATTCTCAATTCAGCAGAGAAGGTCTATTCAACAGGGGTATGTGAAGGAATGCAAGTACATGAGGTAGGTTCAATGTCAAGAACTATAACCAAGATGTAGAGGTGGTCCTTCACCTTAATTATGGACCTTCAACCTATGGAAGTTCACCTTCAATTCTTGGCAACCCACCCTTATCAACAAATCAAGATAACAATTTTAGAAGTATTTCTAAACACTTTACAAATGGACAAAATATGATATACTGTCAAATAGGTCAGAAGCCAGGCCATAGTTTCATTGATTGTTATCATCGTATGAACTACTCCTACCAGGGAAAAAACCCACCTGTTCATCTTACAGCCATGGCAGTAATGGCTAATACCTCATCATTGGGTGATTCTGAATCTCAATCTTGGTTGACAGATATAAGTTGTAACACACACCTTACTCCTGATGTGAATAACTTGTTCTTTCCTACTGAATTCAATGGAACATACACCATAGCCATTGGAAATGGCCAAAATTTACCAATTACACATACATGTTCAAATCAGTTTTCTATTTTAACACATACTTTTCATATGCCTATGCTTTTCTATGTTCCAAAAATTTCTTCAAATTTGCTTTCTGTACATCAGTTTTGCTTGGACAATAAATGCACATTCACCTTTGATGCTTCTTTCTTTTTCATTCAAGACAAGGCAATGGGTAAAATGCTTTTCAAAGGCTCGAGTAGGAATGGATTGTACCCCATTTCTACATCCTTATCACCACCCGAAACAACACCGACATTAGTAACTTACTTTAGCACAAAAGTATCAGACACAACTTGGTACAATAGATTCGGACATACATCTAATGATGTAATAAATCAAATCTTAGCTAAAGCACACGTACCTTGTAATTCCTTAGTAGATTCCTATAGATGTGAAAGTTGTCTCTATGAAAAAATGACAAAATTGCATTTCCAATTGTCTATTTCTCACTCTTCTTTTCCTTTAGAACTCATATATATTGAGAACATATGATGGGTGAATATTGCAACTTGTTTAAGAATTACCTACAAAAAAAATGGCATTGCTCACCAAAAATCCTATCCTTACACCCCTGAAAAAAATGGCACAACAAAAAGGAAACATAGGCACATGGTAGAGACTGTCATTAAAATGCTTCATAAAGCTTCTATGCCTTTAAATATGTGGTTTCATGCCTTTTCTACAGCAACTTATAAACAGAATGCCCTCACCAAATCTAAATAATTCTTCTCCTTTTGAAAAATTATATGGGACTATTCCAGATTACATTTATCTTAAAACTTTCAGTTATGCATGTTATCCTCTTTTAAAACCATACAATTCTAATAAATTACAGCCAAAAACTGTTAGATGTGTTTTTATGGGATATACTCTAGATTATAAGGGATATTTGTGTTTTGAACCATGTCATAGTCGAATTTATACTTCTAGACATGTTGTGTTTGATGAACATACATTTTCATACTCACTCTCACCAAGTAATCTTACTGATGCATCACTTAATTCTAATTGTGCATCTCACTCATAAAATACTTTTGTTTACCTTTACTTCTTTCTATACCTAGGAATTCTATTGATTTACCAATAAGAGAGAGTTTTGATCTTGCTTTATCTAACACTGATAATACCTCTCAATCTACATCTAACTCTAGGGATAATGAGACTTCTAGTTCTTCAACCAATTCTACTTCTAATGAGACCTTTTCACCACCTGATATATAATAATCTTTGTTTGTTGATCTTCTTGTTTCTCAACCTCCAACTCTGTTTTGTCTCAATCACATCATAATTCTCTATCATCCTCTTTAGTACCTAGGTCCAACCTTATGCAAACAAGATCTAAATAAGGTATAATAAAAAAAACTTTTAATGTGTCATCTGTTAACTATTTTGAACTTGTAACTTTTTAATTAACCTCTAAGAGTCCTTAATGGATTAAAGCTATGCATGAATAGTTTGAGGCATTACAGAAATTGAATACATTAACCTTGGCTCCTTTGCCTACTAGCAGAAATGCAATAGGGTGTAAGTGGGTTTATAAAGTGAAACACAATCTTGATGGATCAATAGCTAGGTACAAACCCAAGCTTATGGAAAAATGATACCATCAAGAGGCTGGTCTAAACTATGGAGAGAATTTTAGTCCTGTCATAAAGAAGCCTACAATCAAAATTATTTTTATCCTTGGCTGCTCAGTTTAGTTGGAAACTCAGATAACTAAATGTAAAAAGTGCTTTCCTTCATGGAAGCTTGAAAGAAGAAGTTTACATGGTTCATCCTCAGGGTTTTGTGCATGAATTGCATCTCAAACATGTTTGCAAGCTTAATAAATCCCTATATGGTCTAAAACAGACACAAAGGGCCTAGTTTGGTAGGTTTATTTCACATCACACGTCTCTATTTATAAGATTAATAGGACAGTCCATTACATATCTCTTATTATATGTAGATGACACAATTGTTACTGGTACAGATCGTACTTACATTGATCAACTTGTCTCTCTTCTACAGTAGGAATTTGAGATGGCAAATTTGAAGTTACTTAAGTTCTTTCTAGGCTTAGTAGTACAATATTCATCAACTGGTATTTTTGTTAATCAACATAAGTATGCAAGGGATTTGTTACTAAAAGCTAGAATGTCTGAGTCTAAACCATGTAATTCTGCTTGTTCTACCAAGACACAGTTCACTCACTCTGGTTCTCCTTTATCTGATGTTTCTGCTTAGAGAAACATTGTTGGAACATTGCAATATTTGACTTTTACAAGACCTGAGATAGTCTTTGCTGCGAATAAGGTATGTCAATATATGCACTCCCTAACCTCTGCACATTTTGCTGCTATCAAACGGATCCTGAGGTATATTAGTGGCACCTTAGATCATGGCATGCATTTTAAACCAGGAATATTACAACTTCATGCTTTCACTGATACTGACTAGGCCGTTGACCCTTTAGACAGAAGATCCACCTCTGTTTTTGTCATTTTCTGGGGAATAATCCAGTGTCATGGAGTGCAAAGAAGGAAAATATTGTTGCTAGGTCTTCTACTGAAGCATAGTATAAAGCTCTAGCTAACACAACAACTGAACTTGCTTGTATCAGGCAAATTCTATGTGATCTTCATGTCTTTCTGCAGCAACGTCCTACTCTTTAGTGTGACAATACAACAACCATTGATTTGGCTTCAAACCCAGTATTTCATGCTCGCACAAAGCATATTAAAATTAATTTTCATTTTGTAAGGGAGAGAGTTGGTAAGAAAGATTTGGTTATTCAACATGTAGCTTCTGTGCAGATCTGTTTACTAAACCTTTATCAACTCCCAGATTTACTTTTTTTGTGTGGCAAACTCATATCCTCTAAAGAGATGATGAGTTTGAGGGAACGATAACTGTAATGATACGTGTACTTAGCTTATTAAGTAGTTTAGCATTAGTCGTTAGTATATTCACTAACTGTCATTTGAAAACAGTTAGTTTAGGTTTCTAGTTTAGCTTCAGTATAAGTGTAGCTCTTTATTCTCTTTTTTGGTTAATGAAGCTTAATCAATCATTAGCTTTCTTGATCTCTTCTTGCTATACTCTTCTTCTTTGTAATCAATTCTTTTCCTCTTAGTCTTCATTCCTTCTCACTGCTTCTTCATTTCTTCACACTGCGTATTCCTTCTTATTCTATGGTATTAGAACGGTTAAATATTTAAATTCTTCATGTTGAATAGATTCTATACAATTCATTTTATGTATTAAAAGAAAGTATATATCAAAACCACACATCTGTTTAAAAAGGTTTTGTTCTATTCTAATATTTTTTTTTTGATAAATTGATCTTTTATGCAATGTGAGGTTGATAATTTTATTAGATATTAGTTGCATAAACCACGTGGGAATTTTTAGTAATGCAAAAAGATTCCAGACAATAGAATTATAATCCTTTACACTTCGCTTTGAATTCCGTACTCATTTTATATGTTCAAACATAGTCTATCAAAATCTTATTCATTAATTTAATTATCAACTCTACTTACTTCTATGCATTGCTTGATCCAGGAACATTAGTTATTATGTTTAATTTGATGGCCAATTGCTTTTGACATTTCTTTCAATTGATTACATTTATAATTAATATAAAAAACAGCAAATCCCACAACTTCAAATAGTAATATTTTTGTAGGATAAATCAGGAATATGAAGTAACAAAGGGTAAATTGTAAATAAATAAATTTAGAAATTAGAAGCTGAGTGAGGACTGAGGAGACAAATTACAAAACGTTGAAGCCGAAGGATGGGCAGCCAGGAGGGAACGGCTAGTGATGTGGACGCGTCGCCACGTAGGACGGTGGTGGTCGGCGGAGAACGCCAATCATGCGGAGGACCGCATGATTGAGGGTAATGATGGTCCCCCACCATTAACTCCATTTTCAGTCATTTTTATCCTCTCCCAACACCCCCACCGTACGTAACTGGGGCGGTGTTCTATACCTAAAAACATCTCTCTCTCCTTCAAAAGTAAAGAAGACTGAAAATAAAATGCAGAAAGAGAAAAATGAAAAAAGTTTGCGTAACCAGCAAAAGGGGATCCTACTGGGTCCTAACTGTATCTCCCATATACCCTTTTGACATTGACCTCTCTCCAAACAGTTTTTTTAAATGATATATATATATATATATATATATATACACTCAATAAGAATCATTCTTGTTACATACTACAAACAATCAAACTTTCGCGTTAAAGTTATGTTAGTACTTTAATTTGATATTATAAAATAATAATTCTACACCGATAAAGTAATTATCAACTTTTAAGTGATCAAATGACGTGGTAATCATTTATAAGTTAATTTGTCAAATTATTTTAATGAGTCATCAAACAACAACTTATAAATGATTGACACATCACTTGATCATTTAAAACTTAGTCAATTAGTTGATCAATCTAAATTTATTCGTTATAAAAACAATTGATAGATATTGTGTGGTGAAAAGAATTTACTATTATATAAAGATCCCATTCCAATGTCGGGAGAATTTTTCTCGGCATTGATGTTGAGATTGATCCTGGCCGTTAGATCTGACTAGGACAATCTCAGCCGTTGGTTTAAATTCCCCATTTTCTTTACAACTGGTTCAATCGGTCAAAATAATTTGATCGATTGAACCTGTTTTCGATCGAGCTCTCTTCACCGCCGTTGCAAGGTCGACTCCACCACCGCTGGAAGGTTGACTCCACCACTGCTGTAAGGTCGCACACAACAGCTTCCCTCAGTGACTTCGATTGAGCTCGCTTCTCCAAGCTTTTTTCATGATGCAGGGTTTTGGTTCGGTAAGTTTGAGAATCCTTCAAGCTTTTCTACCCTAGATCACTTTTCTTCATCTTGTTGGAAACATTTTTGGATTTGAATATTTCTTAATTAGGGTTATGGTTGCGATTTGCATGTTTCTGATTTAGGGTTTTCTTTGTGATTTTCCTTTTCCTCTTGTTGCAATTTTCTTTTTCCTCTTGTTGCGATTTGCATGTTTCGTGATTTAGGGGTTCGTTAGTTTTTAGGGTTTCGTTAATTTTTAGGGTTTCGTTAATTTTTGTTTACCTTCTCTTTGTAGCTATTATTGTGACTCTAGGATAGACATAATGCTTATTTTTACTGATTACAAAGTGTTTTCCCCTAGGGAACGAGTGCGTTGGTTTGTAGTAGTCGAGTGCTTTGTTATATCAAGATCCATCCTATAAGAATTTTATATCCGATTAAGGCGGTAGATAAGAAGCATATTTTTTATTATTTTAGGAGCATATAAAAGTGGATTTAGATTTGGTCGATATTATCTATGAGTTCATAGATTGTTCTTTTCACCTTTGTATAATTTCATCTTTATATTCTTATTATATTATACTGTTGGACTTGACATTGGTATTTGACTGTGGGTCCATCGGAGAAAGTTAGTGTGAGATGTATCTACGAAACTTGTCGACTTTGGTTTTTCATAAGTTGAGTGGGGGATAGAAAATCTGCTGAGTTATGTAATTTCTTTTGTTTTGATGGACATACAAGAATAAAAGCTAAGTTATGGAATTTCTTTTATTTTTATCGGTTAGGCATGGAATTTTCTGTTGTGAAAACTTATTTTTATGAGATGTTAGTTCCTTCATGGCAGTCTCAATTTACTTAAATTTATCTTTTTACTTATTGATAATCAATATTGTAAATAGTTTCATTGGACACATTTTTGAGACGCTCATTTTTACTTGTTTGAGGCTCATGATTTCATTTTGTGCAACTAGTGTAAATTATGATTGTTGTGGTAATAGCCATATCACCAACCATTAGCTTTCTGTTTAATACTGCTTCTGTCTTTGTTCTGGAAGTCCAAACATCATTTTCCCCACATTTAGCTTCTCTCCTTTCTAGATGAATAAATGGGTTTTCCCATCTTGCCTCAAAAATCAAAGTAATAGTAAGATTTATTTTCTCTCCTATATCAATAGAATCCTAGTAAAAATTTGGACCCAATCAGTGATATGATTTCAGTCCACTCCTATAATTATCAATATAAACTATTTATGCATTACAATGACATTTTGTGTAACGCTTCCTTATTTCATTGTTTTGGATTATGTTCACGTCTTAATGTTGTGGGTTGCTCTTGAGAAATAAGATTAATATTTTATTATAGTTAGAATAGATTTACTTGAGAACGTAACATTGGTTTAAAATTAGATTTTCACCCAAAAGTGTCTCTTTATTTTTTTAAGTGAAACCTCTTGATTATTGGTCATCAATAGCAAAAACTTGACGACATTGACAAAGTTAGTAGTCATTTGGCTATGGAATGTGAACTTGTATAAGAATTTTTGTCTCAATATCATTATCTCGAATTTGATTTACTTAATCAAATGGACCTTGCTATGTTGTAAACTAGTTTATCATTTGTTGCCTTTTTCATGTTTCTATACGAAATATTGTAGTTGGAGGTAGATATTACATGAGGTTGTTTTCTTTCATGAAAACTATGTTATTTCATATGTATATTTGTTATTAGATGTATACCATTGTACATGTTATCCTTCAAACAATCGAATAAAATGGAAAGTCCTACTTTAGAGAGAACTACATGATCAACGTCTTTTTATATGATTATAGAGATTTGGACATTTATAGAGTTTTTAACTAGCTTACCTACGTGGTGGAATTTTACCAATATGATTCTTTTAACATGATAAATTGTAAAAAAACTTGGAGAAGAGCATGTTGCAACTAGATCAACTAAGTTTCTTACATTCTTTCAAATCTTTACACATCATGTTTATCATCTAGTATGATTATTGATATATGTCACTTCTAATTAATAGCTTATCTCAAATCGTCATTGTATAAAGCTGATTAATAACATAATAGGGGTAGGTGTATACAAGAACATAACATTGGTAAGCCATTTTAGCATTCTTACTAGATGACGTTCAATACATTATAAATTAGTATCAGGGATAATCATGATAAGAAGACATTATCATATGGCTAAATTTGATTATACTAACATATATTTCAGATGGCTAACACAAATGTCAATGTAAAGAAGGCACAAAAGGGTTTCTTTGTATACTTGTAAGTAATTAATGAGATAATCAATTTAATGTTACATATTTTCATATAAATTGTTGCAATGTTAATGTGATTGTTTAAAACTAAAACAATGTGAAAGAATGTGCTAAAATGAGGGCAGCAGGTGAAAAGATTAGTGGTCATGAAGTAATTATGTTTAAATAAACATTACATTATAACATGGAATTGATAAGTTTTGTTGGTAATTTAAGTGAGTTTCTGATATGCAGACATGAAAAAATCTATCTTTATAGTGGAAAAGTATGACGAAGGAAGCGAAACTCAATTATTTGAAGGAAAATGAAATCTATGCCATTGAAAGTGGAGCAGAACAACTCGATCCTGGTCATCTGAGAAGGCCTGCCTTTAAATGGAAGTCTCTCACACGTTGTACACCTGAGAAATTTGTGAATCTTGTTGCAAATTTCGATGAGGGGAAGAGAAGAGCGGTCATGGATAGGGATTCAAAGGGTTCTTGGATATTAAATGCCACAAGATGAAATAGAAACTCCTTGCAGCAACTATTAGGTTGCTCCTATCTAGCTACATGCACGTTGAATGTCATAGGTTGACATTCAAAGTCACCGCAAATGATGTGACTTCTATACTGGGCATCATTGAAGGTGGGTAGGAGATCAAATTTGATGGTGATGTGAATGAGATAAAAGATCTAAAGGCGAAGTGGGTGAACGCCAAAGGTGATATTCTAGTGAATGCCTTGTCGAATTCTTGATTGATGTGTCTGACAGTGATTGTTGGAGGTAAGCCTTTGTGCTGTACACTGTTGGGATTTTGTTATATCTCCTCGATCAAAACCAATCGTCATTCATTCATGGTTGCACGTTCTGAAGTCACCCGCGACCATCCAATTGAAGAATTGGGCTTCTGCTTGTTTTAAAGATTTTATGGATGGTGTCGTGAGATATCAAAATAACCACCACCATAGCATTACCAGATGCTTGTTATTTATACAGGTAATATCTTTAGTGTACATTGATATTACTTTTACATTATAACATATGTATATTTACTAATAAGTTCATTTCGATGCAGCTATTTTATCTAGAGAAGTTGGCATGTGCTGCCAACTATATTGACTTGAACTAACCTTCACCCCTAAGGTGGAACGAAAAAACCGTTGTAAAAATGATTATTTTGTAAAAACAAGGGGAGGAGAAGCTTCACCTAAAAGTTGTGCGGTAAGCGTTTGAGAATATTGTAAATTGGTTGGTTATATTACAATTGATTATTTATTACTAATTCACATATATTTGTATTATGTAGATTGATACATTCGCACAAGCTGTTCCAGGCGACCACAAGGTTCGGGAGGACCACAAGCGTAAGCACATTCGCGAGGACGTGTGTGTAGAATTACCTGAAGAGCAAGCCGTCGGGCTAGGTGCTTTAAGTGCACAAGTGGCACTCTTCAGGCGGAGTCCAACTCCATGAGGGCGGCTCTTTAGGCGGAGTCCTGCTCCATGAGGGCAGATATTTCACAATTAATGGAGATGCAGAGAAAGATCATGGTTGTCCAAGAGAATATGTGCACAACATTGGCAAGTCTTTTGGAATGGGACACTGGTAAGTCTCGAGCCCAAGATTAGCCACGCGTCACCCCAACTCAAGGTAAAAAAACAAGGAGCTTTTGATGAGGATATGAGTCCCTCCCGCGAAGAAGAGCTATCGGTCTTTTCATCGCCTTTATATAAAGGTGATAATGATGAAAGGTGCATCCAACTGGATGCTTCAGATAATGCATTCGCTGACCTGCTATTGGTCAGGAAATCATCTATGACTAAAAGAACTAAAGGATGTCGAAAGGTATTATTCTGTTTATTCGTATTTCATCTTTTCTATATATATAACATGTATGATCTAACTATTAATCTAACACCTTATTAGTCTTATCTGAGCCTAGCGAAAGCCAATTCCCGATGCAGTTGCGCAACACTCGAGAGAGGAGAGACGGTCCTCTACTCAGTTCACCTTATTTGAAGGGTAAACTGACCACTAAATGCAACAAGAAGGTATTTAAAGTGGGTCCGCACACGTTACAGGATCCACTAGAATTGCAAGATGAGCATTTAGTGGAGTATATTTTTGAGAAAAGATTAGAGGATAGGAGTAGTCACACTAATCTAGCAAAATTTGACACACCATCACGACCAAATTTTGATTTTGTCCATCTTTTATTTGTCTTTTGCGTTGAGATTCTCGTTAGACATTATGGCCTCCTTGCTAAACGGAGATACGTAAAGACTCTCGGTCTAGAAAATTGGATTGGCTCGGACCTTATAGACTTGTTTGTCTACATTTTGACCTTGGAGGCTCGTCGTGCGTCGATGAGTAATCGATTCTGGTTTCTTCCCACGTTCTTTGTTGTGAGTATCTACTACTCAGTATCATCCTTATTTTAGGTTTGTATGTACATTGTGTATTATGTTTTTTTGTGCCATTGCAGAGTCAATGTGCTTTAAAATTAGTTGACCTTCCTAATTTTGTAAGGAAACACAATATCGTGGATAGATACGCGCCAACGCTTGAGCTAGAAATGACGGTAAACAAATTTAATGTAGTTAAGATATTAAATCTTGACTTAGTATGATTGTGTAAATGTATTGTTAATCTAGATCTGTATTTTGGTACATGATGGTCGAGATCATTGGTTTATAACCAAGATCTCCATCATGGATGAGGAAGTCACTATATGGGACACCTTGCCAGCTGGCCGGCTTAACGCGGGACTGACCGAAAAGGTCAAAAAGATTGTATGTTCTAACCCCTCATCATGACTTGTAATTTGTCTTATAGCATGCGTGATTTTGACGCTGATTACCTTTTTATGTTTTGTGAATGAAATTATTGTTAGAAGGTATGAACTTGATATTTGGCCCTAAACTCATAGAATTGTTGCCCCCGCCAACAACCTTCTCTTCATTCAAAATTTCAAGGCTGCCCCAAGTGATCACCCAATCAAATGGGTAAGTTCACTGATCGTGAATTTGATTGGGCTTCCTTCACCCTTTAATGATGCATTTATTATTACGTTTGCAAGAGTGATTGTGGTGTGTCGATCTTGAGATATATGGATGACATTAGGGCACGAATTGTTGCGACTATCATTTCTAGGTAATTTGCCAGATATTGTTTACATTTTGTTAAACTTTAGAGCTTTGTTTTTTTGTTTGTTATAGTTTCGCGTTCTTTTATTCAAGCCTTAGAGCATCCCATTTTCTGTTTTCTTTTAGTTGGGAACTTTTAATTATGTAATTGAGATTTTTCTGATTGTTGTGGATTTGCTCATTTTTGGTTATTATTATTGAATTTGTTGAGGTGTATGATAGTTTGGTGAATGTTCAAACCATACAGCTCTGTTTTCTATTTTGTTTTAGTTTGGAGTTAGGCTTCTTTTAGTTATGTAATTGGGAATTTTTGATTCTTCTGGATTTGCTTGTTTATGGCTGTCGTTGAATATGTTAAGGTGTATGATAGTTTGTTGAATATTGAGAATATTTTTATAGCAGTATAAATTGTGCGATCTTCGGTGTAATATTTTATTGAATATAGTCAACCATCCTTAGAACATCTCGTATGATACATTACATGATAGCGTTGATTGATTTTATGATATGAACTCATCTGTCTTGGAGACCCGGCTACCACTGAAAGCGAGTCCTACTTTAAAGTAAATGCTTGAGAAGAGGAAAAAAATGAAGGGATAACAACATTGTATTAATTATTGTGCCCTATTTTTGATGTTCTTGTTTAAATACTCGCCCATTTACCATTTCTAAAAAATTCGGTGAGTTAGAAGTTATTGAAGAAGACAATAACAACGGTGCAATAAATTTCGAAGAGGGATATCTTCATACGCTTCAAAATTTATCGCCCCGTCAATATTTTCTTCTTTAATAACCTCTAGCTTTCTTAGAAATAGCAAATGGGCGAGTTTTGGATAGAATTAGGATCATAGGCATGTCTTGGCCGAGCATCCCTCCAAGTAGACATTATTGTGTCATCTTTTGTATATGATTATTTTGTATAGTGAAGATAAATTGATTTTGTAAGTTATTGTGTACTTAGGATGATAAACAGATTTTGTATATTATTGTGTACAACTATAATAAAAGAGGTTTTTTTAAGTTATCGTGTACAGTGATGATAAATAGATGTTACATAATTGTTTTATATAGTTATAAATTAGCAGATTTTGTAGAATTATTGTGTATTGTTATAAATAAACAGGTTTATAAATATTTGTATATTAACATTCTAAAAAACCTATGAAAGCAAGTTAATACAAAATGTACATTTACTGTGGCAGGGGATATAGAAAATTATACCAGTATGGGATGTTTGTGTTGTAGATAGGGTACCCACCTTGTGCGTTGAATGGTGGTGGGTATGCAGATGGGTCGAATGGGTACGCACCTTGCACATTGAATGTGTACGCACCTTGCACATTGAATGGGGACGCACCTTGTCCGGAGACCCCTGTCGCATTTGCACCTTACACTTTAGATGGTGCTTGATCATCATTATTATGGTCCACCTTCATGGCATGCACATCGCTCGGTAATTTTGGACATGTCCGTTTGGTATGTCCAATGTTCTTACAATGGCCACATCGACGGGTGGTTGGTCGTGCTTTACTCGAGCTAGCATCTTGGCTGCCCTTCGTGTTCATGATTATCGAGTCTTCAACGGGGCCTCTTTTAATATCTACACCATCTTCGTTGTTCACATCATGTTCGTTGGCGACCTTCTCATTCCACAAGGTATCATTTTTCGCACAAAGCATCCCGGTCTCCACTTTGGCTCGAGTTGACCATTCATTTGACTTTGGCGCAAAGTGAGCAAGTCTTTTGGCAGCTAGTTGGATCGAATTGTACCGAAACAATACTGTCTCATCTATATCCAGATGAGAATGACTTGACCCAGTTGGTAGTATATTACTTTTCACAGTGATCCGCCACCAGTCTAGTATGCATGTGCTTGGGATCTGTCGCATATGTTCTGCTTTCATAATAGTAATCATATGACGACACGGTATCCCCACTGTTTCAAACTTGCCACAACTTCACTTGAGCGTATCAAGTTTTTGGTCTCGTATAACTATGTATGAGTCATTTGACACCCCAAACTCGACCAACGAATAATTTCGAGCCTCCCCATCATGTGCTAGAGAACAAACTATAAACGATGCTTCACCTATGATCTACTTACGCACACGTTTAAATAGTTTTTGTGTGAACACATTTTCCGCGTGTTGCTCTAATGCACGCATGTGAGTCTGAAGCACATGCGTTTCATTTGTCAACTTGAAATCATCCAACCTCTCCTCGTGTCGAATACGTGCCAACGCCTGATCGAATTGTAGCACTAATTCAAGTAGTTTACATCGATGTTCAACGAATCAGTAGATATACGTTTTCATACCTTCAGATTGTCGCATCGTTCTCATGCAAAGAAAAGAATTTTCCGTGTTAGAAGGCCTCTTCCCAATGTTAACGCTTTGCATACATCCATTGTACCCATTTGTCTTGTCTGAGGTTGAACGACTCTATCAAACGATCCCATTCTTTTTTGAACTCCCCTTCACTAAGTACATCAAACACAACTCTGTTGAATGCTTGTGGAAAATCTAGGATATGCACATTTGAATGGGCATTTCATTTGAGATGCCATGCATAAAGATGATGATTGCAATTGGGGAGGACCGTATTGATTGCTTTATGCATTGCCTTATCGCCATCTGTAATGATCGATTGAGGCATCTTATTTTTCACGGCATCCAAGAAAGTCATCAACACCCATTGATAGGTTCCCACAATCTCATCAACTAATAATGCGCAACCAAATACCATGGTCTTGTAGTGATTGTTCACGCCCAGGAAAATCACGAGTGGTTTCTTGTATGCATCCATCCTGTAGGTCGTATCGAGCGCCAATGCATCACTAAAACACTGATAGTCAATTTGGCATGTTGAGTCTACCCAGAACAAATTCACTAGATGATTATTCATGTCAATGTTGTATTTGCAATACATATCTGGATACATCTCCAATTTTGCAGAGAAAAGCAATAGCTGCTTCTGAATCAATATCGATGACCTCCACTTTTTTGTTGCTTCTCCATCTTATTGTAGAGATCCATCTGTAAGAACCCCACATTTTCATAACCACCTACTTAGTTGACCATGTAATCAAATACTTGGCTTAGCCTTACACCAACATTGTACAATCATGTTGCCTGGGCCATGCCCGCTTCATTCACTGCTTTATTAGATCAAAGAAAAGGCACGTCTTGTAATGAGGCGGTGGGATGGTTGTGCTTAGCATCAAAATCTTTAACGACCCATTTTTTAATCTTCTTATTCAAGTTCACCCTAAAACAAGAACGACAATCCAACCTTGTCAAGCCTCTTGGTTCTCGCTTAGTGTCCTCTTTGCCTATATATTATTTCTCCTGAATTCCTTCTTTTGAGCAAACCCATCTTCGTAGCATAGTTTCTTCCACTCTGCTTTTACGTTTATCATCTTTCTATACACTGAACCCAACATCGACTGCATATGTATAGTAGAAATATTCGACCTCTTGTAATGTATCAAAATTTTCATCAATGACATCCTCATTTTACAAGTTTGCTAATGTGGACGAACCCGGTCACGTACTCGTCTCACTCGAGTTTATAGATACTTCATGAGGACTCATATTTGAAGATGCTTAATCTTAAAAAAATTATAGAAAACTAAACATCAGGATGACTCATATTTGAATATGCCTAATCTTAAAAAAATTAAAGAAAACTAAACAAACATTACCTTTTCTGTATAGCCAATCACTTAGTTGGAGTTGAAAATTGGATAATCCAAACAAAGAAAATGAAGGAGTAAGTGTATTTGAAGTTTAGAGCACTTGAAAATTAGTGAGAATGTGTTTATTTAAGTGAATATATGATTTTTAAGGATGGTTTACGAAGAGTAATTACCCCTATTAATTGCGCAACCACCAGACACCACCAACCAATAAAAAAGTCAAACTAGGCGATAAGGATCCAAGCGCTACTTTGGTGGTCCTAATCGCCTATAAGTCAGATGAAACGCCTATCTTTAAAGGCGTTTGGGGCCAGCTGGTCGCGTTTGGGCCCACCTTTGTGTCAAGCATTTGGTTCCAATACTCCCTATTATGCTTAAAAAACATGGATGGAAAAATTAAAATAAATTTAGAAGTTTAAAATGTTTGGATAGATTAACGGTTGGTAAGCGCGAGACAAGCCATAACATAAGGGGAGAATTTACTCTTCGTAGAATCCAATTGGATAGATTGGCGGTTTTTAAATGTTATCCTTATATACAAAGGAAGCGAAACTCAATTATTTGAAGGAAAATGAAATCTATGCCATTGAAAGTGGAGCAGAACAACCCGATCCTGGTCATCTGAGAAGGCCTGCCTTTAAATGGAAGTCTCTCACATGTTGTACACCCGAGAAATTTGTGAATCTTGTTGCAAATTTTGATGAGGGGAAGAGAAGAGCGGTCATGGATAAGGATTCAAAGGGTTCTTGGATATTAAATGCCACAAGATGAAATAGAAACTTCTTGCATCAACTATTAGGTTGCTCCAATCTAGCTACATGCACGTTGAATGTCCATAGGTCGACATTCAAAGTCACCGCAAATGATGTGACTTCTATACTGGGCATCATTGAAGTTGGGTAGGAGATCAAATTTGATAGTGATGTGAATGAGATAAAAGATCTAAAGGCGAAGTGGGTGAACGCCAAAGGTGATATTGTAGTGAACGCCTTGTCGAATTCTTGATTGATGTGTCTGACAATGATTGTTGGAGGCAAGCCTTTGTGCTGTACACTGTTGGGGTTTTGTTATATCTCCTCGATCAAAACCAATCGTCATTCATTCATGGTTGCACGTTTTGAAGTCACCCGCGACCATCCAATTGAAGAATTGGGCTTCTGCTTGTTTTAAAGATTTTATGGATGGTGTCGTGAGATATCAAAATAACCACCACCATAGCATTACCAGATGCTTGTTATTTATACAGGTAATATCTTTAGTGTACATTGATATTACTTTTACATTATAACATATGTATATTTACTAATAAGTTCATTTCGATGCAGCTATTTTATCTAGAGAAGTTGGCATGTGCTGCCAACTATATTGACTTGAACTAACCTTCACCCCTAAGGTGGAACGAAAAAACCGTTGTAAAAATGATTATTTTGTAAAAACAAGGGGAGGAGAAGCTTCACCTAAAAGTTGTGCGGTAAGCGTTTGAGAATATTGTAAATTGGTTGGTTATATTACAATTGATTATTTATTACTAATTCACATATATTTGTATTATGTAGATTGATACATTCGCACAAGCTGTTCCAGGCGACCACAAGGTTCGGGAGGACCACAAGCGTAAGCACATTCGCGAGGACGTGTGTGTAGAATTACCTGAAGAGCAAGCCGTCGGGCTAGGTGCTTTAAGTGCACAAGTGGCACTCTTCAGGCGGAGTCCAACTCCATGAGGGCGGCTCTTTAGGCGGAGTCCTGCTCCATGAGGGCAGATATTTCACAATTAATGGAGATGCAGAGAAAGATCATGGTTGTCCAAGAGAATATGTGCACAACATTGGCAAGTCTTTTGGAATGGGACACTGGTAAGTCTCGAGCCCAAGATTAGCCACGCGTCACCCCAACTCAAGGTAAAAAAACAAGGAGCTTTTGATGAGGATATGAGTCCCTCCCGCGAAGAAGAGCTATCGGTCTTTTCATCGCCTTTATATAAAGGTGATAATGATGAAAGGTGCATCCAACTGGATGCTTCAGATAATGCATTCGCTGACCTGCTATTGGTCAGGAAATCATCTATGACTAAAAGAACTAAAGGATGTCGAAAGGTATTATTCTGTTTATTCGTATTTCATCTTTTCTATATATATAACATGTATGATCTAACTATTAATCTAACACCTTATTAGTCTTATCTGAGCCTAGCGAAAGCCAATTCCCGATGCAGTTGCGCAACACTCGAGAGAGGAGAGACGGTCCTCTACTCAGTTCACCTTATTTGAAGGGTAAACTGACCACTAAATGCAACAAGAAGGTATTTAAAGTGGGTCCGCACACGTTACAGGATCCACTAGAATTGCAAGATGAGCATTTAGTGGAGTATATTTTTGAGAAAAGATTAGAGGATAGGAGTAGTCACACTAATCTAGCAAAATTTGACACACCATCACGACCAAATTTTGATTTTGTCCATCTTTTATTTGTCTTTTGCGTTGAGATTCTCGTTAGACATTATGGCCTCCTTGCTAAACGGAGATACGTAAAGACTCTCGGTCTAGAAAATTGGATTGGCTCGGACCTTATAGACTTGTTTGTCTACATTTTGACCTTGGAGGCTCGTCGTGCGTCGATGAGTAATCGATTCTGGTTTCTTCCCACGTTCTTTGTTGTGAGTATCTACTACTTAGTATCATCCTTATTTTAGGTTTGTATGTACATTGTGTATTATGTTTTTTATAATAAAAAAAACCATGCCACTTTGACAAATTTATAATAAAAAAACTTAGAATCTAATCCAAACAAACTTAGAATGTAAAAAAACTTAAAATCTAAACAAACTTAGAATCCAAAATATTTATATCCACAAAAAGTCCAAACCAACTTTGACAAAACATCAACTTTTCTCTTTTTTGAGAAATCATCATGTGAATGCTTTGTACGTCCTTCATGTTCTCGTTTCGATTCAATATCCTCATTGGTGTCATCATCATGGTTATCTTCATCATCATTAACTAAATCTTCACCATGATCATCATCTTCATCAACTTCATCATCATCACTCTCATGCCTACTTGCTTGAGTTTCATACATGTGCATGCGTTTTTGCAACTTCGCCTACAAGTGTACATATTTAGTATATTTTGATTTCAAACTAAAAAATAAAAAGGGAAAGATAATAAGTTTACAATTTTCTTATCCTTTTTTTCATTGATGCTTTGGCCTTGATCATCGCCGGCGCCTGCATTATCTGAATTGCACGTTAATATGATATTAAATGACTAAATAATAAATATTAACATCAAAACTCACATAATCGATTTCAGTAGATGGAATGCCCCAGACTAGAACATCATTTGGAATGTCAACCAACTCACTACCACCATTTGAGAGTGGTAACTGAATCTGCCATGATGGTAGTGGGATGTCAGCCACTCTTATATGATCAATAGTCGCTTTAGCCAACCCTGATGCTCCTGGTACTGCTATGACTATTACAGTTGCTGGTGCTGTTGTGTATACATAGTAGATTACAAAATTACATTGTATAACAATATGAGTAGTCTCCTATATTTAAAAATCACTTAGAGATTTTAACACCTGTGAATGTAAAGATGCCCCATCATAGTTGTAAGACAAACACTTTTTCTAGAATTCATCATAAGTATCTACGCTATCGCCATCTACATCAACGATAATGTGTGTCACTCTGAAACCTCTAAGGCCACTAGACATATTCTCTGGTGAATGGTTGGTCACATAACATTAAATTAGGGGGTCTGTATGGGATGTACGGTGCATCGGTTCCCATACTCTAACGTGAGATGCACTCACCCAAGTACCATGCTCTTCCAACAGGTCCTTGCAACAAGATTCTCATGGTGGTAGGAGGTATATTGTCGATGCAATAGTCTGGTAAGCTTGTATGTTGTCGATGCGCATCGGTTCCCATACCCTAAGGGTTCCAATTGATCTGTAAGATAAAAAACAAATAGTTTGTCAGTAAAACATTATTCATACTGGGGGGGGGGG